>WOXC01003726.1:0-268296 GCA_011680675.1 Gymnobelideus leadbeateri
GGAGTTTCCTCGTCAGGAGCTGTCCACACCTTGAAATTTCAGGTCTTCATTAGGTCCTGGTAGATAGAATGTAAATCTTGGAATCAGTAAGATATAGGTTCAGTTTTTGCCTTTGACAAATACTGCCTTAGTCAGTCTACATTTATTAAGTACCTTCTTTGTGCCAGACAGGGTGCTAAGTGCTGGGGATACAAAAAGAGGCAAGAGGTCAAGGAGGTTACAAGTTAGGAGACAACAGGCAAATGCAAATGTATAAACAAACTAGCTACCATATAAATAGGAAATAAATAAAAAAAGACCCTGGGCAAATCACTTAAACCTCTCAGTATCCCTGGCAACTCTATTTAGACTATAATTTGCCGAATATTTTCTTATCTGCATTTGTAAAAGGAGTTTCTGTTACTGGCCGTTCCCTAGCACCCATATGGACTCACTGGTCCAGATGAGGAACAAAAAAAATGAGAGAGCATCTTTTATTTGGTGCAGTGGAAAGAGGACCTAACTATACAACTGAAATAGTGTAGCCCATTGGTCTTCTCTAGGTTTTATTTTCCCCCTGGGAGAAATATTCTGTTAGGCCCCTTTCAAATCTGAAATACTTTCAGAGGACCTATATTTGAATTTCAGCTCTGCTACTTACTCTTGTGACCACCTTAGATAAAGCAGTGTTCCTCTTCAGCCTTCAGTTTCTTCATCTGTTAAGTGAGAGGATTGTACTAAATGATCTCCCATGACCCTTCCAGCTCTAAGCCAATGAATGAACATCAAATATGTAAGTATTTCAGGTACTTTGCTTATGTGGGGGAAGGGGAGTTGGATATAAAGTGGGGGGCATGAAGCAGAGTGTTTACATGGATTAATATGACATGGCCATGTTCTCTGGGAAGTTACAATCTTATGGGGGTGAGGCGTGGGGAAGCTAGACACAAATAACTAACATAGTGGAAAGTGAAGCCAACCAAGTCAGCAAGCATTTATTAAGTGCTTACTATATACCAAGAACTGTGCCAAGCTCTGGGGATACAAAGAAAAGTAAAACCAGTCCTTGGCCTCAGGAAGCTCACATTCTAATATGGAAGAAAACGCATGCGCACGAACTCTCACACTCACATGCATGTATTACAATTGAGGGGGAACAGAAAAGTTGATAAAATTGGTGGAAAGGGGAGGTCTAGGCAAAATGCTAAGAAATATTTGAGAAGAAAGAAATCACTTGGTGGGAAAAACGGGGTGTTTGGAGAAAGGTTCTCTTTTTTCTTCAACTTTATTATTTTTTTAAACATTCATTTAAAAAATATTTTGAGTTCCAAATGCTCTCCTTTCTTCCCCTCTTTCCCCACCCATTAGGAGGGCAAGAAATGTGATATCAATTATGAATATGAAATCATGCAAAACATATTTCCATGTTATCCATGTTGGAAGAAAAAGCCAGACAAATAAAGAAAGTGAAAAAATTGCTTCAATTTTAATTCAGACTCTATTAGTTCTTTTTTGGGAGGTGGATGGCATTTTTCATCATAAATCCTTCAGAATATTCTTAGATTATTATATTGCTGAGAGTAGTTAAGTCATTCACAATTGATCATTACACAGTTAAGTGCTGTTACTGTGTACGATGCACTCTTGGTTCTGTTTGCTTCACTTTGCATCAGTTTGTATGCCTTCCCAATCTTTTCTGGAAGCATCCTGCTTGTCATTTCTTATAGCACAATAGTATACCATAACAATCATATACCATAACTTGTTTAGCCATTCCCCAATTGATTGGCATCCTTTCGATATCCAATTCTTTGCTACCACAGAAAGAGCTGCTATAAATATTTTTATACATATAGGTCCCTTTTCCTTGTTCTTTGATTGGTTTGGGATATAGACCTAATACTGGTGTTGCTGGCTCAAAGGGTATGCACAGTTTTTTATAGTCTTTTGGGCATAATTTCAAATTGCTCTCTAGAATGGTTGGATCAGTTCATAACTCCATCAATGATGCATTAGTGTCCCAATTTTTGCACATTCCCTTCAACATTTGTCATTTTTCTTTCATATTAGCCAATCTGATAAGTGTGAGGTGGTACCTCAGAGTTGTTTTAATTTGCATTTCTCTAATCAAGAGTTATTTAGAGCATATTTTCATAGGATTATAGATAGCTTTAATTTCTCCTTATGAAAATTGCCTGTTCATATCCTTTGACCATTTGTCAATTGGGGACAGGGAGAGTTTCATAGAGGAAGTGGCACTCTTGATTGAAGCCTTAAAGGAAGAGAAGATTTCATCAGATGGAGAATGGGGTGTGTAAAGGGTGGAATGAATCCATTTTAAGGAGGGTTAATGATGTCAAAGAAGTTATGGAAATAGAAAACAAAAAGAGAACAGATGTTGGAGTATAGTTCAATTTGACTGAAATGCTATAGTAGAATTAATGAATAAAATCATCATCATCATTATCATTACTACTACTACTACTACTACTACTACTACTACTACTACTACTACTACTACCTAACATTTATATGGTACTTACTATGTGCCAAGCACTGGCTAAGTGCTTTCCAATTATCTCATTTGATCTTCACAACAAACCTGGTAGGTAGGTACTGTTATTATCCCCATTTTACAGATGAGAAAACTAAGTCAAAGAGGGGTTAAGTGACTTTCCCAGGGTCACATAGCTAGTAAGTGTCTGAGGGTCAGATCTAAACTCAAGAAGATGAGTCTTCCTAACTCCAGGCCTAACACTCTATACATTTGGCCACCTACATGCTTCTTTGTATCCTTAGCATGTAGGATAGTATCTAGCACCAGAAGAGCTTAGTAAATACTTATTGAATTTAATTGAATCATCCATTTTAAAGCTAAATAGGATTGTAGGGTATTGAACAAGACCAGAAGAGTCTTAATTTTTTCATGTATCATAGACCCCTTAAGTCTGTGGAGCCCTTCTCAGAATAATATTTTTAAATGCACAAAATAAAATACGTAAAATTTAAAAAGAAACCAGTCATATTGAAATATACATATTTATAATCCTAGTTTAAGAATTCCAACCTAGTTATCTTATTTTATAGATCAGGAAGCTGAGGCTCAGAGAATTTTAGTAACTTGCCCAGTCCTCCAACTAGTAAGTAGCAAAACCAGAATAGTTCCTCTTGGACCAAGAATCATTCTCAACATGTCAAAGTTGTTGAGTTTGTGTCTATGGTGAAAACAGACTTTCATGAGAACTGGAAATCTTTTTTGCTTTTTGCTTATTCTTTCCCTATGTTTCTTGTCACTCAGCTGTGGGTTTGACTAGATATAATCTGTGGTTTATAAGCAGGGACTATCTGAAATATTTTTGTTCAGCATTGCCTACTTGCTGTTTGTTTCCAATATCTCCTGCTACCATTCTTTGGAGTAGTTTTGTAGACATTTAATTTTCTGAACTTGATGTGTTTAGGAAGTGACTGAAAGGTCCAGAGAGGGGCCACTGTCAGATGAGCTGGCATTGACTGAAGTGAGAAAGATTAATTTCAACCTGGATAGAGAAAACAGATGATGAGGGGTAGATGAGCAAGTGAGACAAAACACACACATTCCCATGAAGTTCAAATGGTTAGGAGTGATCTGGGGCAATAGATCTGTGTTCTAGGGTTAATTTCTGAGATTCCACATGTAACCCCAAATAAAATTAGTGTGGACCTTACATTTTTTAAAAGGTTGTCTTCAGACTGTGAAGTCTACAGGTAGGAAAGGATGGTGCCTTCCAATTTAATATGGGCAGGTGACTGGGGGAGAGCAAATGTGGGACTTTGGTGTTTTGTGTGCTTAGCTGATCTGGACAAGCAGCGTGTGTGTGTGTGTGTGTGTGTGTGTGTGTGTGTGTGTGTGTGTGTGTGTGTGTGTGTGTATGAGAGAGAGGGAGAGAGGGAGAGAGAGAGGAAGATCTTCTTTTTTAGCTGTCTTTTTGATTTGATTTAATTTCCATATCTGAAGTAAAGGTATACCTCACTTTATATCATAAATGTTTCTCAAAAGTTATGTGCTAATACAAATTTGGTAACCTGAAGTCACTTTCCCAGCTGATTTCCCAGCATAAGTATCATATGTGATAATAGTTTTTAATTGGCATGCTTTTGAGGTATTTTATTCTTACATCTGGTTGACTCCTGATTTGTGGCACAGTAGAAGAAATCCTTATTCTGGAGTTAGAAGTTTACTTTGCACCTGTTAATCAATCACTCAAAAAGCAGTTATTAAGTGCTTACCCGGTACCAGACACTGTGCTGGGTTCTCTAGGTTCTGGGAATGTACAGTCAAAGAATGAAAGAATCTTTTCTCTCAAGGAGCTTACAAATCACTTGAGAGCTGATGGTTGGTTTTGGGTTGTTTTGTTTTTTTTCTTTGTGTCCCTAGCTTCTAACAAAGAATTACAGAATATGAGATTTGGAAGGAATCATACCTGAGAAGAATCTCCTCTGTGATATAACTGAAAGATTATATTGTATGTTAAAAACTATTATATTATTATTTATAGGAGAATATATTTGCATGTATGTGTGTGTGTATGTATTCAAAAACTTGAAGATGCATATACTCAAGCCATTCCCTAGAGACCCCTAAGGAAGGGGACCTATCACCTCCAAAGGCAGCCCATGTTACTTTTAGATAGCTTTACTTGCTGGAAAGTTTTCCCTTACAACAAACCCAAATTGTCTCTTTGCAACTTATACCCATTACTCCTCTTTCTACCTTCTAGTGCCTAGCAGAAAAAGTACAATTTAAAAAAACCAACAACTCACCAATACTTCAAATACTTGGACACAGCTATCCTCTTCTCCAGGTTAACATCTCTGTTCCTTCCATTGATCTTCAAACCCTTCATCACCTTGGTTGTCCCTTTCTGGATGCTTTTCAAAAATGTGGTCCCCAGAACTGCTTGGTTTCCTGATCTCTCAATTGAGGGTGTTGGGCTATATGGTTTCTCAAATCCTGTCTGGTTCTAGAACTATGATTTTAATGATAGCACCTTAAAGATCACCAATTCTACTTCTAGTCGTGAGAGGAGAGGTGACTCCTATGGAGAAGGGGCCAGCAATGCCCACCATCTGCCAAGCAACTGCTTCTCATAGGGCAGGCAAGTCAGCTTAGCTGAAGCAAGGCATCCTAAAGGAGAAAAAGAAAGCAGCATGTTTTAGGCAAATCAAACCATGTCCAGCACCACCTTGACTATCTTCCCTCAGACTCTGATAGAGTCAATCCAGGACCCTGAGCCCAATAGCCTTTGGAACAGCAATACTTCCAGCCCACTTTCCATAGCCCATCATCCAGAAAAGCAACCTCTGAGGAAACGCAGCCTGGCAAATGTGTCTGCAGTGCTAAAGTCACAACTACTGAAAACCCAGGAAAGAAAGTTCTTGTCACCAAAGGCCATGGCACTGTCAAATGGTACATCAGCAACTGATATGCTTTTATCAGTGGGAATGACTTTGAAGAAGAGGCACTACCATCTGCGTTGCTGCCATACTATTAAGAACCATGGGATTTTTTTTATCTGACTTTCAGTTAAAAACTTTCACACACATTATTCCCCTCTTTCCCATTACATGAACTTCTTGAGATCAGAGACTATCTATAGTCTTATTTTGCTATTTGTATCCCTATACTTAGCACAATGCTTTGCACTAGTAGGTACTTAATAAATGCTTAAATAATGCATTCATTTATTCTATGATCTCTTGTGACACGTTCTATGTTGCTACCCTAGATACCATTTTTGGGGGGTATAGAGTATTAATGGAAGACTAAGATCTTTGGTGTGAGGACTGCTGAGCCCTTTTCAAGGCTATTTTCTATTTTTGATGTCCACCTAACTCTCCCCTGTGAGTCCAAGTATCTGTAGCATGCCCAGCAGCCATACCCTGGTAAACTATTTCAGCAGATAGGACTCAATCAGATGGATGATAACTGAGAGGTCTCAAATTCATTAGCAAGTTAGGGGGGTGTCTACCCCCAAGCATGTGAAGACTTCCCCTAGTGGAATGGATAGATAAAAACTTTGTTCCAGTGGCCAAAAAGGTGGCTGAAGCCAGTGCTATGGAGTGCTTAGAGCTTGGTTGGACATCAAAGATGCCAAGATTATCTACTGTGTCTTGAATCATCACCACTTGTACTTACTTTTGCCACTGGACTTCATTTACTCTGGAAGATAGTGAGGCCAATGACTTCAAACAACTCTGTCTCACTCAATAAAATTTATGCTTGAATCGAAAGATATCACCCATGCTATTTTACCATTTTTACCTACCTCAAAGCCCTGTGGTGACAGGCCAAGTGATGAAGCAGTATGTGTAGTTAAACTGGGAGCTGTATTACAACCTGGCACACAGCAGCAGTAGCATTCAGCAGCCCCCTGGATGTCTGGGCAACCTTTTTAAAGGACTGCATGCTTATCTCCAGGAGTGAGGAAGAGGCTAGTAAAGATGCCCCAAAAGTGTCTACTTCACCCAACCCTGGCCTGCTTGCCGTGGCAGGCAGGGACCCTACCTTATGGTTGAAACATAAAAAAAAAAATGTACAAAAACTTTTTCAAAGATGATTCCACTCCCCATTGATACAGAGAATGTGTGCACGCTTATGAACAACACAAAATCCAGTAGACAAAGATGAACAGCTCTTGTTGAGAGAGAGCTCAGCAAATATCACATCCAAATAGCAGCCTTGAGTGAAACAAGGCTAACAGATGAAGGCCAGTTTACCCAGTGTCAGAGCTGGATACACATTTTTCTGAAGTGGCTGCGGCAATGAGGAGTACTGTGAAGCTAGTGTAGGTTTTGCAATCAAAACTAATCTAGTCAACAAGCTTGTGTGTGATTACCACTTGTAGAAAAATGCCACGGCACCATCATCAGTTCCTATGCTCTCACCATGATGAGTCATGATGAGGTAAATGAAAAATTTTATGAAGATCTGAAGACCCTTATCAATGTGCCAAAAGAGGACAAGCTTGTAATTCTGGGTAACTTTAACACCAGAGAAGGTGCAGACTGTCAGAAATGGCAAGGAATCCTTGGGAGGAATGGAGTCAGAAACAGCAACAGAAATGGCCACTTATTGCTGAAGACTTGTGCATTTTACGAACTCTCATCACCAACACTATCTTTCATTTACCTAAGCTCAATAAAGCTTCATGGATGTGCCTTTACAGCAAACATTAACATTTAGTAGACTGTCATTTTAAAGAGAAGAGACAGACAAAATGTGTGAGTGATGAAGGTCATGTGTGGTGTAGAGTGCTGGACTGATCATAGACTTATCTTCTCCAAGCTAAATATTGGGATTCAACAGAAGCAGTGGCCTCAAGGCAAGATGACTAATGTCGATAGATTAGGGCACTTTTCTTGTGTGTGAACAGTTTGTTATTAACTTGGAGGGAAAGCTGAGCCAACACACTGTTGGCAACAGTGAAGCAGAACAGAAGTGAGCATCCTTCAGAGAGTGTAAAGCACTGCATTTATTCATCTGGGCCAGAACACTCAGAAACATCAAGATTGGTTTCATGAAAATGACAAGGAAATGGGGCGGCGAGGTGGCACAGTGAATAGAACACCAGCCCCGGAGTCAGGAGGACCTGAGTTCAAATCCAACCTCAGACACTTAACACTTACTAGCCATGTGACCTTGGACAAGTCACTTAACCCTAATTGCCCTGCCAAAAAGAAAAAAAGAAAATGACAAGGAAATTCAGAAACTGTTAACTGAAAAAAAAAAAGAATTCTACAGGATTTACCAGCAGGATAGTTATCTGTCTCTAAGAAGGCAGTGTTTAAGTCTGTTAAAAGTAAAGTGCAAGCAAAACTTGAGAGAGAGAGAGAGAGAGAGAGAAGCAGGATCCTTGGCTTAGTATGCAAGCAGATGAAATTCAGTTTTTTTTGCTAATAGTAACAATCCAAAGCACTTTTATGATACCATGAAGGCTATTTATGGGCCAAAGATGGATGGTGCATCTCAACTACTCAGTCTGATAGAGCCATATTGATTAATGATAAAGACATGATCCTGGAGAGATAGGCTGAACACTTCCATGGTGTTCTCAACAGACTGTCTTCAATCAATGCTGAAGCCATTTACTGTATAGCTTATTGATGTCAGTCCCTTTCTAGCCAAAATTCCAACTGTAGAAGAGGTTTTGAATGCCATTATACTCCTCCCATGTGTCAAAGTACCTGGTGCTGATTCTATCCCAGTTAAGATATACAAGGCAAGGGTCTGTTGCTCGTACAAAAGCTGAAAGAAATTGGAGTTCAAGGATGCCTCCATTGTCTATCTCTAGAAAGGAAAGAGAAATGGGCTGTCCTTTGACAATCACAGGTGTCTCTCTTAGTCATTGCCAGCAAGATTCTTGCCAGTCATCCTTAATCGAAAGATGATCATCTACCCAAGAGCCAGTATGGCTTCAGAAAGGGCTGAGGAATGGTTGATATAGTGTTTTCTGCTCAATTCCAGAAGAAATGCAAGCAGAACAGAGATCTGTACACAACATTTGCTGATCTTACCAAGGCCTTTGATACTTTCAGTCATGAAGGATTGTGGAAAATCACTGTAAAATTTGGTTGCCTGGAGAAATTAATCAGTCTTGTACATCAGTTTCATGATGCCACCTGGGTTCTGGATGATGGACAGTGCTTTTGCGGTTTTCCAGTCAACAGTGGAGTGAAGCAGGGCTGGGTGCTTACTCCCACGCTTTTTAGCATGATGTTTTCTATGATGTTGTCAGATGCCTTCAAGGAAGAAGAAAAAGGTATCAAGGTCAGGTACTGATCTGATGCTAAATTATTTAACTTGAGAAAGCTATAAAGCAAGAATAAAGTGGAGGTAGAGCTGATAAGTGGCTCTTTGTTTGCAGATGATTGGGCACTCATTGCACTCTCTGAAGCTGAGATGCAACAGAGTATGGATTGATTTTCAGTTTCCTGGGCTAACTTTGACCTAGCAATTAACATCAAGAAACAGAAGTCCTCCACCAGTCAGTACCACACCATCCATACATGGAACAATTAGTTACAGCAAACTGAGTATTGTGGAAAAGTTCACTTACTGTGGGAGTATACTTTCCAGGGATATATACCTAGATGATGAGGTCAATGCACACATTGCCAGAGCTAGCTTAGTGTTTGGGAGGTTCTGAAGGAAAGTATGGGAGAGAAGAAGTATTAGACTGTCTGCCAAGTAAAAGGTCTGTGAAGCTGTTGTGCTGACCTCATTGTTGTATGCCTGTGAAACCTGGACAGTCTACCAAGGCCACATAAGGAGACTGAATCACTTCCATTTGGATTGTCTTAGGAAGATTCTGAAGATCACCTGACAGGATAAAGTACTGGACACAGGTCCTTTCTCATGCTAAACTGCCTAGCATTCAAACTGTACTACAGAAAGCACAACTCTGATGGGCCAGCCACAGGGTTCAAATATCAAATGTACTTTTACCTAAAAGACTATATTATGGAGTACTCACACATGACAAGGTGGTCAGAAGAAGTGACACAAGAATATTCTCAAGGTCTCCCTGAAGAGCTTTGGAATTGATTGTGAGACATGGGACAGGACAATCCCTGGTGTGCCTGCATCAGAGAAGGTGCTCTATGAGCAAAGAGGAATTGAGGTCATGCAAAAGAAATGTGAGATATGCAAATTTAGGAACATCTCCATTCCAAATGCCTGACCTGTGGTAGGGCCTTAAGAGCTCATATTGGTCTGATCAACCACTGTTGGACACACTGTCCTTTGACACCAACATAATTATGTCATTTTGGTCATCTCTGAAAATGAAAGACAACCAACCACTCCCCTCAAGGTTGTGGTGAAGATTAAATGGGGTAATATTTGTAAAGTTCTTAGCACAGTGTCTGGAACATAGTAGGCCCTATGCCATGCTTATAAATGCTCCAGTCTTATTCCCAGGGGAGATGAGTTCAAATCCTACCTCTGACTTGCTAGCTTTATGATTATGGGTAGATCAGTTAACCTCTTTGTTTACTCCTTTGTAACTGGTCATGGGGAAGCTATGTGTTGCTGGGGTTGGAGTCCAGATGACCTGAGTTCATATCCAACCTCAGACACTTGCTAGCTGTGTCAGCCTGGGCAAGTCACTTAACCCTGTTTGCTTCAAATTTCCTCATCTATAAAGTGAGGTGGAGAAGGAAATGGCGAAGCGTTCTCTTATCTTTGTCAAGAAAACCCCCAATGGGGGTTACAAAGAGTCAGATATGACTGAGATGACTGAACAACAACAAATTGGCCATAATGATATCTCTTGTGAGGTTCAAATGAAAGTGTTTGCAAACCTTGAAGTGCTATCTAATGTCAGCTCTCATTATCCTCTTACCAGTAGTGTCCTTACTAGGACAGTAGTTTACTAGAACTTCTTGGTGCACAGGATAGAAACATTGTAGCAATGCTGAAACAATACAAGGTGACATATCTAGCTGAACAAACTTTTAGGGTATGGCTGAGATACAAAGTTTTTGCATCTTTGCCTGAAAGCAAGTTACCTTTTAGTAAGAGTCAGAGAATAACACAGATCATAGCCATTGATTATCTCAGCCTGGGAGATCATTGGAGACCCAGAGAAGGGGAAGGAATTTGACCAACATCAAACAGAAAATTCATAACAAAACTGTGAGGTCTGTTGCCAGAGAATCACAAAAAAGCAAGTTATATTTTATGTTAGTAGAATTAGGTCATTTTAAAATTTATTTTTAGCATGATTTATATAAATGTATGTAGATGTTGTTTATGTAGCTGTGACGCTGCTGATATTCAATCTTAGAGACAGATGCAGATTGAAGCAGACTAAATGAGGCATAATAGGGACTAATCAAGTACCGTGAGTGAGTGGGTCCTTCATCTCTAAGTCTAGGCAAGGACAGAAACCACAGCTCCTGTGGAGCTGGAAGAGAACCTAGAGAACATCCAGTCTGGCCCACATTTTATTTGAAGGAAAATGAGGGCCAGAGAGATGACATATTTACCCAGCTGCTGTGAGACAAAGCTGAGGCTAGAATGTTGGGCCTTCGGGGCTTTCTGTTCTGAACCACTGGTGAGGGGAAGGATAAGGGCAGTGGCCATGTTTAGTGGCTAGTTTGTTGTGGTAAGTCAAGTGGTAATAGCTGTAGTGGAATTGTGGGTGGGGTATGTACCTTTTGTGTAAAAAAAATCAAAACAAAAACAAGTTGTCAGGAAGACCATTATTAGCTGCTGGTGAGAGAAACTTTCTATGCATAAGCCTCTGAACTGATCTGAAAGCAGAAAATGAGGGCTGGACAAAATCTTTAATTGGGTGACCTTTGTCTTTATTTATAAATATAACGTTGAGTTCTTTGGAATAGGAGTTTGCTTGGTATGTGTTTGCATGTTGTCTCTAGCATTAGATTGTAAACTCCTTGAGGGTAGACACTGTCTTTTGTTTCTCTTTGTAGCCTCAGTCCTTAGCACAGTGCCTGGCAGTGAATAGAGCACTGGCCCTGGAGTCAGGAGAACCTGAGTTCAAATCTGGCCTCAGACACTTAACACTAGCCATGTGACCCTGGGGAAGTCACTTAACCCTAATTGCCCTGCCCTCCCCCCTCCAAAAAAAAAAGTTAAAAAAAAAAGGACTTTAAAAAATAAATGTTTATTGATTCATTGTCATCATGAATGCCTGTCTGTAATGGAATAGTAGCATGATATTATGGTGATTATATAGATTAAAATTGGATTAAACTACATGAAAATTCTCACATAGGCATAGCTGAAGAAGGGTGGGGTGTCTTAATGATGACTGAAATTACCTTTAAAGAAAAAACAAACATCCTTCAGAGGGAAATGGGAAACTAGAGGAGGGCGCTCATGACCTAAGGACAGGGAGAAAAAAAGTGTGTGATCTTGGATAAGTCACTTAACTTTGTTGGGCCTCCTTTTTCTCCTTGGAGACTAGATGGCATAGCTCTGAGACACATAGTAGCCAGGTACTTAATAAATAATTGTGGTTACTTGGCTCACTAAAATGATACTCTTTGTCGGTTTATGCTTCCATTTTGAAATCATGTTGAAAGGGTACAGCATACTAGCCTATTTGGTTATTTTGATCTTGGCAAAGGTAGGATCTTTGATTTAAAATTTCACAGAAATGGCTCCAACAAATTGTGTACAACAGATAATTTTCTGCAAGAACTTTCTTGTGCTTTGACGCAGGATCACCCTTCAAAAGGAAAGAATGTTATGGTAAATTATTTGTTACAGCTTATAAGAGGAGGAACGAGTCATTTGGAACTCTTTATAGTTGTTTGGTTCGCCAATAAGAGGCTTTCAACTTTTCTCTCAACAACCTAAACTCCCCAAGTTGCCTCTAAAACAAACAGAAAAAGATCTGGAAGTTTAGGTGAATCAAACAAACAAAAACAAAAAACCAGTAGTAGTATGTATACGATACTTCCTTCTCCAACTCAACCCCCTTTCTGTTTACAAAACATTTTCACTAGCACGGGGCAGAGTGCCAGCTCTGTCATTTCTAGGAAATTTAGAAATTTAGAAATTCTAGCAAATGCTAATTTAAACAATTTGTAACTTGCTCTGTTTATGGAAGAAATTTGATGGACAATACACTTGTGAGGGAGGCCCTTCTCCCAAAACCAAGAATATGAAGGTTGGGACATAGTACAAAATGGATAGTTGAATCAAGGAAATCATAATCCTTGAATGAAGGATTGTGTCTTAGAAACATCTCCTGAATCCAGTGATTGATTTCAAGCCTGAGCTGATAAAACTTCTGGGAGAAACAGTTCACATTGTGATAACGGGCAAGAAAACACACGAGGTTTCAAGCATCATATAGCACACTAGGATTCAGAATCTGTTTTAGTTTCATTATGGATGAAAAGGAAGTGGGGAAAAGTATCTTATTTCTGCTGAGAGATATAGATAGATAGATGATAGATAGATAGATAGATAGATAGATAGATAGATAGATAGATATAGATAGAGAAACAAATAGATACAGATATAAAATATGTATGTATATATAGAATTAATTCAAAAGTATAAGAAGTATAGCCATTCCCCCAATCGATGAAATGTCAAAAGATAATGAACAGGTAGTTCTCAAAGTAAGAAATTCAACTATCAATAGTCATATGAAGAAAATGTTCGGCCAAGATGGCGGAGTAGAAACAGCACGTCCAAGTCACTCTCCCCCCAGATTACCTCCAAACTATGTAAAAGGGGACTCTGAACAACTTCTGGAGCCCCAGCACCCACAGAACAACACAGAGAAGCTAACCTCCCGCTGAGTACAGCCCAGCAGCCCTGCAGGAAGGACCAGCACAGCACTCTGGGAGCAGCGCAGCACACAATGCACGGGGAGCCGAGCACAGGTCCGCCTGAGTCGCAGTTTTAGCCCCAGGGCGGCTGGGCCAGCAGCCAGCTGGAGGGACCCCAGAACACCAGGAACTGTGGCAATTCCAGAATTATCAACATAGACATGCCTAGGACAAAGTGAGAGGTTAGTGCCCTATGGACTTTGGGACCAGTATTTGGGGAACAGGTCGGCTTCCTCCCCTGGGGGCTAGAAGCCACTGAGGAGACACACCATTTTGTAGTTTTCAGAGGCAGCTCCAGCTCCTGGCCTGCGAACTGTACAGAGATCCAGCGATCAGTCTTGGGGGGTAATCGCTCTTGCTTTAACCTCCCTGGATCTGGACTGTGATCTGGGGTGGAGGTCGTGGGTGGGTTTCCAGCTTGCCAGAAACAGAAGTTGTCCCCCCCAACACGTTCGGGTCAAAAATTCCCCTGTCTGGCGCCAGAGTCATACTGGGGCAACAAGCCCAAAAGTCAAGTAATTAAGTGGCAACATGCCAAGGCAAAGGAAACAAATTAAACAGAAGAATGCAACCTTAGACTCCTACTTTGGGGGTAAAGAGGATCGAAGCATAGAGCGGGAGGAGGACTGTGAGGTCAGAAGTCCTGCTCCAAAAGCCTCAGGGGAAAACATGAGCGGGTTACAGGCCATAGAGGACCTTAAGAAGGACTTTAAAAATCAAATAAGAGAAGTGGAGGAAAAATTGAGAAGAGAAATGAGAAGGATGCAGGAAAAGTATGAAATGAGGGTCAACAGCCTGACTGAGGAAAACAACACCTTAAAAAATAGACTAGCTCAAATGGCAAAGGAGGCCCAAAAGGGCAATGAGGAGAAGAATGCCTTAAAAAGTCGAATTTGCCAGATGGAAAAAGAATCTCAAAAGTTCACTGAGGAGATTCATTCCTTCAGAGTTAGACTGGAGCAAATGGAAGCTAATGACTTTATGAGAAATCAAGATGCTGTTAAGCAGATCCAAACAAATGAAAGATTAGAAGGCAATGTGAAATATCTCATGGGAAAAACCACTGACCTGGAAAATAGATCCAGGAGAGACAATTTAAAAATTATTGGACTACCTGAAAGCCATGATCAAAGAAAGAACCTAGAAATCACCCTTCAAGAACTTCTCAAGGAAAACTGCCCTGATGTTTTAGATCCAGAGGGCAAAATAGAGGTTGAAAGAATCCACCGATCACCTCCTGAAAAAGATCCCAAAAAGAAAACTCCCAGGAATATTATAGCCAGGTTCCAGAATCCCCAGATCAAGGAGAAAATACTACAAGCAGCCAGGAAGAAACAATTTCAATATTGTGGAAACACAATCAGAATAGCCCAGGACCTGGCAGCTTCTACACTGAGGGATCGAAGGGCATGGAATATGATATTCCAGAGGGCAAAAGAACTGGGAATGAACCCAAGGGTCACCTACCCAGCAAAACTGAGTATTTTGTTTCAGGAGAAAATATGGTCATTCAGTGGAATAGAGGACTTTCAAGCATTCTTGAGGAAAAAACCAGAGTTGAATAGAAAATTTGACATCCAGACACAAGAAGCAAGAGGTACCTGAGAAGGTAATCAGGGAAAAGAAATCAAAAGGAACTTATCAAAGTTGAACTATTTACATTCCTACATGGAAAAACAATAACTGTGACTAATGAAACCCCTCTCAGTATGAAAATAATGGAAGAAGGGTGTATGGTCATTTGAATACATATGTGAATGTGTGTATATATGTTTACAGTTATACATGGATAAAGGGCATAGGTTGAATTTGTTAGGAAGGGATGATATATAAGGGGTGAAATTATGAGGTGAGAGAGGAAAGTGGCAAGAGGAGATGGGGAGAGACAGGGTAGGGTAAACTATCTCATGTAGAAGAAGCAAGGGGAAGTGGTTGCAAGGGAGGGGAAGAATAGGAAGACAAAAAGGCAAAACCACATTCTCGTTGAATTTGGTTCAGGGAGAGAATGACATACATACTAAATGGGATATCTCAACCTGCAGCGGAACAGGGGGAAGGGGTATGAGAGGAGGGATGATGGATGGGAGGGCATCCTTGGGGGGAGGGGAGGTTAGAAGTACCCACTATAGAAGAGGGACAGGATCATGTAGGGAATGGACCAGGTGGGGGGGTGGGATGAGTGAGAGGGAATTATAAGCAGCCTTGTACAATATATCTACTATGGTAATGTTTTACATAGCTAGACATGTACAACATATACTGAATTATTTATCTTCCCAGAGGGAATGGGTGACAAGGGAGGAAGGAAATGGATCTGAAATTCGAGGTCTTAAGATTAAATGTTTCAAATATATATAAATACTATTATTAATACTCTTTTGCTTATAATTGGGAGATAAGATGTGCAGGTATTGGGACACAAAGACTCACCTTCCTCTAATGGAAAAGTCAAAGGGGGTATGGGAGAAGATATGGGAGAGAGCCGATTGGAGGAAGCAATGTCTTAAGTGGGACTGCTATTCTGGGAGGGTGGGTAGGGGAAAAACAGGGGGGAAAAATAATTGTAACTAAAAATCTGGCAGAAATGAATGATATAAAACAGAAGTTAATAAAGCATTTGTTTAAAAAAAAAAAGAATGTTCCCAGTAACTAATAATTAGGGAAAAAATTAAAGCAATTCTGAGCTGTCACCTTATCTTTATCAGATTGACAAAAAAGACAAAAAAAGGAAAATGACAGTTGGATGGACTGTGGGAAGATTGACAGACTGATGCATGGCTAGTGGAGCTGTGAATTGGTCCAGCCATTCTGGGAAGCAATTTGTAGCTATGCCCTAAAAGTCAGTAAGCTGTGCATACCCTTTGACTCTGAGGACTATCCCTGAAAGAGATCAGGGAAAAAGAAAAAAAGACCCACATGTACAAAAATGTAGTAATTCTTTGTCAAGGAACTGGAAATTAAGAGAGTACTCTAATTGGAGAATGGCTTTGGTATATGAATGTAATGGAATATTATTATTGTTAAATATTGAAAGGGACAATTTCAGAGAAATCTGAGGATACTTGTATGAACTGTTGTAATGTGAAGTGAGCAGAACAAAGAGAATAATTATACAACAGTATTTTTAAAGAAAAACAACTTTGAAAGATTTAGTTCTGATCAATTCAATGATCAACCATCATCCCAAAAAACTGATGATGAACCATGTTACCCACCTCCTGACAGAAGATGATGATGGATTCAGGTTTCAGAATGAGACAAATTTTTGGACATGGCAGATGTGTAGGTTTGTTTTGTTTAACTATGCTTATTTTTTTAAACAAAAATTATTTTCCTTTTTTATTTTCTTTAATAATTTTATTAATTAGTGATAGTATTACCAAAAAGAAAATAAAAAGGGGGTTATGAAAATGCACAGAAGAGAACAGAGGGAAGTTCAGAAGGAAACAAACAGGACAGCCTTAAGAGTAACAGGTTGAATTCAGTATTGTACTTTGAAAAAAAAAGTAAATTGTATGTAATAGAGATTAGTAGTTATAGACAGCTAGCTAGATAATCTTTTTTTTACCACTTTGTCTATGGAAATTTTTGTGTCTTTAGTAAGTTCAGAAGAGAATGATTTAAGAGAAAAAAGGAAAGGAAAAAAAGAAGCAGGAGATAGCCAAGGTAGATGAAATCCTAACTATTGTAGAGAAAAAAAAAAAACACGGGGTACCTTATCTCATCTTGGATTGTGATACAACCTTAGAAATAGTGGGGGATTATCAGTTTATTGGAAAAGAAAAAAAAAACAACTAATACTTCTTCCCTCCAAATACATATTTTCAATTTCCTCTATCTATACTATGTCTCTAGTAATGAACATCATGATATTGCTTAAAGTTGTATATACCCCTTGTTTGACTCTTAGTTCATATCACCTATATTATTTGTCTTTTTATGTCCATGTTGAGCCCCACCAATGGGATTAGAAACCTTTTAAGAGAATGGTCTCCTGTGCTTTATGCCAGTTTTGCATCCTTATTTGTTAGCAAAGCACTGTGTCCATAGTAGATGCTTAATTAATGCATACATGGTGTTGCTAATGATGAATATCAGTTGAATTTTCAGTTTCTATTAATTGAATTGCCTATTGACACTGAATCACAGCATTTCAGAGGTTGAAGGGATCTGGTTGTCTATTTGTACAACCCACACCAGAAAAGGAACTCCCCTCTCCCTGCCCCCTCACACACACACACACACACACACACACACACACACACACACACACTGCTCTGTAAAAGTAGCCATCTAAGCCTTTGGCCTTTGCTGAAGACCCCTAAAGAGAATGGACCTCCTACCCTCTTAGTGGAACCTCCTGACCCATTCCACTTTTCTGTTAGGAAGCTTTTCCTCACATTAAGCCTATGTGAGAAATAGCATAAATTATGCCATAGCAGCCCATGCAAACTTGGTTCAATAAATTTCACTTCCTGACCTGTCGTTAGACTCAGGCCCATAGATATGGGAAAAGCACAGTGGATTTGTTTTTTTTTTTTTCCATGCTGCAAAATTGCAGCCTTATTTCTCTTAGTAAAGCTGGTCTAGCCACACTGAAGAGGCTGGGAGAGTTTCTCAGCTACATCTCTCAAAGGAAATGGGAAAACATTTACATAAACTTACAAGGCTTCCTGGAGTGTGCTATTTCTGCCAGGTTTTTTTTTTTTTCTTGATAGTAAATTTAGGCAGGAAAAAAAAAAGTACTTTGGGGGTTCTGAACACCAGCTGGCTAGGAACTTGAGTATTAGATTAAAACACTTGTTCAAATACCATTCACAGAGCTTTGCTTATTTCAAAGTGTATTTAGAATTCAGTAGTGTGAAATTACATTAAACTTTGTTACTAACTTTTTATAGAATTTTATAGAATGAGGGAGGCAAGAAGTCTTAAAACTCGGTAAAACCTTTCTTTTTTCCACATCTGCCTTATTCACCAGTAGCAGCTGGTTTTATCTGCACACATCTGGGAACAGAGTTTGATAACTTGGTTTGGCTCTGCAGCTTGAAGAGAATTCTTCATTGTCACTATTGGATTTTGAATTGTGGGAAAATGGGTCTAGTTTTTTGGGACATTGTATCTTAAGTTATTAAATACCATTATTTTCAATGGCTAATTATTACTTTCTTTTAGAATTGTGTAATATATTAGAGTTGGCAGGGACCTTAAAGAGCATCTTAGCTAAAGTCCTCATGAGAAAACGCCCAGAAAGAAGTGAGTGGCCTAAGCTTATTTAGCTAGTGAGTGGAAGAACTGAGGCTGAAACCTAGGGCTTCTTACTAAAAGTCTAGTGCCCTTTCCACTATACCATGTTGCTTTTTCCTCATGAAGAATGTAGTGCTTTAACCTACAAAACACTTTCACACAACCTTTATGTGAAATTGATCACAGGTTTTGCTAGATCAAAAAGGGCATTTTAGGTATTAAGGAAGGCAAGGTATGTTCGGTAGATACTGAATGTTGGTCCTCCTTTCCTTAAAAACCAGTCTCCTAAGGCATGAAAACAACAGGGTAATGGATTTTCCTTTCATAGGTGATTTTGAAAACCTCTATTAATTGCAGGGCTGGAGAGTGATGAGGCTTGTCTTTATACTGGTATGGGTTTCTAGGAGACTTCTGAGAATTAATGATTTGTGTCAGCATTGGTAGATATGAAACTTGGGATGTTGTAAGAGTCTTGGAAATTATGTATGTTAGGGCCTAAAGGTTGTTCTGAGAAACTTCTGGCTTCTGACCCACCTGAGGGCTATAAGTGGTCTAGGAGGGCAAATTGAGGGGATGGTAAAAGGGAAAGTAGAACAAGAGTCTGTAAATTTAACTCCTAGTTTGCCACCAACTGGTTGTGTGACCTCAGACATCTCTATCTTTTTTCTTCTTGGGTCTTCCTCTGTAAAATGAGGGGTTTCACTAAGGCCCCTTTCAGCTCTGACTTTCTATGACTCTAAGACATTAACTTTGCACTTTAATTAGTAATAGATGGTGATGTTATTCCCTCATCTTTGGATTTTATATAGGAGTATGAAAATGTATAGGGCAGAAAGAATACCAGGCCTCGAGTCAGGAAAACTCATCTCCTTGAGTTCAAATCTGGCCTCAGACACTTACTATAGCTATGTGACCCTGGGCAAATCACTTAACTGTTTGCCTCAGTTTACATCTGTAAAATGAGCTGGAGAAGGAAATGGCAAACCACTCCAGTATCTTTGCCAAGAAAACCCCCAATGGGATCATGAAGAGTCAGACACACCTGAAATGACTGAGCTGAAATAAAACCATATATGATTCCAAATAGCCATTGCATTATGGGACATCAGCTTGTATGTAACAGAGATGCACACAGATTTGCTTACATAAAGAGAATGAAGATGCAAACTTGAATTTCCCCAGACACAACTAGATAGAAAGCCTACATGAAGATTACTGAATAATCTGCCAGTGACATTTTTTATAAGCCAGTGATTTTTTAAGGAGGCAGGGATCAAGAAAAAATCCTTTGAAGGGAGAATTATTTGTTTTTTAAGGGATTAATTTCTGGGTGCCCTAGCTTTTTTGTTGGAACCATGAAAAATCACCCTTCTGGTGGAGAACTCACTGGTCAGCCCCTTGTTGAAGTACCCTGCCCTCTTTGGCAAGTCTCCGACATGCTAGAGATGTGGGAAACTTGGAAAAAGTCACAAAAACTCAACACCCAGCCAACAACCCAAGCTGGACTTCTTTTTGTTCCCTCATACCTGTCTTCTTCTGTGTCTTTTCTGGTGCTGTTCCCAATGCCTTTAATCTCTTTCCTTCTTCCTTTTATCTAATGAATTTCTTTTCATTCTCTAAAGACCAACTCCAATGCCACCTCTTCTAGGAAACTTTGCCTAGCTCATAATCAATTCCTCTCTGACCTCAGGTAGAACTTTGTTCTGTATGACTCTAATGCACTTCGCCCATAATGGAATGTCCATTACAGTATGGTCGTATAGGACCATATCGTATTTAGAGTTGGAAGGGATCTTCGAGGGATCTGCCCTCATCTCCTCATTTTGTACATAAATAAACTGAAGCTCCCAAATGGTTAGTGTATTTTGAGGGGTAATGTAAGAAATTGTGAGTTCTTTTAAAAATACAATAAGACCTCTAATTAGTGGTGGCACTTTGACATGTAGAGCCCTTTATAATCTGGCTCCATCAGTGCTGAACTTCTTAGGTTTATGCTTATCTCTCTAACACACACTAACACACAAATAAACTGACATTTGCTGTTTGTTGTAGATGACATTCCATCTCCCATGTCTTTGCCTTTGTATCATTTATCTGTTGTAACTGGAAAATTCTTCCTCCTCACCTCTTCCTTTTGGAACTCCTAATTCCTTTCAAAGCTCAGCTAAATTACCATTATCTTTGAGACACTTTTCCTGATTCTATTTAATCATATTCTGCATCCTGCCTATAGAATGTAAGCTTTGGGAAGGCAGGCTATTTGGTTTTTGTCTTTGTATCCTCATTGACTAAAGGCACCTGGCTTAGTCCTTGAATGCATGTTGATTGCCTTGCACTGAGTAGGCCCCTTACTCAGTGTTTGAATAAAAGACTTGGCTGTATAAATGGAAAGTGAATCTTAATCTTTGTAAAGGCTACCTGAATTTTAAATCCCAAAATAAATATACTTGGAAACTATCTTGACATTTAATTTTAGAATGGCCCTGCAGAGTTACTTCCTAACACATTAAATAGTTTTTAGAAATTATGTGCTGAACCCTGAAGTGCATATTAGGCAGCTGCTTTACAAGTACCAGCATGCTGGGAGAGTGATTTCTACCATATGTGACTGCTGGACTTGTTCATAACCCATTTATGTAGACCACAGAATTAAGCCCAATTAGCATTTCAGTTTCACTCCCTTTTACATTTATCATTTTTGTTTTTTTTCCTCTCCTAAATGAGAAATGGCCAATATTCACCTTCTCCAATAGGATGTCAATATTGGGAAATGAAGAAGCAGTGGGGGCTGTCAGAAGCTCTGCCTAGGAAATGAATTGTAACACTTTCATTTAAGTCACCACCAGGGAAGTGCATCCATGTTTTTGAAATGAAAGCAGAGGAGAATTGAGAGTGAAATGATACAGGAGAATGGATTTGGTCCATTTTCCTTTTTATTTCAAGATTTCACCTAGAATTCTAGGCATCCTACAAATGCTTATTGAGTTTAATGAATTCAGAAGAACAAAAGACAGTAGCAACTGAAAATCAGATTCTGGCATTGCTTTTGAATCTGGCTAGGCTGTTAACTTATATATTATATTTTTTTAAATAGATTTTTTTTCAATTAACAAAAATTCACTTTCTCTACCTACCTCCTCCTCCAACCCCCACTGGAAAGGGGGGGAAAAGACTCTTGTAACAAATATACAGGTCAAGCAAAATCAATTCCTGCATTTTCTATGACCAAATATATACATGTCTCCTCTGTACTTTGATTCCATCACCTGTCTGTCAGGAGTCATTGTTGTGTTCTGGAATAGTGGGATCATCATGCTGATCAGAGTTCTTAAGTCTCTTAAAGTTGCTTGTTTTTACAGTTTTGTGATTGTATAAATCATTCTCCTGGTTCTTCTCATTTCATTCTTTATCAGTTCATAAATTCTTCCTAGGTTTCTCTGAAACCATCCCTTTGATCATCTTATATAGTATTCTTTTACGTTCATATGACATAATTTCTTCTTTTTTTTTAAAAGCAAGCTTTTATTTATTTTTTTTTGCAGGGGGGAGGGCAATTGGGGATAAGTGACTTGCCTAAGGTCACGTGGCTAATTTTTGTGTTAAGTGTCTGAGGTCGAATTTGAACTCAGGTCCTCCTGACTCCAGGGTTAGTGCCCCTAGCCGCCCCCATAATTTCTTCTGAATGCATACCTCCTTATTTCTAGTGCTTTTCCACTACAAAAAGAGTTACTATGAATATTTTTTGTACATCTGGGTCATTTTCCTTTGATTTCTGGTGTCTGTAGACTTAATAGTATTGCTAAGTCAAAGGGTGTGTACAATTTAGTGACTTTTGGGGCATCATTCAAAATTGCTTTCTAGAATGGATGAACCAATTTATACTTCCACCAGCAGTACATTAAATTGCTTCATTTCCCCATAGCAAAATGCCTGTTTCTCTTGCAACAATTGTCATTTTCTTTTTTGTCATCTTTCCAAGTCTGATTAGTGCAGAGTAGAACTTCTAAGAGTTTTAATTCTCATTTCTCTAATTCTAAATGATTTGGAGTATTTTTCATATGTCTCTTGATAACTTAGACTTCTTAGAAAACTTCTTGGTCATATTCTTTGCCTGTTTATCAACAGTCAGAATTGAAGAATGACTCTTATTCTTATAAATTTAAATCAATTCCTGATATATCTTAGAAACGAATCTCGGAATCTTGGAAATGAAATTTTATCAGAGAGATGCTGGAAAGGTTTATTTTTCCTCCAGTTCCCTGCTTCCTTTCTAATTTTAGCTGAATTGGTTTTGTTTGTGCAAAAACTTTTAAATTTTATTTAATCAGAATCATCCGTTTTATCTTCTTTGGCCCTTTCTATCCTTTGTTTGGTCATAGATAATTTTTTTCTTGATATTCTAATTTGATTATGATATAAACCTTTTTTGTCTAAATCATGTATTCATTAGGCCTTATCTTGTTACATGGTATGAGATGCTGGTCTAGTTTCTGCCAAAATGCTTTCTAGTTTGCCCAACGGTTTTTGTCAGATACTGAGTTCTTAACAAAGTAATTGACCTCTTTAAGTTTATTAGACACTAAACAACTGGGTTCATTTGCTTCTATGAGTTGTATTTCAAATCTGTTCTGCTGATTGGTCTCTATTTTTTAACCAATATCAAATAATTTCAGTGGTTTCTTTTTCCTATAATATGGGATTCTTCTTTCACAATCTGAGAAATTTTAAGAACCATTGGTCCACACATTGTATGAGAGTATGAATGTCAGTACACTGGTGTTCTGGACCAGCTTTTTTTATTTAATTGGTTTTACAAACTTGAGGCCTCATTTAATGTCTTTTGACATATCCCCCAATAAAATGTAAACTATTTAAAGGAAGGGACTTTTTGTCTTTGCCTAGCACAGTGCCTTGCATATAGTAATTACTTAATAAGAACAAATACTTACTGATCGAATGGTTGGTTTCCAAGTTTGTAAAGTGGTGATAATATCTGTCTCTCTTCAGTCCTTTGAAAGTCTTATTGTTTATCTAGGAAACATATGAGGAGGTGAGTGAGAAAAAGTTGTTGTTTCAGTTATGTTTGATTCTTTGTCATCCTATTTGGGGTTTTCTTGACAAATATACTAGACTGATTTACCATTTCCCTTCTCCAGCTCATTTTACAGATGAGGGAATTGAGGCAAACAAGGTGAAGTGACTTGGCCAGGGTCAGACAGCTAGTAAGTATCTGAGGCTGGATTTGAACTCAGGTCTTCTGATTCCAAGCCCAGTGCTCTATTCACTGTTGCCACCTTTATCATATTGGTCTGAATATTACACTACACTTTTCCCCAAATCTGGCTTATATAAAAATTGAGGAGGGCCTATAATTGTGCTCTTAGTTAAGAAAACACTGCTGAAAGTCATGAAGAGTAAGAGAACAGTGATTAAGAAAAAGAATACCTTTATACTTTACAGATATGTGAATTTTTTCCAAATCTCTATGGGTATTTTGTCTACTGATATAAAAGCAGTTCTTTTCTAGATCATAATACATTAGATAAGTCTTCATGAATTGCTGTGGTAAAAGTAATTCTTCACTTCATAGTTATTGGTTGGATCTTAGATGAGAGGTGCACAGTATATCACCTGAAACTTTTCTCATTCGTTGACGGACATGCTAGAACTTATGTCCCATTGGCATGGCTTTCAAGAACTCAAAAGTGATTTCCATGCCACCATAAAGTTTATTTGAATTGAAGGAAATGTTGAGAAAACTTTCAGAGTAAAATTTATGTTTATTTAATTTTAATGCAATTACCTTGGTTTTTTTTTTTTTTTTTTAGTATATAACTATATGTGTATATCTAACCAACCTCACCCCCTCCCACCATCATCTTTCAGAGGGGTCTCATTTTAATGAGTGTTGCATCCATTTGAACTAGTTTGGAGTCTTTATTTTCTCAGATCCCACTGTATAAATTCATGCTCTGAATTCTTAGTCTGTTTGGACTTCTATAGCCTACTACTTAACTCACATTGATTTAACAAGCCATAATTTGTATAGTGCTTTACAGGGTACAAAGGTCTTTTCTTACCAAACCCTATTAAGCAGCTACTGTGAGTATTATCTCCCTCATTTTACAGATAAGGGTATTAAAGTGAGATGACTTGGACAGGATCATACAGCAATATGCATCAGAAGTGGGCTTCCTAGAGTCCTGGTTTTAGAGCTGAAGGGGACCTCAGTGACTTTCTAGTCCATTTCCGTAATCTTACAGATGAGGAAATTGAGGCATAGAGAATTTTAAGTGTCTTGTCCAAGGTCACACAACAAATAAGTATCTGAAGTGGATTAAGAACCTGGTCTTGCTGATCCCACATCCAGCATTCTTTTCTACTGCGCCAAGCTTTCTTACATTTTCATTCTTATTGAAGACAAGTTTGGAATGCCTATTTTAAACACAGGATTTAATGTTTTAAGAGGTTTGCTAATTGAATTGTTTAATGTGTGTGAGTCTTATCTCTACCTCAACTTTAAGTTTCCCTAGGGACCAAGGTTTTTACTCTTGTTTTAAATTACCTTCTCCTCCCAAAGCATCTGGTAGTGAAGGGCAGAAGGATAAACAAAATCCCTGCTCAAGAAATAGCCATGTGAAATGAAGTTTAATGACTTACTGCATATATAATTAGCATTTATCTGGGCTTCACGGTTTACAAAGCACTTTTAGTGGACTGTGTATATGCTGTGAGTTTTTCACTAGTGAAAATGACTCTTGTTAAGCCATTCCATCTCTCATTCTGTTTTACATGCTATGGAATTGGGAGATGGCAGCCAAATTTAGGGGCAAGAGAAAAAGTGAAACAAATTGAAAAATGAGTATTGAATGAATAAGACACCCTACCTGACATTTATATGACACTTTATAATTACAAAGTTTGTCACTGTTTTTATGCAATCCTTTGAGCAGTACTGTGACATAGGCATTTGGATGACTTAAGATTTCATGAATGTAGATATTCCCTGGGGACAGGACATAGGATCATAGATCTAGAGCAAGAAGACTAGAGATAATCTAGTCCAATACACTCATTTCACAATTAAGAAAATGAAGGCTTGAAAAAGTTAAGTGAATGGGGCAGCTAGGTGGTGCAGTGAATAGAGCATTGACCTTGGAGCCAGGAGGACCTGAGTTCAAATTCGGCCTCAGACACTTAACACTTACTAGCCGTGTGACCTTGGGCAAGTCATTTAAGTCCAATGCCCCTCCAAAAAAGCAAAAAAAAAAAAAGTTAAGTAATTTATTCAAGGACACACAGGTACTTAGAATCAAAGGTGAGATTTGAACCCAGCTCCTTTGATTCCAGAGCCAGTTCTTTTGTCCACATCATAGTCGAGCTGTTCATGTTAATCTTGTATGACATCTTTGCCCACAGTTCCCAAGAAGCTTCCTTAATGGGTCTATCCAATACACTAGGGATCAAATTCAATAATATCTGTAAAGTACTTAGCACCGTGCCTGACACATAATAAACTCTTAATATTTGCTCATTCCCTTCCTTTCTCTATATCTCTTGGTGTTGTAAGGATACCAGTAGAGCATGCAGGCTTTCCATTGGCAATTCCTCACTCTTGATATATGACTGGCTCATATCCTTTTCTAGTCATATCTCTAATTTTCGCTTTTAATGTTGCTTTCCACATGTAATTCTTAATTGGTAATATTTTGTAACTTACCATGCATTTCTTCATTACCTTTTGGGTGATCTGCAACTTTGATTCATTGGAGACTGTGAAATTCCATGATTCATAACCATTCTCCTATCAGTGGAAGGAAGTTGATGCTTAAAACATGGGGTTTGTTTCAAAGAGAAACTTGGGGTTACTGAAATTAATTCTCGCTTTCCCAGAAGCAATCCAGCCTGTTCTCTTATTCCATTCTGGGCCAACCCATTGTCCATCTGTAGGTATATGCATTGAAGGATTATGTCTATGGGCTCTCCATAGAATTACACACCCAAGCCTGGGCAACAGGCATTCTTCATCCTCCTGGCATTTCCTGTGTGTCTGTGTGTATATTTACATAGGTACATATCTACATATGTATGTGTATATATGATCTTAAAGCTTTAATAGCTGAAAACTGAATTGCCTTTTGAGTCTGTGTGTGTACACACATAGATAGATGGATAGACAGACTTGGAAGGAACTCTTTTGAATGATTATAGTTCTTATTCAAGAAGCTCTGGAGTGTTCTGGTACTTGATGCAATCAGAAAATAGCATAAAGTCACCTGCAAACATCTGGAGGGCCTTCTCATTTGCACATGCTCCAGGGCAGTATGGCAAACCTCATTGGTATATGTTTTCCTGTGTTATGCTTTGCCTGATTAAAGTTTTATATTAAAGTTTTTCAGTTGTTACATCTTTGAAGAAATCTTGTATGATTTTGACATATTCATGTCATACACATTTTTGGAAGAGTAACTTTAAGGTGGCTTTTTGCCACTGCTGAACCAAATACTTTTTTATAGTCAGCAAATTGTAAACTTTCAGTTAATTGTGTGACTATAAAGGAGTCATCTACTGTTGAATATCATTTGTGAAAACATACCTATTCTTTTCTCACATCCTTATGGAAGATGCCATTGTATAATGTATAGATTATTCTTTTTTTTCTTTCTTTTTGGTCTTTTTGGAAGGGGGAAGGTAGGGCAGTTGGGATTAAGTGACTTGCCCAAAGTCGCACAGCTAGTAAGTGTTAAGTGTCTGAGGTTGAATTTGAACTCAGGTCCTCCTGACTCTAGGGCTGGTGCTCTATTCATTGCGCCACCTAGCTGCCCCTAGATTATTCTTATAAATATTTTTGTAGAGATGGGAAAGTACGTATATGGATTTGTGGTTACTTACATTTCCATACACACACACACACACACACACACACACACACACATATTATTAGCAAGGCCTGTGATTTTTTTTCCCCTCTTAAGTTATTAGATATACTTTGCTCTTTCAGTCACTTTGAGAATTGGTCCAGTGATACCCTAAAAATTATGCTGCCTCCAGTATAGAATTTTTCTGTGTATACTTGGTTTGGTCCACCTGATTTTTTTCATTTTTGTTTTATTCCATTTTTGCTTTTTCTTGTAGCATATCAAAATCTGTAATGCCAACATTCATATATAGAGCCCTACTGTTATTGAGGGAAGCATTTGTTAGATCTCTATACATCCTTTCTATTTTTTAATCTGTTCATTGTCTTTCTTCTAGTTTCATTCTTAAATGCTGTCAAATGGTTTTTCTCACCAATACTTTTTTTTTCTATAAACTTTTATTCTCCCTCTTTTGCTTCTTATCAGGTTTTGAGGAAATATTGCCCTTTAGTATTATTAGCTTCATTTAACAGGAGAAGCTATTAAGTTTGGACAAGTAAAATAGCTTCCTCAGTCTGGCAACAATCTTTTGTAACTTACATTTATAACCTAGAATTTATACAGCATTTTAAAGGCTTATAAGGTTACACAGCTAGTAACCAAGTCAGAACTTGAACCCAAGGCTTCTGGTTCCTAAAAAAGTCCTAGGCTTTTTTTGAGTTCAGTTTTTTAGTGAATCTTCCATCTTGGTTGAACTCTTTATTTTTTGGAAATTGTTGATAAACTTTGTTCATACAGCTGACACTTCACAACAGATACCCAAACAAACCTTGGTAGAAAGTTCCGTTTCTGAGAAATGATTAATTTATAGAAAAAAAGAGATTTGTGCTTTAATACCAACAATATAGTAGTACTAATATTCGCTATTGAAACTGATTTGAGCTTTGTTTCGTGTTGCTTGGACTCCTTAACATCAACTGAATAAATGTTTTGTATGTCACTCTTTTGGATGACATATGACCCAAGGCTAGTCTAAATCTCCAGATCTTCAGTTTAGAGGACCCTAGTCAGTCTGCAATAAGGAAGAAACACACAACAATAATATTCAGTTAGAGGAAGCTAGGTGGCATGGTAGGTGGTCAGCTGGAGGCAAAAAGACCTGAGTTCAAATCCAGCCTCAGACACTTGTTATTATGTGTGTAACCCTGGACAGATCACTTAACTTCTGTCTGTCTCAGTTTTGTCAACTGCATTTAAATGGGGATGATTTTTGAAGTCCCTGTTTCACAATGTTGTGAGGATTGAAGGGGATCATATTTGTAAGGCACTTTGCAAAACTTAAAGCTATATAAATGCTTGCTATTATTATTATGAGGAGGAGGAGGAGAAGGGGAAGGAGGAAGAGGAAGAATATTAGTAACAGCAGTAGCAGCAATCATCATGGTTATCATCATTGTTATAATGGTTCATAGTTTCAAAGTCAGAAGGCTGCATCATATGGTCTGGAGTTTTAGGTGCTTTTGCTTTAAGTCCTGGTTTTGCCAATTAATAGCCATGTGATCACAGACAAGCCATCTTACCTTCTGAGCTTCAAGATTCTGATCTGTAAGGTTGGAATAATAATACCTAACCCTGTTTACCTTATGGACTATAGACTATAGCTTTTGAACTAGAAATGATGTTAGAGGTTATTCAGTCCAGTTCACAAAGGGAATCATAGCTCCAATGCCTGAAGGGACCCCAAAGGCCATTTAATTCATCCCCCCTTTTTTGCCGTTTTGTTAGTCTTCATCAGTTAAGTATTTACCAGGCACCGTGCCACTGTGCTAAGCCACAGAGTTAATAAAGAAAGGCAAACACAGCCGCTGTCCTGAAAGAGCTCAAATTTTAAAGGGCAGCCTCTTCATTTTATAGAAAAATGGAGAATCCTCTCCACCCCACTTACTACCGAGGTCTTTGCGAGGGTATTGTAAAAAAAAAAAAAAAAGGTTTTCTAAGCATTTAAAATGCTACATAAAATTGAGGTTACCAATGTTAGCTTGTTCCTATTACAGGTGGGGAACCACACGTGGCCTTCTAGGTCCTTGGGTGTGGTTTTTTGACTGAGTCCAAGTTTTACAGAACAAATCCTTTTATTATTAAGGGGATTTGTTCTGTGATGTTTGGCTTCAGTCAAAGGCCTGTACTTGAGGACCTAGAGGGCCACATGTGGCCTTAAGGCAGCAAGTTCCCCACCCTTTTGTTAGCTATTAAATTTGCTATCACACAATTTCTTTGCATATTTCCAAGTTAAACAAATCTATCTCTCCCTTGGTCCCACAAATAGTTATATTCCTGCTGTAGAATAGTTTTTCATTTTAGTGAAAATTTAGCTTAATAATAGATTAATCTGTCCGTAGATTTACTTTGTTTAATGGCTTCTCTTTCTCTCTTCCCCTTGCATTTAATTCAACTTACAACCAAAAATGCAAGTATCAATACTAAGAGATGTAAACATTATTTTCCGCATGTTTTATTCCTGTTCTTCATCATTTCCTCAAAGAACAAAACAGCTAAACACAAACTCTGACAGATAAAGATCGGCTTCCTGGCTAAGGTCAGAGAGGCTCAGCACCAAAGGTTGGCCACCAAGTAATGGAGTATTTTAGCTCCAGCAACTTAGGAATATTGTCAACTGGAGCAATATTTGTTGGTGGAGAGAGTATCCACATTGATTGAAATCACTAATCTTTTAAAGTACTATAAAAGAAACATACGTTGATGCTCCTGCATAGTTGTAATCAGTGTCCATATTGGACTTTGTTTTTCACTTTTCATTATTTCATGCAGGTATCTGTATTCCATTCCTGTTGTCACTATATAGAAGCAGAGTCCCTACTCTCTCCATTTCCCCTTCTTTTTCATCTGTTCCCTTGTGACAGTTTCCACTTTTTTACTATTATGCACAACACTGCTATGGCCATCTTGGTACAAATTGTTCTTTTAAATTAGCTTCTTGACCTATATTCCCAGTAGTGGGATCATTGGGTCAAAGGGTATGTGTGTATAGGGGTAGTTTTATGACTCTTGTACATTGTCAGTTTGCTCTGAAAAAATACTCCATTCACTCTGCCTGGCCCCCTGCTGTGCAGCCATGCCAGCCCCTGACACTTACCAGCTGAATGACCTTAGGCAAGGCATTTCACTGATGGGGATCTGATTTTTATTTGTAAAATAAAGTTTAGACTTTATTCCTGCCTCACAGGGGTTTTAAGAAGAGACAAGGGGGTGTGCTGGAAAGAGCACAGGATTTGGTGACAGAAGAGCTATATTAAAATCCTGCCTCTGCCTCTGCCACTTCCTACTTGGATGACTTTGAGCAAGCCTTGTCACCTCTTTCTTTCTCTGTGAAATGAAGCAGTCCCTTCTTGCTGTAGATTTATGATCTTGTGACCTTAAAAGCAGTATAGAAAAGTTCATTGTTGCCCATAGTTCTGTGATATGGAAAGGGAATTGATTCTGGAGTGAGAGAAGGTTCAAATATTGACTTTCACACCTATTGCCTGTATATGTGTGTGTGTATCCACATAAATATATATGCATATATATATTTTTATACATACATGCATATCTATATATCTGTCTATATTTACATATAGAGTGTCAAAAGTTTTAGTGCTACGTTAAGCTATTAAAGCTTAAAATTAACACCCTTTATAACTTTGAACAAGCCACTTAAATTATCTTAGCCAACATCCTCATTTGGTAAAATGGAACTAGACAGGGTTGTTGTAGGGAAAATCCTTTGCAAGCATGAAAGTACTCTAGAAATGTGAATTTTTAGGCATTAAGCATGGAGAAGAGTATGAGAAGTCCTTCCTTGCCCCACAAGAAGCTAATAACCTAACTGGGGAGCTGAGTTATGTACACATGAGAAATAATAATAATAATAAACAGTATTTGCTAAGTGTAACATGGGTGATATTTCATGTGACATGGACTGCTAATGAAGTCGAGTTGCTGCTGTTAAAAGGACATGACCATATATTGCCCTCTTGCTCTGTTCAGAAATCCTGTGATTTTGGGGCAGCTAGGTGGCACAGTGAATAGAGCACTGGCCCTGGAGGCAGGAGGACCCAAGTTCAAATCCAGCCTCAGACACTTAACACTTACTAGCTGTTTGACCTTGGGCAAGTCATTTAACTCCGGTTGCCCTGCCTTTCCCCTCTCCAAAAAACAAAAAAAAAAGAAAAGAAATCCTGTGATTCGGGGTCCCAGACTCCTTAAGTTGAAGCTCCATTGCCCTGCTACTTTATATCATTCATCCATGTTAATGACATCTCTGAAATGTTCCACCCTTCCATTGTGACTTTTTTTTTTTTGCTTTTTGGAGGGCAATTGGGATTAAGTAACTTGCCCAAGGTCACACAGCTAGGTTTTTGTTTGTGTGTGCGTTAAGTGTCTGAGGCCAGATCCGAACTCAGGTCCTTCTGACTCCGGGGCCAGCGCTCTACTCATTGCTCCACCTAGCCACCCCTCCATTGTGACTTTTGAACCTCCTTGTTCTATTGTTCACCAACTACTCAATATTAGACCTATGTGCTCTCCCTGAATATTATTTTGTTTTTAATTTTCTACTTACAAATTGCTTTCCCTAATAAAATAGGAGCTCCTTGAGGGCAAGGACGATTTTCTTGTTGTCTTTGTATCTCTGAGAAGAGAGAGAGAGAGAGAGAGAGAGAGAGAGAGAGAGAGAGAGAGAGACAGAGAGAGTGTACCCTATATAGCACTGAGGTAGGAATTAAAAGGAGAAAAATCAGCAGCTTGGTCAGGGAAAGCTTCATAGGAAAAATGGGATTTAAGTGGGATATTGAAGGGTATGTAGGATTTTAAGTGGAAGGAATAGAGGGATAGACAGTGGAACAGAGGCCTAGAGGCAGAAGCAAGCATTATGCAAAGGATAGTAAGGATTCTAGTTGATGAGAAGAAAGCACTTGGTGGGGAGAGAGGAAGAAAAGCTTGGAGAAAATTGGGACTGAGATGATGGAGGGACTTGAAAGCATTATTTCCTTCTTAAATTTAATGAATAATAATACTTCATTGACATGGGCACTCTTGCTCCTAGGTCTTTCCATGGGTTCTCATCCTATATAATTCTTGTCCATATTGTTCCATAAATCTCCCGTATGGTACTTACCCCATGCTCTAGAGGCCACCTTATTTTATTTTTTTATCATTCATGGCTACCAGGGCAGAATGGATCCCATTTTTCACAGTGCTTTAAAGTTTCCTCACAACATTACCCCTCAAGGTTTTCTCATAACATTTCCCTTCAACATAGGCAGTGCAGGTATTATTTCGTGCAGTAGTTAGTGGAGTTGTCTGGCCATGCTCACTCTGCTAAGGAGTGCTGGAGTGGATTTTTAAGCCCGAGTCTCTCAGCTCTTTCTCACTAGCATTAAATCTCTTCCTCTCTCCATCATACTTGTTCTCTCCACTTCTACTCCTAACCTTCCAGTCTCTCTGACAGCCCAACACAGAATGCTTTGACTCTTTGAATAGTAGTAATATCCAAATGGCTGTGATTTCGTGATCATGGGACCTCCATATTTATCCTTTTTTTTCCTTTCAACTTCTCCAGTCTACTTCTCTGGTTACAGGTATTATGGTACCTGGCCAAATTGACTCACATTAATGATTCCTCTAATAAAACCTATTAGAAAAGGAGATGATTATATCTACTCTGCTCTAAATTTGCCAATTTTGAGAGAACTGTTTTCAGAATAAGTGACAATGCCAAGAGTACAATCTAATTGTGCTAATTGGGTGAACATTCCTGTGGCAACATCATAGAGGAGAAGATACTGAGAGGCTGGCTCTAGGAATATTCATGCTTTGTGAAAATGAATTAATGCACCTGTCACACCCACACAATTGGTCTTGCAATGCTCAAAACACTTCACATTATTTAAATCTGTCCTTTTGAAGAAATTTTAAAGCTCAAACTTAGATATTCCTTTTGGAGGACTGGAAAAAGAATTCAGCAATTCACTTTTATTTTATTTTTTAAAATACTGATACATTTTGTTTTTTCATTGCCTGAATTTCCCCCTTTTATCCCTCTTCCCTTCATCCTAGGGATGTAGCAAATAATTAAAAAAAAAAGAATAAGAGAAAAAATTTAACAGAACTAGTCAGCACATAAAAAAATAATCTGACAGCATATACAATGTTCCAATTCCATGGACCCCCCCACCTCTGCACAGAAATGGGGGGTATCTTCTTCCATCCAAGCTTTTCTTTTCTTTTTGTCATTTTTGATTGCTTTGAGGATTGCTGTAGTTATTGTGCATATTGTTTTCTTGGTTGTCCTTACTTAACTTTTGCATCAGTTCATCTAAGCCTTCCCATGGTTCTCTGGCAAGTTTATTTGATGGGTATTTTAGTGAACTCCAAGCTCATAAGAGGTTTGTGATGAGGAGGAAAAATGGCAAGGATTTCAGTGTGTGCCAAGAGAATGAGCCAGTTCAGCCCTGGGGAGTGGTCCACCCCAAGAAAGGAAGTGGGCAGAGACTGGAACGAGGCAAGTGTTCCTCTTAGGAGGAAGAGGGCTGCCCTGGGTGGGGAGGGGAGGGGCATGAAGGGTTATACTGGGAAACGGAGGGGAGATGAGGCCAGGCAAGGCAGGGAGGCAGTGGTGGTTCCTGGCTAGCCAGCCTCTGAAGCCCTTTTCACTTCCTAACTTCTCCAGGAATGCTATGTTCCAAACAAGGCTTCAAACATCTCCTGATACCTTTGATTTACAACCTTGACTAGTGGGGTGGTCCTCCACTTTATAAATGGAAAGGCAATATTTAAAGATCCCTGGACTTGAAATCAGAAGACCTGGTTTTAAATCCTGTCTCTGCCACTTCCTAGCAATGTTATCTTCACTTAGAAAGTCTCTAACCTTCCTTGACCTCATTTTCCTCTTGTATAAAGTGAGAATAATAATCCTTGTTATCTGCATCACAGAATTATTATAAGGAGAGTGCTTTGTAAAGCTTAAAGCACTTACTCAAATATAAATTCATCAATTATTATTTGATTAATGAGAAATTCACTTACATCTAGGGAAATAGAGTTGCTACCAATTTCCAGTAAAGAGTAGTCTCATCCCTGAACCTTCTGAATTTGTGTGGACTTCTTTGTTGACTTCTTACATCTGTTATTCTTAGTCTGTGTGTTATACTACCTGAACAGAGATCAATGCTTTGTCAGGTGGGCAATCATCATTTTGATATGCTAACATCCCCTAATGATCATAATAAGCTATCAGCCAAGTAAACAATTCATTAGTCTGGGAGCAGGATGTTCAGATGCGTCTTGATTTGGTGACATCAGATATCCTGTAGCCAGACGATTCCCGGCAAAACTCCCAGGCAGACACAGTGGCGGGCCTCACTTGCCAGGCAAGGATTGGGCATTGCAATCTGTAGTTTTAGATATTGTTATCTCTTCCAATCCCTGGATAGTGTAACAGTTTGGACAGGTGCTAGAAAGAACCCAGTGGGTTCATGTGACAGACCAAGTGCAAAAAAAGTAGTAGAATGACCTTGGATGTAAAGTTAGAGTGTTAAGATACATAATAGGCATTTGATAAATACTTGTTACTTTAGTTTATTTTTTCCTCCTGCTTTCCAGTGCACCAAATTCAGAGTCTGAAAATTGGGTTTAGATCACAGTTCTGATATTGACTACCAGTGTGACCTTACACAAATTTCTTTTTTCTCACTGAGCCTCAGTTTCCTTACCTGTCAGATAAGAGGGTTGAACTAGATCATAGATCTGGAGTTGGAAGGAACCTCAAAGGCCATCTAGTCTAATCCTCTAATTTGACAGGGTCTTTAACTTGAGAATACTTGTTCTCAACGTTGACAACTAGCCAGACTCTAGTAGAGTAGTTAGTAGTTAGTCTAACTAGGCTGTTACTAGAGCCTGGCTGCCCAGCCTGACATTCAAGGTCCTTCATGGCCTTGCACCACTACATTTGTAACCTTATTCCACAGTGGTCCCCTACTGTACTCTCAATTCTAGTCTAGGAGTGCTTAGCCTGGAGTCCGTAAAGTTTTATTTAATATTATTTTGATAATTTTATTTCAATATAACTTTCCTTGGTAGTTCTATAGATGCTATTTTATGTATTTAGAAACATTATTAAGAGCAGGGGTCCATAGGCTTCATCAGACTGCCAAAGGTGTCCAGGACACGAAGTTTGGTTTAATGCTTGGTTTAATCAAATGGGGCTGCTTGTTATTCTTTGTGCAAATCTTTCTCTTTTCTGCCTTCTTTTTTTGTTTATGCTTTTCCCAACATCTGGAAATATGCTGCCTCTCCACTTCAGCTATTGGGTAAGGGGTAGGGAGGGGTATATTGAGTGAATGAATGAATAATTCATAATAAGTAATATAATGTAATGTAATGTAATATAATATAACATAATATAATATAATTTAACATAATATAAATAAATAAATAATAATAATGAATTTATTAAGCTCTTATTATGTGTAAGGTACTATGCTAAGTCATGGGGATACAAATAGAAATAAGACAGCTTCTGATCTCAAGGAGCTCACATTCTGATGGAAGAGACAGTGCATGTGGAAGGTTTCAGCTTCGAGTCAGATGGAAAAATCTTATCATCCTTGGGTACAGTGGCAAAGTAAATGGTAATGCCTCTTCTTTAATATCATTCCCATTGATAAAATGCCATCAATACCTGATGTTGAGCCATTTGACAAGGCCTAAAGCCTTTGATGACAAGGACTTTCTTTTCTGGGTCTTTATTAACTGTGGCTATTGGAGCAGATGCCAGGCTACATCTCCATAGGTGTTACTTCCCAGGATGGTGGCGGAGGACACTGGACTGAAACCATTGTCATTTCCAAAGCTCTTAGGCTTACTATCCTGGACTGTCTCCTTCAGGATTTAAGGGATGGGGGTGCTCAAGGGGGGTGGGGCATGTACTACTTCCTGTCTCTCCCTCAGGGTGTTTCAGATAGGTTGACTTGCCTGCTCTTCCTGTGGCAGTTAGTTGGTAGTAGGTGGGAATGGCTTTCTACTTCTCCATGGAAATTACTGTCTTTTATAATGGCTTTGAGGGCTGGGCTGAAAGCAGTATTTGTGGTCTGGAAAGTGCTCTCCTTCCTAAGGCTCCTATACCTATTTATTCAGAAATTAATGTGTTATTAAAGCTGATGGTCTCAATAAATGTTTTTGAACAAAAAAAAGTTTCCATCTTAGTTCTTTCCACCACCACCATCCCCCAATTCCATTTCCTTGGAGCTAACTTTGGTTTGCACTTTTTTTTCCTATTTGTTGCATGTAGTTTTAATAGCCTTGTGAAGACTTGAGTACAGATGGAATTCATCCATCTCTGGACTCCATTGATCTTGTACAGGGCCAGTGCTTGTCCAGCAGTGGCACTGGGAAGATTACAAAGCATTATCCTCCTCAGATTGACCAAGTGGGTACTATATTGGGTTAATCCGCATTAAAGTATCATTGTCCCCTCCTGCTCCAGGGGGGAAAGCTAGGATTTGCTATTTTTGGAACAATGTTCATGTAATTTCATAAATCCCCTTATTCCCAAGAACTGAGAATAGGTCATTTTAAAATTGTTTGTTTGGTTTTAAGTTTGGTTTTCTCCTTTCCCTAGTCTTGTAACTCATGTGATGACAGCAGTTAAATTAAAAAAAAAAATAACTATCAACTGCAACGATGCATGGATGTTGTCTTCCGCAGTAGACAGTGTTTTGCCCTGAGATTAAACTACATGATTCCTTCTTCTGCATTTCTTTCTGATTCTTAGTGCTTGTGCTTTGTGTTTAGGATAGGGTGATGGTGAAGAAAGAGCACAGAGTGTCTCATTCAGTTATATTCATTATGCTGTGTATGGAGTACTGACCTGGGATAAAATTCAGATGCTATTGTTCTTGTGGAGCTTACCATCTAGTATGGAGATAAGATTCTATGTAATAATAGTAGCTTGCATCTCTAATAAATATTTAAGATTTTCAAAGTGTTTTCTTCACAGGGACCCTGTGAGGAAGGATATTATGCTCATTTTGCAGATGAGGAATTGAGGCAAACTGGATCAAATGACTTGTCCGGGGTCACACAGCTAATGTCTGAGGCCAGATTTGAATTGAGCCTTCCTGACTCTGGGCACTCTTTCCTCTGTGCCACCTAGCTAGTTGTAGAACCTCTTCACAAGAGGCAGAGTCACAACTTTGGCATTAGAAGGAACCTCACAGGCCATTAGTCCAATCCCTTCATTTTATGGAAGAGGAAATCGAGGCCTAGCAAGGTTAAGTAATTTGCCCAATATCACAGAAGTAGTAAGGTCCAGAGACATGATTTGAACTGACTCTAAAGCTACTGTACTGTATTTTTTTTCCTTCATTCCTTCACAAAAAGGGTCTTTAAGACTAGTTCTTACCTCACCTCCCTCTATGGTTTAAGAGCATGAGATAACTGAATGAATCAGCCCTCATACTTTACTTCACTGACTTCAAACCCAGTTCCTTACTGTTTTGAGCATGTGCTCTAAATTCTTCAAACCACCCCACATAGATAATAAATACAGAATAAATCAAATGGTTCATTCCATTTAAGACAAGTCTAGAGTGATGGCCCTTAAAAATTGGCTGTCCTGTAAGATTTATGCAAAGCCTGGACTTTTACACCCTAGGGATCTGGATTTAAATGGAAATTCTGACCAGGCTGTAGCTCCTTTGATGATGTAGGGTACATCTCTAGGACTTGGATTGAAGAATAACAATGGTGTTAAATGCTGCCTGGATAAACAAAGCTGGAGTTATTAAATAGAAATGAGTCCTTAAATTCAGAGAATTGCCTAGAGATTTTTTTTTAAGTAAAACACATTTCCATATGTTCTACAAAGGCTTAATGCCTTTTTGTACAATTTGAAAATTGCTTCATTATTATAATTTTTTAACATTCTTTATTCTGAGATCCTTTCCAGATTTGAAATTCTATGATTTTGGTTCTGTCCTTGATTTCCATTTTGAAGGCTTTCTTCTCTCACTTATTTGTTTTGTAGTCTAATATGATAGTCTGAGCCTTGAAATGAAAGACATACACTAGGAGCCATAAAATGAGTCTCCAGTTTGTAAAAAGGCAACAGCCCAGAGAGGGGAAGGGATTTGCCCAAATCACACAGCTCTATGACAGCATGGAACTTTTTTTTTACCTTCTTTTTTTTTGGTCTTTATTAATTTGTTTGTTTACTTTTAGTTTACAAGATTCATTTCCACAGTTCCTTGAGTTTCAAATTTTCTTTCCCTCCCGCCCCTCCCCCCCCATGATGGCATACAATCAAGTATAGGATCTGCAAATACTTTCACATTAGACATTAGTCAGGTTACAAAGGCCGATTTTTACCAGATGGAATGAAAAATGGTAAAGAAGAAATAAAACCAAACAATGAAAATAAGATCAATTAACTTGCTTCAATCAGAATTCAAACTCAGTTCTTTCTAGTTCTTTCTCTGGATGTAGACATCTCTCTCCATCATGAGTCTTTTGGGATTGACTTATAACACTGCTTTGCTGAGAGTCCAGTCTAGCAAAGTTGGTCGTCACACATAGGTTGTGTCTGTGATTGTATACAAATTTCTCCTGGTTCTACTCTTCTCACCCAGGATCAGTTTGTATAAGCCTCTCCAGGTAAATATGAAGTCCGTCTGCTCATCGTTTCTTATAGCACAATACTATTCCATTACATGCATATACCACAACTTGTTCAGCCATTCCCCAATTGATGGGCACCCCCTTAATTTCCAATTCTTTGCCACCACGAAAAGAGCTGCTATAAATATTTTTGTACATATGAGTCTTCCTCCCACTTCCATGATCTCTTTGGGATATAACCCTAGAAGTGGTATTGCTGGGTCAAAGGGTATGAAATTATTTATAGCCCTTTGGGCATAATTCCAGATTGCTTTCTAGAAAGGTTGAATCAGTTCACAACTCCACCAGCAATGCATTAGTGTTCCAATTTGCCCACATCCTCTCCAGCATTTGTCATTTTCCTGTTTTGTCATCTTAGCCAATCTGGTGAGTTGTGGTACCTTAGAGTTGTTTCGATTTGCATTTCTCTAATAAATAGTGATTTAGAGCATTTCTTCATATGTTTATAGATATCTTTAATTTCTTTCTCTGAAAATGGCCTGCTCATATACTTTGAACATTTATCAATTGGGGAATGACTTGTATTCTTATAGATTTGACTCAATCCTCTGTATATTTTAGAAATGAGTCCTTTATCAGAGACAGAGGTTGTAAAAATTCTTTCCTGGGGCGGCTAGGTGGCGCAGTGAGTAGAGCGTTGGCCCTGGAGTCAGAAGGACGTGAGTTCAGATCCGACCTCAGACACTTAACGCACACACAAACAAAAACCTAACCGTGTGACCTTGGGCAAGTTACTTAACCCCAATTGCCCTCCAAAAAAGCAAAAAAAAAAAAATTCTTTCCCAGTTTCCCACCTCCCTCTTAATCTTGGTTACATTGGCTTTTCAATTTAATGTAATCAAAATTATCCATTTTGCATTTTATAATGCTGTCTAATTTTTGTTTGGTCATAAAGTCTTTCCTCTCCACAAATCTGACAGGTAAACTATTCCTTGCTTTCCCAGATTGCTTACAGTATCATCCTTTATACCTAGGTCATACACTCATTTAGACTTGATTTTGGTATATAGTGTTAGATAATGGTCTATGCCCAGTTTCTGCCATACTATATTCCAGTTTTCCCAGCAGTTTTTGTCAAATAGTGCATTCTTATCCCCAAAACTGGGGTTTCTGGGTTTATCAAACAATAGATTAATACTCATTGATTGCTGAATCTCATGTGCCCAATCCATACCATTGATCCACTACTCTATTCCTCAGCCAGTACCAACTAGTTTTGATGACTGCTGCTGTATAATACAGATTAAAATCTGGTATAGCTAGTCCACCTTCCCTAGCATTTCTTTTCATTTTAATTCCCAATACTTTTCATTAATTCTGGACTGTTTTTTTTTTTTCAAATAAATTTTGTTACTATTTTATTTAGCTCTATAAAGTAGCTTTTTGGTGACATCATGGATCTTAATGCTAGTGTGGTGTCTTTCTTCTATTAATCATCTCAAATTGGTTCAGTATGTATATTATTTGTGTATAATGTTTTTCATGTTGTCTCTCCCGTTAGATCATAAACTCAATGAGGGCAGGGACTGTCTGCCTTTGTTTATACCCCTAGCTCCTATCACAGTATCTAACTCATGGTAGGTGCTTAATAAATACTAATTGACTAACTAATCATGGCCTATTAATTTCTGTACCCCTGAAGTCCCTATCATAGGGGATTAAATTGAATTGTTTGAATAGTCACAGCATTGGTGACTGTATCTTATCTAAATTTTGTATCTCCCTTAGCACTCTTGTGGACAGTATAGTAGGTTAATGTTTTTTGAAGTGAATGAATGGGGACCATGGAAGTTGGTACTTTCAGAAAAGGTAGATTTTTCTTTCTCTTACTATCTACATTAAAGGCATTTACTCTGAAAGAATTCATATCCTTGGGTTTTGTAGAGTGATAATTCTTGTGCCTTATTTATATTGGAAACTGATGGAACTAAGCTTAACTGTTTTAGGCTAACCCATTGTTGATATCCTATAAATACTGAGTTTGGGGTGCTCTTAGGTGTAGAAGAAGGAGCCCTGAGCTGGGAGTTGGGAATCTTGGCTCTACCATTGATTTTCTATGTGATGCCTCCCTACAAGTCACTTCTCTTTCCTGGGATTGGACTAGATGATAAGCTATAATTCTGTGGTGCTTTAAACTTTACTAAGAGCTATTTTTACCTTGTGAGTAGAGAGTGAAAGTATCGTTACCCTTTTTTATAGAAGAAGTTGAAACTCAAAGAGGTTGAAGAATTTGTCCTGAGTCACAAAGATATTAGAACCAAGTTTGGAATGCAGGCATTCTGGAACCATGTCCAGCATGCTTTACACTAGACCATGTTTTAACTATGGCTAGACAACCAGAACTTTACACCAAGGCACTGGAATTTAGAGGGCATGAGCAACACTTGTATTCCTTCAGTAGTCTAGGAACAAGTGAGTTTAGCACCTAGTTAGCAAGAATAATTAGCTAATCTGGGAAGCTCCAGTGTGCTTCCTCCTTTAGGAGCTGCATAGGAGGGAGTTTCTTCCCTGGCTTGACCTCGAAACTGCACCCACTGCCCCTTGACATGGCTCCCCAGCAGTACTTGAGCATATACTTCTTGCTGCCTGCCAAAGGCATAAAAAATGCTAGTTACAGCTCTGATTGCTGCCTCCCCTAGATGATCTTTTGGGTTTCCTTCCAGTTCTAACATATTCTGAGTCTAATTAAATAGCTCTGTGATCTCATTTACTTGGCAGTTTCTGCCAATGAGATGGATCACAGCCCATCCATGCCTGCCCATCCTTGTTGTTGGCTCTTTTCTGTGCTCTCCCCAGAGTTCCATGGATCCACCCAGTATGCTAAAGGCCTTCCCCCATTTTCTCCCGACATCACAAGGGTCCCAGAGGAGCACTTTGGTTCTCCATCTGTCTTCCATGTGACTGGCTCATCTTTTTTTTTTGGTAATACAATTCCTTAATGACACCCTAAATGTACCCCTGTTCTTCAAAATTCCTTATTGGCTGAATATTACAGCCGTTCACACCTACCATCTTCCTCTCTGTTGCCTTCTATGTGATACTTATCTATAATTCTTTAAAGGCAACAGTGTTATATGCCTTGATACCATATAGCAACACCAGTAAAATGCTCGTACAGTATTGAAAAGAAAGGCTTTTGCTTTTACAGGAAGCTTAGGGTCAGTAAAAAAGTATTTTATTTCGTGTGTGTGTGTGTGTGTGTGTGTGTGCATGCGTGCTCATTTGGCCATAATAAAACATTCTCCCTTTTTATATTGTATTTATTTAGTAATCTGGTTGAATTACTGAAGGTTTAGGAACAGGGCAGGGATGTGTGAGAACTATATATTAGGAATATCATGCAAGGTGAAGCAGAGACACTAGTTAGAAGACAATTGTAAAAGTTTAGGAGAGGGTTTGATAAGTAAGAAAGAGACAGTGTGGCATTGTAGAAAGAATGCTGGATGTGGAGTCAGAGGACCTCAGTTTGAACGCTGGCTTTGCTTCTTACTACCTGTTTGACCAGGGACAAGTAATTAATTTTCATGTCTCTGGGCCTCACTTTTCTAATATGTAGAAGAAGGTAGGCAGTTAGATGAGAGGACATCTAAGGTGCCTTTTAGCTCTAAAGTATGAGATATCATGTGATCTTATGACTTGGATGCAAGCAGATTACAGAACTAAAATTGACAAGATGTGGAGAATGATTGTATGTGGAGGATTGAGGGGAAAGAAGAGTCAAAGAGTTGTTGTTATTCAATAGTTTCAGTTGTGCCTGACTCTTCATGACCCCATTTGGGGTTTTCTTGACAGATCCTGGAGTGGTTTGCCATTTCCTTCTCCAGCTCATTTTACAAATGAGGAAACTGAGGCAAACAGTTAAGGAACTTGCCTAGGGTCACACAGCTAGTAAATGTCTGAGGCTGGATTTGAACTCAGGTCTTCCTGAGTCCTGCCCAACAAAGATGATTTCCATGCTAAAGGCATGGTCAACCGGAAGAAAGAAGTAGGGAAATCAGAAAACAAAGCAACTTTTAGGGAGAGGTGATGAATTTAATCTTAGATGGCTTGAGGTGCTAGTGGAACATACAACTGGATATGCCCAGGAAAGAGCTGAAAGTGAGAGTCTAGAGCTCTGGAGAGAGGTCAAAGTTAAAGATTTGGGAAGTCTATGCAATGGTGAATAAATGTTATGAGAATAAATGAGATTACTAAGGGAGAGGATATGTGCCTATGTAAATACATGTACAGAGAGAGAGCAAGAGCACAGAGTCTTGGTGACCTAAATTAAGGGGCATGACGAGTGAGGAGAAAGGCTTGATACAGGAGAATGGAATGTCCCAGAACCAACAGGGTAGAAAGGATCAGTGGAGAGGAGAATAGTAATTTGGCAGCATCAAATAGTCCAAAAGGTCAAAGAAAACTGAGAAAGGGCTATTGGATTTAATGATATGTATGTCATTGGCAGCTCTGGAAAGAGCATTTCATTTGAGTAGTAGATTAGAGAGCACAGGCCTGGAGTTGGGAAGACTCATTTTTCTGGGTTCAAATGTAGCCTCTGACACTAGCTATGAGACCCTGAGCAAGCCAATTCATTCTGTTTGCCACAGTTTCCTGATCTATAAAATGAGTTGGAGAAGGAAATGGCAAACTGCTACAGTATCTTTGTTAAGAAAACTTGAGCTGGGGGGCAGCTAGGTGGCACAGTGAATAGAGCACCAGCCCTGGAGTCAGGAGGACCTGAGTTCAAATCCAGCCTCAGACACTTGACACACTAGCTGTGTGACCTTGGGTAAGTCACTTAATCCCAATTGCCCAGCGCTCCCCCCTCCAAAAAAAAAAAAGGAAAAAAAGAAAACTTGAGCTGGGATTACAAAGGGTCTGACACAACTGAAAAATGACTGGACCACCACCACCACAACAACAGTAGGTTAGAAATCATATGGCAGAGAATTGAGGAGTGAGTGACTGGCAAAAAAAATGGAGGCGCTAAGTGTAGATTTCTTTGATAGCTGTCCAATTAAGTTAGGTGAGATGACAGTTTAAGGAGGTAGAATAATTGAGGGAAAGTTATTGTAGGAGAGGTAACACCTGACTGTAGACAAGGAAATAATAGCAACTTACACTTTTATAGAGTTATAAAGTTTGCAAAGAACTTCACATATAACTTAGAGCCTTACAACAAATCTGTGAGGTAGGGACTGTAGGTATTATTATCTAACCCCAGATGAGGAAACTGAGGCTCTGAGAGGTTAAGTGATTTGCCCATGATGACACAGCTAGTAAATGCTGGAGTTGGGATCTGAATGCAAATCTTCCTGATTCCAGGTCCAGCAATGTGTCCAAAGATTGTCTCTCTACAAAGGAGTCTATAAAAAATCAGATTGGGGGGCAGCAAGGTGGTCCCGTGAATAGAGCATTGGCCTTGGAGTCAGGAAGACCTGAGTTCAAATTTGACCTCAGACACTTGACATATTTATTAACTGTGTGACCTCGGGCAAGTCACTTAACCCCAAATGCCTTGCCTCCTCCCCTCAAAAAAAAAAACCAGATTGAAGCGTATCTCTAAGTTGTTCCTTAGGACTGAAAATGCTTTGTCTCCTAGAAACCATGTTGTGAATGGTAGTGAGCTTCCTGGACTAGCCCACAAAAGCCTTTTAAACTGGTAATATATTTGAACTTAGTACAGTAGTACTTGAACAGTAGTATTAGTCTGTGTTCTGTGTCCAGGAAACTCATTTCAGGAGGCAGGAAGAGGAAGAAGAGTTTCCTTCCCCTTTCTAGGAGGAGCAGGGCTAGCCCATAAAGTACAATTGTAAAATAAGGGAAGTCTGTCTTTGGCAACCTTACACCTCCCTCTCTATGATCTATCCAGCCTCCCAGTGCCTGTTTCCCTTGGCTCATGGTTTCCTATATCCCCTATTGCTACACCCCACCCAATTTTGCCTTGCTTTTCAAAGTGTTTTCTGTCTCCAGATTCCTATCCTTTCCCCTTCCTATGCACCAATCAAAGCTTGCATCTTCTCAGTTTAATAGAATCTTAGCTGGGATCATAGATTTAGACCTAGAAGGGACCTCAGACCTCCAAGCCATTCATTTTACAGATGAGGACACTGAATCCCAGAAAGACTAAATAGTAAGACTAAGCGACTAAGGTCACTTGAGTAGCAAGTGTCAGAGGCAGCTTGTGAACCCAGGTCCACTGACTCTCCTGTTAAATTTTGGGAAGCAAAATAGTGTGAACAAGAGCCCTTGAATATTCCCAGGAGTATTGCCACCACTTTACTGCAGACCACACATTACCTCATGCCTGGATTATTGCAATAGCTTGCTGATATGTCTGCCTGCCACAAGTCTCTCCTCACTTTAATCTACCCTCCATTTAGCCGCTAAAGTGATTTTCCTAAAGCTCAAGTCTGACAAATTCCAAACTCCCTATTGCCTCCAAGAGCAAATCCAAAATGCCCTGTTTGGCATTCAAAGCCCTTTTATAACCTAGCCTTCTCCTGCCTATTTTGGGAACAAGACACTCCATCTCTTGGTTCCAGTCATCTTATCTGACTTTCCTCCATGCCTGGAATGCTCTCCCTCTTCAATTCTGACTACTGACTTCCCTGACTTCATTTAAGTCTCAACTAAAGTCCTACCTTCTATAGGAAGCCTTCCCCATCCCTCTTTAATTTCAGTGCCTTCCCTTTGTTGATTATTTCCTATTTATCCTGTATATGGCTTGATTTCTATAGATTTGTTTTTTGGCTTAATAAATGTTGATTGATTGATATTTGTATTTAAAACGAAGATGTTCTTTAAGCCAAATGAATCTACAGTTAAGAGAATTTGGGGTCACACAAAGTGCTCCAAACAGTTAGAGTCACTTCTCACCCCCACGACAAAAATGAATGGTTGCAGTTCAGTCCTTGTTCTTACCATCCAGGGCAGGAGATTTGGGGAGATAAACCAGAAACATAAATAACTCTCATACCAAATAGAAGATGACAGAATGTGTAGAAGTCAGAAACCAGTGCCCTGAGAGATCTGAGGAGGTAAAGATTGCTTCTGCTGTCGACCAGTTAGGGAAAGTTAGCATGTGGACAGCGAAAAAGCCCATGGATTTGGAATTAAGAGGAGCTGTTCTGGCTTGGACTGACATTTACTAGTGACCTTAGCAACATTCCTTCCTCTCTTTGGGTCTCTTGCTCTTCATCTGTAAAATGGGGCTATTCATACTTTTATTACCTACCCACCAGGATTCTGGCAAGGAAAATCTTCTGCAAACTTCTCTAGAACTATGAGGAGTTATTTTCTCCCTGATCTGGGCTGTGAAGGAAGGGAAGGATTTCAACATTCAGACATGGGAGAAGAGGAGGTGATGATAGGAAGGAAAGAGAATCAGTCCAGTATGAGGGATGATTGAACAAAAGCACAGAGATGGACTGGAAAGGAGATGGCAAAGTGTGGGAGAAAATATTTTTGGATGGAGATGGGGCACCATCTAGGCAGGCTTGCCAAGAAATTTATCCTCTGTCTCTCTCCCCACCCCCACCTCTGCTGAGCTATTCTAGGTAATGCTACTTTTCACATCTTCATCTGCATGCACTGGAAACTCTAAAAGTCATCAAGATTTTTATTTCTTCCAAAGTTAGGCAGCATGAGGTAGTTTTGGAGAGAGCGTTGGTCTTGAAGTCATGGGACCTGAGTTTGAATCCTGGCTCTTACTAACCTCTCTGGGCCTCATTTTCCTCATCTGTAAAATAAGAGGGTTGGACTAGATCTCACATACACACACACACACACACACACACACACACACAAAGGGTCTGTTGACATATTTCAGAAAGATCCATAAACTTGAATGAGAAATAAATTACATCTTTATTTTCAGTAACCTCTAACTAAAATTCAGGGCAGCTAGGTGGTAGAGTGGATAGAGTGCTGGGCTTGTGTAATGAAAATGCAGATTTGAAGATCTTCCCTGCCCCTAGGCCCTTTGATTGACTTAAGTGACTCTGAAAACCTTCCTTGATTTGAAAATATGCTCTGCCTCCTAATAGGCTGAATGTGGTCACATGGAGCCTGTGGCAGGAGGCTTGGTTTTCAGGAATGATCATACCTTGATGCTGTGTGATTGGGCAGTGGGTCAAGAGAGTGGTTACATTCTCTGAGCCAGGAGAAGACTATATAATCCCTGATTTGAGGCTTTGCTTTGGGGCTCACTTTGAGAAGTGTTGTGTGATTTGACCAGATGAGACTCTAGGAAGCCGCTGAGAGCCCCCCGGCTTTGAAAACCCAGATGTTGATGCTTCCCTCTCTGGTAACTGTGATTTGGTATTGATGTAATGGTTGGACAGTTTGGAAGCCTGTCTGCTTGATCTGTTTGTTTCTCTGTTTTGAGACTACTGTCTGTATACTCTGAAGTTTGGGGTGCTGACCTTTTTCCCCTGAACTAGGTAAATGATATATGTTTGTTTGATTAAAGCAAGCTTGTTAACCCATTTTGAGTTGCTTTCCTTTTGAAAAGCGGATCTAAGAACCTGTGTTGGCAGTCACCCTGGGGATATTGGGGTGCTTGCTGCTTACAGCTTGGAGTCAGGAAGGTTCAGTCTTCTGAGTTCAAATCCAACCTCAAACACTTACTGTCTATGTGACCTTGGGCAAGTCACTTCACTCAATTTGCCTCAATTTCCTCATCTGTAAAATGGGCTGAAGAAGGACCATGGCAAACCATTTCAATATCTCTGCCAAGAGAACCCCAAATGGGGTCACAGAGTGTTGGACATGACTGAAACAACTGAACAAAACTAGAGTTTGGTGTTTCCTTCAATTACAAATTTTTAAAAAATTATTCTGAGAAGAGAAACGTAGGCATCACCAGGCTGCTAAAGGAGAACCCATGACAAAGAAAGATAGAGCTCCCTTGCCAGTTGTTCTCTGAGAGCTCTAGGATCCTTTGGTCCCATGGAATTAAGAGACCAGGAATTCAAGTCTTGGATTTAACTAGTTATGTAACCTAGGAAAGTTGTGTCACTCCTCTGACCGTGAATGTCCTGTATTGTAAAGTGAGGAACTTGGACTAGGTGATCTCTGACATTGAAGGTTGGGGTGACCTTCAACCCTTAACACCGTGTGAATCCTAGTTCTCATAGCAACAACGTGGGCACCACTCTTCCTGTCTCTAGTTTGGGGTGAGAAGGAATTGGGGCAGCTATTATAAATCCACAAAGTAGCATTTTTTGTGTGTGGAATCACAATTCAGAGTTAATTGGTTACAATTAAATAAGGAGCTGCCTTTCCCAGCTTTCAACTTGGTTCAGAGACTAGACAAGGATCCTTATTCCTTGGTTACATGTGTTGGGGGAAGGGGAGTATGGATGTGTGAGAGAGAGACAGAGAAAAAGAGAAAGGAAAAGAGACAGACTCACAGAGAGAGAAGAGACAGAGAAAGGAGAAAAGGAGAGACAGACACACAGAGAGAGAGAAAGAGGTTGAGAGAGTGAGAGAGAGAGAGAGAGGGAGGGAGAGAACTTTAAGACTGTTCTTGCCTTTTGAAGGCCTGTTTTCTCTGTTTGGATAAATGCCAAGTTTGTCATCACAGACATTCTACCCACTCCAGGCTACAAGGAGGACCAGCACTTCTCTCTGGAAGGCTTCATTATGGGAACAGTTTTTTTGAAGATATGCTTTAGACATTACGGGGGGAGAAAAGCGGATGATGACTTATGTAGCTGCCTCACACAGGGAAGAGTAATGAACCCATTGCTGGTTAACTAGGTTTTTGAGATGTCAAAGGACTTGCTGGCTGGGCTGAGAAGAGGTTTTCACATATTTTTTAAAAATTTTTGACAGCTACTCAGAGAGCTGGAGTGAACCCAAAGACCCCAAAACTTTGATGTCTGAAACTAATAGTGTCTGGCTCCTTGGGGAAGACAACTGATGCTTTTATGTTTGGTCTTTCGAAGCACATTATTATTTCAAAATTGCAAGTGACATGATAAATGGCGTCCTTCACTTGGGTGCAGAATATTAATTATTTAACAGAGCACTGATCTGCAGATTTCCCTATGTTGTCTTGGCATGTGCATCTGCAAAACTACACATGCATTTTAACATACCTGTTTGAAGTATTGTCAGGTACCCTACAGTTAAAACAAGGGTTTGCTTATTTGACAAGAAATTGCCAATGCAAATGACTTTTTTTTTTAATGGATATTTTCAAAGTTGTTTGTTTCTTAAGTGATTCAGTTATGATCTTCACCTATAGGAAGCCTGCTTACTTATCACTGTTTGGGCTGCTGGAATTAATCCTACATAAAGGAGATAAGAAATGTTATTAGTGTGCTTGTAACAGCTATTATACCATGAGAAATATTTTACAATTAAATTAATAAGACCCACTTTCCTCTCTCCCTGCTCCATCCTTCTGTCCCTTTCTCCATTACCTTCTTCAAACATAGATATATCTTTGTGCACATGTGTGCACATGTGCGTGTACACACACACACACACACACACATTTTCTGCTACCTTTGAGAAAAGCCAGAGAGTGCTGGTCAAAGAAACATCCTTTTTTGCAGAATATTGACATTCCATATCTAGGAAGGTTTTATGGTCTTTGGAAGACCTTTGGTCTTTTGAAGACTTTTGAACTGATTTATCCTGGCTTGGACATATGGGTTGATTTGTAAACCTTTCAGAATTTATTTCTTTGTTTCTTAGATCATAGACAGCCATAGGATCTAGAGCTGGAATGCATCTTAGAGTTTTCCAGCCTAACCCCCTCATTTTATTATAGAGGAAACTGGGGTTCAGAGAATTGAGATCCCTTGCCTGAGGTCATAGAGCTGTACAGCAAGTGGTAGAAGACAGTCTTGAATCTAAACCCCCTGAGTCTAGGTACAGAGCCCTAGGATTCCTGATTCAGTCAGTATGGGTATTTACTCCAGCCACAGTGAGTGCTACTCCACCCTTGCCTTAGTAGACAGTCATTAGAAGATACAGTAGCAAGACAAAAATTTATCCCTCGGTGACCAGTTTCCTGGTGATGAGCCTCTAAATTCTTAGTCTGCTCTTCCCTTCCTACAAATCAACCTGGCTGCCTGTAATTCTGTCCTTATAGTTTCCCTTCTTTGTGTTTTTAATGTTTTTTTTTTTCCATGTTGAGCAGTCTACCATTTGATACAAATCACCTTGGGAAAAGTCAAACTTTAAGCAAGCTCTAATCCTAGTAACAACATCATTTTATCAGCGATTAGTCCATAACACTTTTAAAGCTATTGGTGGCCAATGACAAAGACAGACACTCCCTACCTTCCATTTTTGCTGAGGGCCCACCCAGTCCTGGCACTTATTATCTTGCCAGCCCTTGACTTGAAATATGCTATTTTTAGGAAAAAGATTTCATTTTTGTAATTTTTATAAAATTCTTGAGAGGCAACTTGGTATAGTGGGTTGAGGGCCTTTAACGTTGAACTTAAGGGCTTTTCCAGCTCAAAATTCATGATCCTTTTGAGTTACTTTCAGTTGTAGGATTCTCCTGAGCTTCCCTAAACCCTGGCCTACAGTTAGGGCAAGGCCTAAAAAGAAGATTGGTAGATTCACAGCATTTGGGATTGGAAAGGGACCCTTAAGGTCATCTAGAGGCATTGTTATAATGAATTTGGAGGCATAGAACCTGGATTCAAATCGTAACTTTGTCACTTACCCTGGGCAAATTATAACCTTTCTGGGTCTCCTTCAGTTTCCTTTTCCGTAACCTTGAACCAGGAAGAACCTTTGATACATAGTGACTGTGTGAGCCTGAAGTAATACATTTCAATCTCTCAGTATTTTGGGCCAGTGGTATCAAACTCATATAGAAAGGGAACCATTAAATGGTACATAAGGATCCCTGCAGGTGGCATATTGACTTAGAAAAGTGCATATTAACATTATTTATATTCTATTGAATTTTTATTTATTTTGTAAAGTATTGTACAATTGCATTTTAATCTGATTCTGGCTGCATTGAAGAGGATTGGGCAATACTCTTAATACCTAAAAGGTCATCCTAGATCAGGAATGCTAAGATTAGGGATGCTCCCTTGACCAATACCTCTCAGACTGAGTTACAGAGAAGGTACTGACCTGTGCTGATAGAGGGAATTTCCTATACTAATACTATGAATGAATACTATACGATGAATGAATCCTATACTAATACTAATGAATTTGTAAGTCCTGATCCCATCCCTATCCCTATTCCTCTAAGAACTTACATTTATGTAAGCACTTTATAATTTGCATTCAGGAAAAAAAAAGAAAAGAAAAGGTAAGTAATATAGGTTTTAGGGCAACTAGGTTGTGTAGTAGATAATGTGCCTGGCCTGGAGTCAAGAAAACCTTGAGTTCAAATCTGGCCTCAGACACTTCCTAGCTATGTGACCCTGGGCAAATCATTTAATCCTGTTTGCCTCAGTTTCGTCGTCTGTACAATTAGCTGAAAGAAGAAATGGCAAACCTTCTAGTATCTTTGCCAACGAAACCCCAAATGGGGTCACAAAGAGTCAGACTCTTCTAAAACAACTAAACAACAACAATACAAGTGTTATACCCATATTGCAGATGGTTTATGAATTGATTTTCCAAGATTTTGCAACTAGCAGGTGGTAGAGCCAGAGTTTTTACTCCTGACTCCATGTCTGGTCCTCTTTCCAGCAAATCAATTGCTACTCCCTAACAAAAACATCCTCCATAATATCTATATAGAGGCCTGATTTTGAAGGTGGAGTAGGCATTTATATCAAGTAGAACTAAATGTACTGTTGTGTGTTCAAGATGATTAAAAGCTGGAGTTCTTCAACATATTTTATCTCTGCTCTCTGCCCACCCCCATTTGTGCATTTCTCTTCTCCACACCCCCTCCACCCCCACCACATCCCCCACACTGATTGAAAATAGTCAGATTTTTAATCCAAATGAATAAAGGCCCAGGATAATAACCTTAAGTTATGGTGCTGCTTATATTTATGTTGAGGAGGTTACAACCCAAATATGTTCCTTTTCCCACTTCCCAGCTTGTTTCTAGGAGACTAGTGTTTATTTGGGAAAAGGGGAGAAAACCTTTTCATCCCCAGAAGAATGTGGGAGTTTTAGGGTGTGCCTGAATGAGGAGTTCCTAAAATTGGTTTCCAAAAGTCTGACACATTCACAGGGGCACAACTTAGCCAAGGCAATGGCAATGTTAAGAGAAAGTTTTTAGATTTAGGGTGGACAGATCCTCAGCAGGATTGGGGGAGTGGGGGTGGAGAAAATGTTTAACCTTCGGGGTTCACACTGGGGACATGGTAATACTCAGTGTTATGGTATGTTTTTCACCATGCTAACTGTGTGATGCCTGTCTCAACCCCCAATGCTTTTAAAGTTTCTAAAGTGAATTTTCCCACTCCTTATTTCATTTGATCCTTATGAAAAGAGTAAGAGAGGAAGGGAAGAAGTTATCATTTGAATTATAAACAGAAGGAACCTAAAACCTAAAGGAGGTAACTTGCTAACTTAAGGTTAACAGGATGAGTCCTTAATAGCAGAGTCAGGACTATTACCCAGGTCTCCAGGCTGTCAGTCCAAAATTCTTATTGTTAGATCTTAAAACAGGAACTACTTTTTCCCACCTTGAAAAGAGAAGAATTTGCCAAGCTTAGTTTCACTTGGTGGAGTCAGTGTAGAAGAATAGAGAAGACAGTGGACACGGAGTCAGGAAGACAGGTTCAAATTTTGCCTTAGATACTTATTGGCCATATGACTCTGGCTGGCAAGTTAGTTAAACTCTGTGTTTGAATTTCCTTTTCTCTAAAATGAAGGGCTTGGACTTCATGGTCTCTATGTTCTTTTCCACCTCTAAATCTGTCATCCTTTTTAGATATTTTCAGTTGTAGCATGGTGCTGGGTTTCCCTAAACTCTGGCCTAGGGTTGTGGCACAGCCTAGAAATGAGATTTGTAGATTTACAGTATTTGAGATCTGAAAGGGACCTTAAAGATCATCTATAGGCATTGTGACAATGAAAATAGCCCTGAATTTGGAGGCTTTACTAGTACCTGGATTCAGATCCTGACTTCATCACTGAAACTGGACAAATCACTTAACCTCTTTGGGTCTCTCAGTTTCCTCATCTATAGAAATAAGGGGGGCTTGACTAGATTTTTTTAAAAGTCTCTTGATCTTTCTATCCTAGTGCTCTTGCTCCCACCCCTCATTTCATCAAAGAGGAAATAGAACTATGGAGTAGAAATGTTAACATAGGATAACCATAACTTCCACTTTTGGGGGGAACCACTCCAGATATATAAGTCCTTTTTTGAAAAAAGAAGCCTTAAAAATTCTGTTTCAATATTGCAGTGAAATATCATCTTTGGGAGTCTATGATCCTTCAGATTGCCTAACTCTAAGAGAAGGTCATTTTGGCCTCATTCATTCATTAGTTTTTTCAGCATTTGTTCAAAACCTAGGATGTGCAAGGCTTCAGATTCTCAATTTCTTCATTAGTTAAAAAAAAAAGAGGAGGAGGAGAGGGCAACATTAAAAGTTTTTAGTATCCTTTAAGTACTGTTCACTTTGCTATTTACCACTCCCTTACGCTGGGCTGGGCCTATGATTCCATCCTTGTAGTTGTACCCTGCACTAGTAACAATAGAAACCCACCCAGTCCTGCTAGTTCTGTATGATTCTTTTCTGTCTTAAAATAAATTCTCCATAGAATATCTACCCAAAGTGGTCAGTCTCTGGTTATGCTGTTTGAACTCAGCTGTTATGCTTTACTTAAGCATAACTAGAGACCAACTGCTTTGGGTAGCTATTCTATGGAGAATATATTTTAAGAGAGAAAAGAATCATGCCTCTGGGTCCCAGGATCCCTTATTCAACTTGGAGCTCAATTAAATGGAATTCTACTTGCTAGTCCTTGAGATTGAATATAAGCTCTTATAGGATCTCAAGCAATGGAAGGAACGTAGGTGTCCATCAAGTTTACCACCTTCATTTTGCAATTGGAGAGAAGTCATTTACTTAACATCATATCACTAGCAGGTGCCATATATTGGATCAGAACCCAGATTTCCTAATTCTCAGTCCTATGTTCCTTATGGTGGCTCTTAGATATTCTGCAGTGACAAAACCCTTTACTTTACATTGTTTCTGCCGTTAGATTGTAAGCTCCTTGAAGACAGGGATGCTCTTTTGCCCCTTTTTGTATTCCTAGCTCTTAGCACAGTTCTGGGCACATGGCAAGGGCTCAATAAATGCTTATTGACTGACTGTGACTGACTCTGAATACAACTTTATTAGAACCTTTGTGCTGAACTTGGAGTCAGAAAGACCTGAATTCAAATCTTTCCTCAGATACTTTAATAGCTTCTAAGGTCCCTTCCTGCCCTAAATCTATGAACCATGATTTTTTAAATGCCTATTAGTGCTGGTATTCGAGCAGTGCAGTGTGATGGCAGTGGAGAAAGTAAAGAAGAGGGGCAGTGGCTTGTGAAAAAGATGGAACTCAAGAGAGTGAATGAGGACTTCAAAAGACATTTATTAAGTGCCTACTGCATGCAAGATATAGCCCTAAGTGTTAGAGATGCAATGATGAAGATTGATGGTTTCAAGGAGTTTGAAGTTGAATTGGAAAGAAAACAATGACCCTGAGAAAGATTAGTTTTATCATAGAACCTATATCTTTAATTGAAATTCAAACTCTCAAGTTGTATATGATAAATCCCAGTGCAGGGAAGTGGCTTGCCCACATTCATGAAGGTAGTAAATATCAGAGCAGAATTGGAATCCAGGTCCTTTGGCTCTGAACTATGCTGCCTGACTTTCTAATAGTGAGACCCCTGCTGGAACAACAGAAGAAAAACAGAAATTTACACAGAAGTTCCTGGTTTTCTATAACTTTTATTTCCAATTCTGGTCTCTGAGATGCTTGTCTAGAAATTACCATTCCTGGAAAGGATCTGTCAATCAATTGCTTTCTGAATCTACTCACCAACCCCGTGAATTACTTACCCGCAATGTCCCTCCCTAGCCACTACTCTCCTATATGTGTTTTGTTGGTGTTTAAGCATTTCAGTCTTGTCCAACTCTTGGTGACTCCATTTGGCGTTTTCTTGGAAAAGATATTGTAGTCATTTGTCATTTCCTTCTCTGACTCATTTTATGAATGAGGAAACAAGTAACTTCGTCAGGGTCACATAGCTAGTTAGACCATGAGGCTGTATTGGAATTCACAAAGGTGAGTCTTCCTGACTCCAGGCCCAGTGCTCTATTTACTGTGTCATCTAGCTGCCCAGAGCTGGCACCAGAATGTTCAGTTATTTGAAGTACTTTGTGACAACAGGTGATAGTTAGTACAGAACAGGAAATAAAAGAATCCTATATTCTCCCCAACTGGAGAAACTTAGCTCCCCATCTTATGGGTGAGGAAACTAAGGCCAAGAGTGATGAAGTGATCTCTCATAGTTATACAGGGAATAGTGGAAGAGCTGAGATTGAACCCAGACTGGATTGAGCATACTTCTCTCTGGTTGTACTAAGTGTCCCTCCAAAAGGCAACAGAGATGCAAGCTGTTGCCTTTCTTTTCATGTCCCTGTCTTGTATGGCCAGTAGCTCCAGGTTCTCCATGTATAGAGTCTGCCTTCTTCCATGGCCCTTCCTGCAGATTCATTACTTGGTGCTCAGAGTACAAAGAATGGGACTCTTCTAATTCTGAAAAGTCATTTTTTTTTTATAAAACATGCAAATTCAGACCCACACTTGCCCCCTATTTCCAGGCTTGCAGAACTTCTTCCCCTTCTACCATTCCTCAATCTCTAATATACCTCCCCCACCTTTGCCCTCTCATAAGCACACACCTTCCCCCAGCCTTATTCTTACAGAACCTTTTCCCCCTCTCCCTAATTACCCCCTCTTTCACACATATCTTCCCTCATTTCCCTATCCCACCCTACTCCTATTGCTGACACAGGGTAGGTATTTAATAACTATTGTTATATTGAATGAAATATTCACTGAAAGAGGAAACTCTCTGTAAATAATCTATTTATTCTAATGTCTGGAGTAAAAAGCATGGCTGGCTGCCCAAGTGAAAGGGTGGTGATTAGCTTCAGGGTCATAAACTTCATCATCACTTCCAGCATCTTATTCTTTCTTAGTCAACATCCTCAGATAAGTATCAAAGCAGGTGTCACCTTCAAAGTTTGGGGATGAGATTCAGGAGACCAAGGTTCTAGCTGCATGTGCCACTACTTGATTTCAATGAAGGTATTTGACTCCTCAAATTCTTCATCTATGCTGAGGAAGGAATTGATAGTCTATAGATTGGTTGGGTGCCATCAAATGCATTCTTATCTTTGAGAGTGCTTTGTAAACTGTGGAGAGTTATACATAAACAGTACATTATATTTATATTTTTATACACTTTTATCGAAGTCCTTTGTTGTTTTTGTTCAGTCATTTTTTAGTAGTATCCAACTCTTTATGACTCCATTTGGGGTTTTCTTGGCAAAGATACTGAAGTGGTTTGCCAATTCCTTCTCCAGCTCATTTTACACATGAGGAAACTGAGGCAGAGTTAAGTGACTTACCTAGGGTCACACAGCTAGTAAGTGTCTGAGACTAGATTTGAACTCCTAAAGATGAATCTTCCTGGTTCCAAGGCCAGTACTTGATCCACTGGACCATGTAGGGGCCCAGTGAAGCCCACTCTGAATCTACTTCATTATATGGGAGTGAACCAGGATTCTTGGAGATTCTTCCAGCAGAGTGGAAACTCTGGGAAAGGTTTCATATACAGGCAGGGTCATAGATTGCATGTCTGTTATCTAAGAACCAAATTAGTCAAGGTCATTATGAGAAGGTTTGCTCCTAGATGATAAATCTTTTTGGCCACAGCAACTCACAAAGCCTAAGAAGGGAGGAATTGTCATGTGCGTTGATAGAGGTCTTGTACAGACTGATGAAATCATAGGTCTTTAGAAGCATTTATTAATAGTACACCCATAGTACAGTAGAATAATATAAGGGTAACCCTGCCATTATACCTAGCATTGCCAAAAGTTGACTGAGAACTTCATGTCTGTAGATTGGAGAGAAGCCCAGAAGAAAGCCATATTAGAGCACTGGAAAATGACTAAGGTAAGGATAATGGACTTGGGGTTATGTATTCTAGACCGCACAAACTTGAGGTTGATGGAGTTGGAGGAGAACTTAGAAAGCATCTAATACAAATCTTCCATTTTAGAAATTAGGAAACGTAGGCTAAAAGGGGAAATGACTCATCCATGGTTCAGAAAGCTAGCTGGTGGCAGAACAGGGTGTAAAACCCAGGTCTCTTGCGTAATAGTTTGGAGGTGGGGGGAGGAGAGTCCTTCACTATACCATGGTTCATATTCTAAGAGACTGCTATATTGTTGTTGTCATTTTAAGATTCTTTTATCTGTAATAGTTATTCTCTCTTTTCCCTTATTATCAGTCTCTGCCACCATTGTGCCTACCAATAGTAGCATGCGCCCAAGTTGCCTCGTCCTCCAAGTGCTAGTTTCATGTCTCTACTTAACTGTGGGCTGAGAAGCTAGGTACTTTACCTTGCAAAAATGATATGTAAGACTGAGTACATAGGCTCTAAGAAAGGGCATGAAGGACTAGCCCAGGGATGGGAAACCTGTAGCCTCGAGGCCACCTGTGGCCCTCTGCCTCCTCAAGTGTGGCCGTTGGACTGAATCCAAACTTTACAGAACGATTTGTTCTGTGTTTGGATTCAATCAAAGGACCACACTTGAGCATCTCCAGGGCCACATGTGGCTTTGAGACCACAGGTTCCTCACGCCTGGACAAGTCCGTGGATTTTGTCACAACCCTTGTGGCTGTTCAGAGAACTTTTGTTTTTTTTTAAGCATCTTTTCTAAATTCCCTTCTCTGTCCCCCAGATCGTAGAATCACAGACAAAATACTGGAAGGGCCCTTAGAAGATATCTGGTCAAATCCCTTTATCTATGAAGAAACAGAGTCCCAGAAAGTATAAGTTATTAAATGTCAGAGCCAGTATTTGAACCCCAAAACTTTGAGTTCTAATCCAGCATACTTTCCATTATATCTCACTGTCATTCCATTAGCTGACATATGGGGGTAATTTATGAGGTCACCTTGCATATCCCATGCATTTATGTTGAATATACAACTTTGTATGCTGTCATTCCCTTTAGAATGTAAACTCCTTGAGGGCAAGGACAGTTTTTGCCTTTCTTTATATTCCCAGTACTTAGCACAGGTCTTGAGCAGTAAAGGCTTAATTAAATGCTCAATTGATTGATCATAGGGAACCAAACTGAATAAAATGCCCTCATGATAAATCATTTGTGAATGATAAAAAAATGAAGGTTTAATCACCTTAGAAAAAGTTCATATGGCTTTCTAACCTCATTTTATTTTCATTTCTTTCTACCATATATTAAGTGTATGAGGTTCTTTGTGCTCAAGCACAGCTCAAACACTACTTTCTCCATAGGACCCTCCTTGATAGCCCCCAATGGTAGTCTCCTTCCCCTAGGCTCCATATATCTCTTTATTTACCCCTTTCTTTATTGTGTTTACTATGTGATATTGTATATGATAGTTGTCTGTGTTTGTGTCTTTGCTCCATGAAGACAAAGTTGGTGTCTTTTGTGATATAAGCTTCTTCCTGCTTCACTGAGTACCTCGTTCAGTGCTTGGCAAGTAACTGGTGAGAGGCATGAATGAAAAAGTAAAAGCTATTCATCTCCCCACTTAAAAATGCCATTTTAATAGGAGAGATAAGACACATACAAACAACTGTAATGCAAGTTAGAATGGGATATGGATGTAGGAGAGGTCTGATAATAGTAATAAGAACTACCATTTATGTAATGTTTTAAGGTTTGCAAAATATTTTATAGATATTATTTAATTTGGTCTTCACAACAACCCTGGGAGGTAGGTGCTTATATTATCTCCATTTTACAGATGAGGAAACTGAGGCAGACAGCAGTTAAGTGACTTGCCCAGGTCATATGGCTAGTAAGTATGTAAGGCAGGATTTGAACTTCAGCTTTTCCTGACTTTAGGTCCAGTCCTCTTTCCCAGGTCTAAGAGAGTAATTTGGGAGAATTTGAGAAGGGAGAAATGACCTCTTCCTAGAGAAAGTAGCATTTGAGCTGGGGTTTGAATTAAGAAAAGTGGTGGAGGTGAGACATGAGGATACGTTTTAGGAGTAGAGAATGGTCTATGTGAGCACAAGACTGGAGGTGAGTGCAGTGGGTCTGTAGGATATGTTTTGGTTGGACCATAGAGGGTACAAAGGAGAGTAGTATGAAATAAAGCTGGAAGAATATGTTGAATCCTTTCTCTCAGATCACACAGAACTCTCTGCTTGAATTGTATTATGCAGTAATTTTTTTTGGCTACACCTTACTACATCAGAAGTCGCATGAGGGCAAGGACCTTCTCCTTATCAACCTTGTATCTCTTATTCAGTTGTATTGCATAACGCTTTGCATCCAGAAGGCACTTAATAAATGTGTGTGTAGAGACCATTATTGTATTATACTGTTGGGGTCCCATTGTAAATAATCTTGAATGCCATGCTAAAGAGTTTATATTTATAAATATAAATGCTATTATAGATCATTATATAAATTATAGATAGTGGGAAACCACTGAAGATTTGGTAGCTGTTGCAAGGGTCAGATGCAAGAGAAATTTCGGATGTAAAATGAAGCCAACTTGGCAGCTGGGGGTGGGAGAAGAGGGAAGGATCAAGAAAACTGAGTTGAATAGTTTGATTGAACAAACAACTAGAGCCCCAATGCCTTCTCATCAACCTTCAAAGATAGGAGATTTGTGACAAAACTAATATTTAGTGGAAAATACTCTGGGCCCTTGTCCTGGCTCCTCCATACAAAGGAGCTGTTCCCTGCTTACTTTACTGGGTTTTAACAAGATTAAGTCTCTAGTTTGCCCAGGCTTCTGTAGATAAGTGCCCTGTCTATGTATAACATTTGCTATGCAGATAAAAAATGACCTCATTAAGGTTTCTTTTGGTCTCAATATCTGTACACAAAAGGACATCACTACAGGAGGTCTTTGATACAAGCTCTTACGGTTTCTTCTTATTGGCAGGAGTGGGAATATAACCAGAAAGACTGATAATAATGTTGATTCTTGCTTATTCTTTTGGAATTGTTTCCTCTTCTGTGGGAGGAGTGTGTGTGCATGTGTGTTTGCTAAGACTTGGGAGAAAAAAAATCAATCATTTCAAATTAATTTGCTGTAGTAATTGCACTTAGCCTGTTTGTCTCCTTTGATTTGCTCCATGATTTTGCCAGCATAACCTATAACTGTCGAGCAGAGCTGCAATGGTAATTACCACCCAGAATGCTTTTAGATAGAAGCACAAATCGGATTCCTCTCATGCTGGCCGCTGGATCTAGCCTGTTGTTTGTTGTGGTTTGTTTTTTTTTTTAAAGAAAGAAAAGTGGTCCCTCACTGCCTTCAAATTTAATTATATGCCAAGGTTCTTGATAGTGAGTAAACATGGAAAAATTGAGCATCAGTTTTCTTATCTGCAAAATGGGGGATATAGTGTTCATACTATGTGTCTTGTTTTCATAGGGTTGTTATGAGAAAGGTGTTATAGAAATGTGAGTTGCTATTTTGCCCACCTTGGTGGATTTATGTGAGAATAGTGTTCTGTAAACTTCAAATCACAATATAGATATTAGGTATTGTAACTTAAGGTATCACTTTACCCGCAAAATTTTGCCTTTGAGGAAAGAAGGGCTGTACTGCATAAAATCACTCCCTGCCCAAGAATAAACTTCTCAACTATCCAGACCAGGCTTAGGCCACTTAGGGCATTAGGGTACAGAAGCAATGTGGGTGGTGGTCCTATTCCTACTCTTTTTGCTGTGGTTATGTTATTCTACTGGTTTGTTGCTCTGAATCTGCCACTAACTTAGCTGAGTGACCACAGCCAAGTCATTCCAACCCTTTGAGCCTCAGTTTCTTTAGCTGTAAGATGAGGATTAGTAGCGTTGCTGTCGAGCTTGTGTTTGTGGGAATCAATAATAGCTCACATTCGCCTTTCCTCACAACTCAGAAGGTGGGCTGCATACACGTTATCTCCAATTTACAGAGGGGGAAACCTTTAAAGAGGGCCTCAAGATCACAAGCTAGCTAGATAAATAGAGCATTTATTTAGTATTTACTACGTCCTGATCACAATGCCAAATGCTGGAGTGTATGATAATAGCTTAATATTTATATGGTGCTTTAAAGTTTACAAAATGCTTTACAAATATGATCTCATCTGAACCTAACAACATCCCTGGGAGGTAGTTGTAATTGTTGTCCCTGTTTGACAGATTAGGAAACTGAGGCAGCTGGATTAAGTGACTTGACTTCAAGGGGGAAGATAATACCTAAAAGAGGAGCTTTCAGGCATTAAGAGGAGATAGTGAGAAGGAATGATAGACAACTGGTGAGGAGGAAGATGTTGAGGAGGAGGAGAAGGGGAGCATTGCTGGGGCCCCTCCTGGAATAGTGGTTCAGAGTGACAGTCACCAGTCAGGAGAGACACCTCAGGGTGGAGGTTTCTCCAGGGTGACAAAGTGCTTTATGCCAAGCAAACATCGTGCTAAGTACCAGGAATACAAATAGAAAAACAAAAGCCAGGCCTCTCTAGACTCCAAGTCCAAAGCTCCTGCCTCTACCTTATACTGACTTTCCAGGTGAGAGAATACATGAGAAATGCTCTGTGTTATCCCCCCTTCTATAATCCTTGTCCCAATCACTGGCGTAGTCCTTGCATGTAATAAGAATGTAACTGACTGGTAGGTTTCTCAGAGCCCTGGACTCAAAGTCAGAAAAACCTGAGTCTGAGGCCTGTTTCAGACACTTACCCATGTAATGCTAACCTCTTTCAGAATGAATTTCTTCTGCAAAATGAGGATAATAGCAGTGCTTCCCTCACAAGGTTATTGTGGTCAATGACAACATTTGTAAATGCTAGCTATTATTGCTGATTTTTGGATTACATTGGATGTGGAGCAGTATACTGCAAGAGGATATGATTTGGAGTCAGTAAGTCTCCATTCAGTCTAGTCTTTGCTACTTATTACTTGGGTGATCTTAGATAAGTCATTTCCCTGCTTTTAGCTCCAGGCTCTCATCTGTGATTTAGAGGAGTTGGACAAGATCAGTTTCTTAACTTGAAGTCCTTGAACTTAAAAACTTTTTTCATAACTATTATTTCTATTTTCATAACTATATTTGATTTCTTTTGTAATCTATGTATTTTATTTTATGCATTTTAAAAAGAGTCTGAGAATCCATTCACAAAATAAAGATTAAGACCCCCCTGGCCTAGAAGAACTCTAATGTGCCTTTAGTTCTAAAGTCTATGTGCTGTTTATCACACAGGGCCTTGCACATAGTAAGCATGCGTGTTTGTTGAATTAATAGTACTATTTTTCAATCCATTTTTTTGCCTTTTCTTCATTTTTATGTTATCTGTAATATGAGGATAATAATAGCGCCTATCTGGTTATGGTGAAGATAAAATGAGATGATTGTAAAGAGCTCAGCGTGGTGCCTGGTATATAATGAACACTTTATGTAAATGTTTTTGTTGTTGTTCACTCACATGCAACTCTTTGTGACCCCATTCAGGGTTTTCTTTTGTTTGTTTGTTTTTTTGTAAGGGGGCGGGCAAGGCAATGGGTGTTAAATGACTTGCCCAAGGTCACACAGTGGCTGACGCTGGATTTGAACTTAGATCTTCCTGATTTTCAGGCCAGTGCTGTATCCACTGCACCACCTAGCTGCCCCTATTTGGGGTTTTCTTGGCAAAGATACTGGAGTAGTTTGCCATTTCCTTCTCTAGCTCCTTTTATAGATGAGGAAACTGAGGCAAACAGGGTCAAGTGATTTGTCCTGGGTCATACAGCTGCTAAGTGTCTGAGGCTAGATTTGAGCTCAAAGTCTTCTTGACTCCAGGCCAGGAATTCTTATCCCCTGCTCCACTTCACTGCCTATTAGCTATTGTTATAGACTAGGAAACTGAAGTGGACAAGTTAAGTGACTTGCCCAGGGTCACATACCTAATAAGCATCTGAGGCTAAATTTTATTTCATGAAGCACCTTTTTAGGCCCTAGGGGATAAAACAATAAACAAGATACCCTATGTTTATGTAATGTTATGTAACAGATTGCTTGCTGCTGACATGAATGACCTGGGTTCTGGTTCTGCCTGTTTTACATACTAGCTTTGTGAGCCTTGGGCAAGTCACCCAGACTATCCCAAAAGGTGTTTATCTGCCTTGGGGAGTTCATTAAACCAAGGAAATTAGACACCCAGTCCATGATTGTACCTTAAGTCACCTGGTAGAGACCTGTAGCTATTGTATGGCTTTTGAAAGAGCCCTTGAGGCTCCTGGAGTCTTACCCATAAGTGTGTATATTGAGTATCACTGAGCCAGTGACTCTGGAGTAGGAAGGAGGCAAGGGAAGTGTTATGAGCCACCCTTTGTGGAGAGGAAGCCTAAATGATGTGCTGGAAAGAAGGCAGAGTGTGGGGATCTCAGGGCATGGGTTCAGACCCTGACTCTGCTACTTACTACCTGTATCACCTCATGGACCAAAGAACCATAGAATGAGAGTTGGATGACTTAGCCATTTATCCCAGAGTTACTCCCAGGTAGTAAATTACAGAGAAGGGTTTCACTCCCAGGGTAACCAATTCCAATCCATCATGGAACCATTCTGGACTAATTGCTTCACCTATTTGAACTTATCTACCCAGTATAGTGCTAAGCATGCAGCAGGTGCTTAATAAATGCTCAGAAACTAAGGGAACTAATGAATTCTCCTGCATTGCATTGTCACACAACTCCCACTCTAATGTGTTTGCCTCAATCTGTTGCTTAAGTCTATGTTCCAAATTGGTTGTGTGTGGGTTGTTTGTATACCTAAAATCTGGCTGCCTTTGCAGATGATTCCATGGGGGTCTCTTTAAAAAAAAAAAAAAAAAACAAAAGAAAAAGGTAACCTTGAGTCAGGAAGACCTGAGTTCAAATCTGGTCTCAGGCATTTACTGATTGTGTGACCCTGGGCAAGTCACTTCACCCTGTTTGCCTCAGTTTCCTCATCTGTAAAATGAACTGGAGAAAGGAAAGGCAAACCAGTCCAGTACTATTTTTTCCAAGAAAATCCAAATTGGGGTCACAAAGAGTCAGAGGGCTCTGAAATGACTGAACAAATTCTAATCCCTCTTCCACATGATGGCCCTTCTAATATTCATTGACATCAGTCATAGCCCCATTAAATCTTTTCATAGGATCATAGATTTAAAGCTTAGAGCTTTAAAGCTTTAATGGCCTTATAAGTTCATTGAATCCAGTCCCTTCATTTCTGCAGATGAGAAAGATGAAGCCCAAATTGGTTAAGTAACTTGACCAGTGTCATATAGCTCATAGGTACGCAAGGCAAGATTGAAATTTGGATCTTACTGATTCTAAATCTTCTGCTCAGTCTATCAGACTGCTGCCTTTTCTACTTTAGACTTCATTCTATTCAGAACACGCTTCCTCAGCTCCTTCATCAGAGCCCGTTTTTGCGTGGAAGAGAATCTAACCCAGAGGTTAAAATAATAGCATTATCCTACTATTCATTCCAGGTATCTCCATGCACCAGTGAGTTAGTGAGAAACCAGCTTAAGGTCTCTGAATGAGATCTATTGGAAAGGTAGCATAATATGGTAGAAAAGAATGCTCAATTTGGAGCGAGAGGACTTGGGTTCAGATCTTGTCTCTATCATTTACCAGTTGACTGTCTTTGAGCCCTTCACTTCTCTGGGCCTCAGTTTCCTCATCTGAAAAACCAGATGATCTCTAAGGCTCCATCCTCTTAGCTCCAAATCCTACAAGGCCTTTGGAAAGCATCAGTTAGGATTAGGGAGTTGGCATCGTCAAATTCACATCCCAGTCTTTCAGTAGAGGGGTCTGATCTCAGTCCCTTTTGTTTCTACCTAGTTATTGGGGTGAGTTGAATCAGGTGACCTTTTTAATAGCAGTGGAAAATGAGGGCACAGACTGAGGTCCCATGATTCATTGCTCTTCTTCCCTTCCTGATCACAGTGACTAGTCTAGTCATTTTAGGCAAGCCCAGAAGGATGATATGGGTGTCTAGATAGAGCACTTGGCCTAGAGTCAGGAAGACTTATCTTCATGTGTTCCAATCCAGCCTTAGACACTTTCTAGCTGTATCTTAGGCCACTTAACCTCTCTGTGCCTCAGTTTCCTCTTCTGTAAAATTAGCTGGAGAAGGAAATAATGAACCACTCAAGGATCTTTGCCAAGAAGACCCCAAATGAGTTCACAAAAAGTTTCCGTGACTAAACAACAAAAGAGTTGGTGACTTCTCATTTGCACACAACACATCATATTTTCCCCTTTCTCTTTCCCCTTGTTGTTAGGACTTTTACAACTATGAAGGCATTTAAACACAATAAAATGTGATGACTAGAGCTGTGCTGTAAGAAAAGTAATACAGACCTAGGTTTCAGGAAATCTAGGTACTGGTCTGGCTTTGTCGCTTTCTCAATGTGTCCCTTCCCATTTCTAGGCCTCAGTTTTCTTATCTGTAAAGTAAGAGATTTAGATTACATGATCTCAAAGGGCCCTTCCAGCTCTTGCATTCTATACTCTATGGTCCCTCAAAGCTCTGATACTATTTTCTAAGGTTCCTCCTCCCTTTGACATTTTATGTTTTAAGGTCCCTCCCAGCAATGACATTCTGTGTCCTAAGGCCCCTTCCAGCCCTGACATTCTATGCTGTCATTGTTCTCTCTGAATCATTTGCTTTGTGGGAAGAGTGATTACTTATTTCTATCTCTGTGAATAGGCAGTATACACATACACTCATTTTGTCTACACAGGCACTCAGCTTTTTCAGGAAAAGACAAGTGTTTGTTGATGCTTCCAGAGTTTCTTAAGTTCTCCTTTTAAATTTGCTTTTTAACTGTTTCCTCATCACAGGCTTAGCCAGGACGAGAACTGCAATATGGAGTTGTCCCAGTAGCTTTCTGCTTAGTACTTATAAATAAATTTATTGCTACTTATTGTGAACCTAGTAGGACTTGGTGGTAAATATTATTTTTACTGTTCTCTCACAATGTTCAGGGCAAAGTGGCCTGAACCTTTACAAATATTAAGTGATTTTCCTCCATGATTACAGTGAATTGTCTGCAGTTATAACTTCTATCCCCTCATATACCCACATGTCCCTGTGCCACTCTTTAAAATAATTCTCTGGGTTATTTCACCTGAGCCAGCTGGTAATTTTCAAGGGTGTGGTTTTGGATTTCAAGCTATTTTCTCCATTAGTTGTGTTTGTTGATAGTGTTTGTGTTGTTATTTTGTTTTTTGCCATTTTAAAGAAATTTAAAACAAAACAGTAAAAGAGGATAAAAAATTATAAGGAGTCATAGAGTTTGAGAGCAGGAAGGGACCTCAGAGGTCAGTCTTGTCCAGTACCCTCTTTTTTTTATGTTAACCAAACAGCAATAGGGATTTAAAAACAGAAAGAATAACATTTTTCATTAAAAAACAAATCTGCATAAGCTTTAGCCACTAAACCCTGGGTATTATTGGGTCAGGGATGAGATAACAACAAACCTTCCTGGGAAATTCAGTTCCCTTGCCTTTAATATATCAACATGCATTTATTAAACCTTTACTCTGTGCCAGACACCATGCTAAGTTCTGGAGATACAAAGACAGAAATGAAACAGTCAGCTGTGTGACATTGGGCAAGTCACTTAAACCCTAATTGCCTTGCATTTCCCCCTCCAAAAAAAAAAAAAAACTCTTCCTGTCCTCAAGAAGCTTACATTCTGTTTGGAGGGAGGCACCATGTACATGAGTAGCACCATCTATGGAGATATTCCCTCCCTCTTGAGTAAGATTAGGTCACTTCTGAGTGCAGTTTAGTTCTCCAGGGGGTTGGCTACTAAAAAATACTCAGTGAGGCGTACTTCCAAAGCTATAACTCATGAGATAACTGCGCTTATCATTAGTAGTTAGCTAGTAGACACAATTAACTCAAAATACATTAATTCAAATTGCATTGTGATAACAGTAGCTACAAGATAGTCCCTTTGCAAACCAATGATACACCTCCTTATGAATACAGAATCAATAGAAAGAGTGAATTTGTAATATTGGAAGTGATGCACATAGGAGCAGACACACAGGGAACACATGTGACCCAAGCAGTTTGTGCCTCCTATACTAAAGGACCTTGATGGCCTTGTTTGTCTTGTAGTGACCTGGCACTGCTCCCCACTGGGACTGGTGTTTTTGTGGGGAAGGTTGGTCAGCTGGGCTTCCTGGACCTGCTCTTATCTAGAGTCTAGCTCTCAACAGCCAAGTTTCACTTCTTTCTTGACTCCATAAAAGGTGGAAGTTCTCTTCAAGGTTCTCTTTTCTGCTCAGAGGTTCCATTTCTTAGAGATAGCTCTACTCTTAGTAGAAAGGTAATGAGTGATCCCTTCTCAGAAACTCGGTTCTTTTTCCATAACTCAATTTCCTCTAGGAGACTACTGACCTTATAACCCTCCATTAAAGTTTCTTCATTGAACTGTGTCTCCAGAAGTGTCAAGCAAACTTTTTAAAGGCCAACCAGTTTCAAGCAACCCTTCTAATTCGATCAGGCTTGATTAGAATCTTTGTACTTCTTCATATTAAAAAAAATATATAACAATGAGCACAAACCTTTTTGTTGTTGTTGTTGTTTTATTTGTTTTTGGGTTTTTTTTTCAAATGCTTTATTAACTTCTCATTTACATCATTCATTTCCATCAGATTTTGAGTTACAATTTTTTCCCCATTTTTCCCCTACCCACCACCCCAGAATAGCAGTCCCTCAGGATATCCCCTCATCCAATCTGCTCTCTCCCATCTCTTCTCCCATACCCCCTTCAACTTTACCATTAGGGCAAGGTGAATCTCTGTGCCCCAATGCCTGCACATCTTATCTCCCAATTATATGCACAATAGTATTAATCATAGTATTTATATTTTTTTTAAATTTGGTTTTAAAAGGAAGATAAGCAACTCAGTATATACTGTACATGTGTAGCTGTGCAAAACATTACCATAGTAGATATATTATAAAAGACTGACTATATTTCCCTCCCTCCTATCCCACCTCCCACCTCATCCACTCCCCACTTTGGTCCTGTCCCTTTTCAAAAGTGGGTGCCTCCAACCTCCCCCCCTCTGCCTGCCCTCCCTTCCTTTGACCCCCCCCCCATCTCCTTCTCCTCTACTTTCCTGTAGGGTAAGAAACCCTAGTTAGTATGTATGCCACTCTCTCCCTGATCCAAATTCAATGAGGATAAGGTTTTGCCTTTTTGCCTTCCTGTTCTTCCCCTCCCTTGTAACCATTTTTCTTTGCTTCTTCTATATGAGATAGTTCACCCCATTCTGTCTCTCCCCATCTCCTCTCATTATATTCCCTTCTTACCTCTTAATTTCACCTTTTAAGTATCATCCCTTCCTATTAAATTCAACCTGTGCCCTCTACCTATATATACCTGAAAACATATATACACACATTCACATATGTATTCATATGCCCATACACCCTTCTTCAACGATTTTCATACTGAGAAAAGTTTCATCAGTTACCGTTATCGTTTTTCCCTGTAGGACTGTAAATAGTTCAACTTTGATAAGTTCATAATGATTTCTTTTCCCAGTTTACCTTCTCAAGCATCTCTTGCTTCTTGTATCTGAATGTCAAATTTTCCATTCAACTCTGGTTTTTTCCTCAAGAATGCTTGAAAGTTCTCTATTCCACTGAATGACCATATTTTCCTCTAAAACATGATACTCAGTTTTGCTGGGTAGGGGATTCTTGGTTTTAATGCCAGGTCCTTTGATCTGTGGAATATCATATTCCATGCCCTTCAATCCCTCAGTGTAGAAGCTGCCAGATCCTGCACTATCCTGATTGTGTTTCCACAATATTGAAATTGTTTCTTCCTGGCTGCTTGTAAAATTCTCTCCTTGATCTGGGAATTCTGGAACCTGGCTACAGTATTCCTATGAGTTTTCTTTTTGGGATCCTTTTTAGGAGGTGATCTGTGGATTCTTTCAACCTCTATTTTGCCCTCTGGTTCTAAACATCAGGGCAATTTTCCTTGAGAATTTCTTGAAGGATGATTTCTAGATTCTTTCTTTGATCATGGTTTTCAGGTAGTCCAATAATTTTTAGATTATCTCTCTTGGATCTATTTTCCAGGTCAGTGGTTTTTCCCATGAGATATTTCACATTGCCTTCCATTCTTTCATTTGTTTGGATCTGCTTAATAGCATCTTGATTTCTTATAAAACAAACCTTTATTTATTCTTCATTTGAAACCATAAGCTCAGTGTCTCTACTGCCTGCCCATTATGTTCTGTGATAACATTAACTAAGTTGGGGTGGGAGAATCAGTTGGTAAGAAGAGGTCTTGTTCAAATTCCTCACACATAGTATTCACGAAATGTTAACAAAATAAATATAAGGTAATTTTTTTGTGGAGGAAAAGCATTAGGCTGTAAACTCTATGAGGTTAGGGACTATTATCTAATTTTCCTAGCTCCCCTAGCAGAGTGCCCTGTGCATAGTAACAAGATGGTTAAATTCAAATTTGGAAAGTACAGTGAAATCAGGATTTAGTTTTTGGTTCCCCTTTTCCTCTACAATAATCTTAAAAATCATTCCATCATTCCATGGCTTATGAAAAATGTGTAATTTTGATAAATTCTAATGCTATGAGGTAAAATCATGAAAGTTGGAACAGTAAGCTGGGAAAAAGAAAAGTGAGACATTTTCCCATCTCTGCACTGTGTTACATGACACTGTGGTCCAGAGGCCACATTTTTGCTTGTCTCCCAGATGTAAATCAGGCTTACTTATCCTAAATAAAGCTTCAAATTAACTCACATGGAAAATATCAAGAAGATCATAACTATTTATTACTGTCTATAGGATAATATGTTTAGAGCTAGGAAGGTCCCAAAAGATCACAGCATCTAGGACTGGAAGGGACTTGATTTCAAATCATGATTCAGAGCCAAAAGCATTGCATCCAAATCTTTCTTTTTACATATGAGGAAACTGAGAGCTGAAGAAATTAAGTGATTTATTCAAGGTCACACAGATAGCAAATGAGAAAGCCAAGCTTCAAACCAAGATCCTTTGACACCAAATCCGGTATTTCCACTAAACCACATCCAGATGGGGATAGTCTCACCCAAGTGGTGTTTTTGAGTAGCTTGGCCAATTATGTTTTAGGTACTTGAGGGATCTTTTCACTAAGTCATAGACTATCAGACCTGAAAGAAAGTATCTTAAAAGTTATTTAGTTCAGTCATTTTATTTCATAGATGAGGAGACTAAAACCCCGAAAGGAGAAAAAACTTGCCTAATGTCCTAGCAAAATAGTAATATAAGGGATGAGAACTCAGCCTGAAGCTCTTGTACTATACCTGGCTATTTTACACCATTTAGTTGTATATTTGGCAAATGCCCAGGTGAAATACCTTCAAAAGAATTATTAGTAATCTTTACCTACAGTTTGCTTTTGTTCTTCATCTGGAATTTAGGGGTTCTTTACCTAAGATCCATAAACTTTTTTTTAATGTTTTAAAACTATTCAATATAATTGGCTTCTTTTCTAATGCTAAGTATTTTGTTTTATGGATTCAAAACATTTTTCTGAGATGGAGTTCCTAGTATTCACTAGTTTTCCAGGGGATAGCCAAAAAAAAGATGAAGAACCCCTGGTCTGGATCCTGATACTATAGTCAGTCAGAACCTTCTCTGTGCTCACCCTTGTGATAACTGCTATGGAGAGACCACAAAAGAAGTATTGAATAAAGTCTCTTTCCTCAAGGAAATTGCAACTTTGGTAGAGAACACAAGACATCTGCATAAAAAAACAGATTAAATAATCTGAGTGCTAAAACTGTGTGGTCAGCAAAATTTTAGTACTTTAATAATCCCTGCAAATTTCTTGGGCTCTAAGGTGGCAGAAGGACTATTTAGAGGAGACAAGCAGAATAATCTTAAAGATTGATTATGTAAGCTCAGAAAATATACAAGTTGTTTTCATTCTCATTTTAAGACTGAACTGAACAGAGCCATATAGGATTAGCACAGTTTTGGTATTGATAAGATGGGCTGTTGTGCTGAAGTAGAGATTTAGGATTGTTAAAAGTATCACAGAATTTGTGTTGAAAAGTATTTTATTTTAACATAAATGAATAAATGTAAATAGTCTTTCATTGGGGTTCAAAAATAGATTTCACAAGTACAAAATGGAGGAGGTTTGGCTAAACAACAATTTGTCTGAAAAAGACTTGGGGATTTTGGTAGAATGCAAATCAATATGAGTATTATATGGCAGCTGACAAAAGTTGAGGAGGTCTTGAGTGGCATTAATTAAGATATATTGTAGTTTTCAGGAGTAAGAGGTGATAGTCCCACTATATTCTGCCCTGGTAATACCACTTCATCATCATCATGTTTATACAGTGCTTTGAGGTTCGCATTTTGTTCTCACACTGACCCTGAGAGGCAGGTGCCTCCTCATTTTGCAGGTAGGAAAACTGAGGCAGATAGCTGTTAAGTGACTTGCCCAAGGTCACACAGCTAGTGTTTGAAGTAGGATTTGGATTCAGTAGGATTCAGTTCTAAGCATCATAGTTTATGAGGGACCTGTATAAGCTGGAAAACTTCCAGAAGTTTTCATTAGCATGGTAAAGGACCTGGAGTTTATGCAACATGAGGATGGCTGAAGTAAATAGGGATGTTTTTTTCCTGGAGAAGAAGAGATTCAGGAGGGGGTATGATAGCTCTCTTCAAGTATTTAAAAGGTTTTCATGTGGAAGATGTATTCATCTTGCTCTGTTCAACACTAGAGGACAGAAGTAGGAGTGATAGTAGATGCAAAGAGACAGAGGCTTGATTTCATGAAGAAGTGTCCTAACAACTTGAGCTGTCCATACATGGAATAGGCTGCCTCAGGAGGAGTCACTGAACAATAGCTAGATGACTACCTATCAAGGTTGTTGTGTCGTAGATATTTTAAGGAATGTGTCTTGGACTAGGTGGTCACTGAGCTCTCTTCTGACTTGTAAGTTTCTAGGACTATGAATTTGATGCACTTGTATGCACCCATCAATAGTGCCTATGGCTACAGCCCTTGCCCTGGCATACATAGATGATCAGATGCTTTTGGCATATTTTAAAGAAAAGAATTTCTTTACTTTAAGTAAGAGCATCATCAGCTCATATTTGTTGTTGTTTGCCCTTTGTTTTCAAAGAGGACCCATGGGGGCAGCTAGGTGGTGAAGTGAATAGAGCATGGGCCCTGGAGTCAGGTGGATCTGAATTCAAATCTTGCCTCAGACACTTAACACACACACACACACACACATGAGCGCGCGCAACTAGCCTGTGACCTTGGGCAAGTCACTTAACCCCAATTGCCCTCCAAAAAAGCAAAAACAAAAAATAAAGCAAAACAAAGAGGACCCATGACATCTTAACTTCCAATCGAATTGGATATGAGTGGAGCTGAGCTTTAAAAAGTCTCAGCCTCACTCTGTTCCTGAGTCATCAAATCCAGTGGTAAGACAAAGGTCTAGAGGATTGTCCATGGCTCAGAATGCAGTGGGTGTGACCTTGACCTTTCTGTATTAAGGTCTTTCCCAAGTTTCAGTTTATCTGAGGCCACACCCATCCAATGACTAAGGACTGGCTTTTATCTTACTGTTCATGAAAGATGGGAAAGGAGTGGGGAGGAAAAAGGGAGGGGGTGGGAATGGTGTAGGACACAGGAGAGTTTATTTGGTTAAATGTAGGAACCCTAAAATAAATGAAGGGGGGAAATAAAAGAAAAAAATTATAGCCCACCTCTGTGCTTACTATTTTATAACCTCTAGTAGTTTAAAACTACACTATGATTTTGGTTGTGTGTGTGTGTGTGTGTGTGTGTGTGTTTGGTGTTGTTAAATAATTGATTATTGGATAAGGTAGGTGGTGTAAGTGTCACTAGGTTCAGCAGAGAACAAAGGTGCTCATTGCACAAGTTAGAAAGAGTGATGAGAGAAGGCATCACTGAACACTGGGATCTCATCCCCCATTCTTTCCTCTTTTGCTCCAGTCTCTGATGAAGGACTGCCTCTTCTTGTCTCTGAGGCTAGTACCACTATTTCTTTGTGCTCTTAATCCCATCCTTTCCCTGCTCTTTAAGTTTGCCCCCTCAGACATTCCCTCTTGCTCTGGTTCAGTCTCTATTCTACCTGCTTCATTCTCTGCTGCCTTCAAACAAACCTGATTCCCGCCCCCCCCCTTCCCCTTCTCCCCTCATCTTTAAAACAAAACAAAACCTTCATTTGACCCCACCACCCCTTCAAGCTGTCATCCCATTGCTCTCTTTCCATTCACAGCCAAATTACCAAAAAAAAAAAAAAAAGTCATCAGCTCTGTACTAATTCTACTTCCTCACCTCCTACTCATTTCCCATCCCTTTGCAGTCTGACTTCTGACCCCATTACTTGACTGAAGCTGCTCTCTCTGAGGTTGCCAGTGATCTTTTAATTGCTAAATCTGATCTTTTCTCAGTCCTGATCTTTCTTTGTCTCTTGGAAGCTTTTAACACTGTGAACCATCCCTTCTCCTAGATATTCTCTCATTCTTTGACTTCTATGGCTCTGCCCTTCCCTTAGTTCTTCTGCCCCATTTACTGGATCATCATTTCCTTAAGCCTCTGTCCTAAGCCCACTTCTCTTTTTTCATTATACTCTTTCTCTTAGTGATCTCATTAGCTCCAATGGTTCATTTATTGTCACTGTGAAGATGACTCTCCGGTCCAGAAGGGCAGCATAATTCTTGAATTCCAGCCCTATAGCACCAGTTGCTTGCTGTATGTCTCTTCCTGAATGTCCCATAAGCATGTCAAACTCAGTATATATAAAATGGGTCTAATTATCTTCCACACTACTCTAAAATTCCATTTTTGTTCTGTTGAATGGGCACCACCATCCTTCCTACTCACTTAGGTTCACAGTCTCAGTCATCTTTAGGTCTTTCTTTTGCCTTATCCCCCACATTCATTAATTTGCCAACTCTGATTCCATCTACCTCCACAACCTCTCTCCCCCTTTCTCTACACACACAGCCACCATCTTCAAGTAGGTACTTAATGCCTCTTACCTAGACTATTTGTATGGCTTTCTAACTGGTCTTTCTGTTTCTAGTCTCTCCCCACTCCAATCCATCTTCCATACAACTGTTGAATTAATATTCCCAAAATAGAAATCTAACTATGTCACTTCATTGCCCAGAAAACTTGTGGCTTCCTATTGTCTCTAGGAAAAATTTAAACTCCTTTGCCTAGCATTGTATGTCTACTACAGTCTAGCTCCCACCTACCTTTCAGGTCCTAGTTCATAGGACCCTACTCTCCATGCCTATATACTGGTTTGTCTCTTATGCCTGGAATTTCCCCCCTTCCCATCTTTGTCTCTAAGAATTCTTCCTTTCCTTCAGGGTCCAGCTGAGGTATCATTATTTTGGGAATCCTTTCCTAATTTCCTCAATTGTTAGAGCTCTGTCCCTCCTCAAATTATCTTATATTTGTAATCTGTTATATAAGTTGGATCTCATGGTTAAGGGATTATTTTTTGTTTTGTGTGTTTTTGTGTCATTGGCCCCTTTGGCAGTCTGGTGAAGGCTATGGACCTCTTCTCAGAATAATTTTAAATCCATAAAATAAGATACTTAGGATTTAGGGAATCCAATTATACTGAAATACAGTTATCAAAACATTAAAAAAATTCATGGAGCCCAGGTTAAGATTCCCTGTCCTAAGAGGAATGTAAGCTCCTTGAGGTCAGGACTGTTTTATAGTTATATTTTTCTTTACATTTCCAGTACCTTGCATGGTTCCATGTGTATAGTTGAACTATTGAATTGAAGAGAGCTTCCTCCAGCATTGGGGACTGCTCTGATGGAAGGTCCTGGTTTAGTAGCTGTGGTTGGGGTTGAAGTGTGACTTGTTGATCACAACCCTGGTCTGTCTAGTTAGGGTGTATTTTTGTAGCTTTTCTTGACAATGGCCTTCCTACCTTGTCAGGTCTTGAAGATGAACAACAGTAGAGCTCTTCTATAAGAAGAGGTCAGGTCTCATGCTTTCTACTAGAGGCCCTTGGTGATGACATTGAAGTTGCTGGAGATATTTTACTGACTCTGCTTCCCAGAAAAGTAATACCAGTGGCTTGTGAAGAAAAGTGAGTTGTGCTATCTATTCTCCAGTCATTTGGGAACAGACTCCTTAAAACCTCAAGTAGTTCTCAGGACAAATTATGCTAGCTCATAGGCTTTTAAACTGTAAGGGACTTTAGAGACCATCCATTCCAATCCCTTATTTTACACATTAGGAAACTGAGGTCAGGGATGAGAAATGACTTGCCTAAAAACATCAAGATTGTAAAGAGCAGAACCAGGATTTGAGTCAAGTTCTTTGGCTCTAAATCTATTTTTTTATTTTTTTACAAAATCATGCCAGATTAATTCTGATAGCTCTTTAAATTTGCTTTGCAATGTAACCTGTATTTTGTCTGAAATTGTCCTCTTTCCTGAAATAGAGCCATTTAAACTTTAAAGATAAAGAGTTTGCTATTCTTTGTTTTTTAAGAGATAGGCTAAGAATAGTCTTATACTTAACTCTTATTTACTTGATATACTAAAGTTACCATGATACTGAATAAAATTGGTTATAGTTACTCTGAGAAGGTACTTTGCTAACTCCGTGCTATTAAAACAAGTTATGGCTTTTCTCAAGCTTTGTGAACATTACCACTAGAATAAATACCATTGTTGACAGATGTCTCTAGTAGAGTGCCCAAGAGATCTGTCCTAGGCCCAGATATTGTTCTAGTCAACATGTTTATCAGTATCTGATAGCTAATATCTTGGACAACAGAGCCAGGATCCAAAAGATTTTGGGATGACTCTAATTAGACAAAATCTATCCTATAGGCATAAATGTAAAGTCTTACACTTTGGTTCAAAAAATCAATGTACAAATCCAAGAAGAATAAAGCATGTCAATATATCTATGAAAAATGCGGGGGGGTGCAGAGTATTTATGAAACTGTGAGCTCCATATGAATCAGCATGTCAGACATGGCAGTCAAAAAAAAAACCCCAAAACAACACAAAAAAGCTAATGTGGTCTTAATCTGTTTTAACAGAAATGTAGCATTCAGAATGAGGTAAGGGCTCTGGTGAATCTATTTCTAGAACACTGTTAGACATTGTGGCTCTGGGCACCATACTTTAAGGACTTTTAAATAGGGATAGTAAGGTTACTGGAAACAGTGCCTTCCTGTTTCTATGATTAATTTTGGTGTCATCCTGGGCAACTCACTTTATCTTTCTCATCTCTAAGAGGAGAGATTTTGACCACAATGGCCTCTGAGGTCTTTTTCAGCTCTAAATCTATGTTCCTATGATTCCTCTCCCTTTTCCCCAGCCCCTCATAATTCTAGTTCCTTCCTGCTGTTAATCATTTCCTATTTGTCCTGTTGCTTCATATGTATTTGTGTGCATTTAGTCTCCTCCTTCAGATTGTAAGCTTCTTGAAGGCAGAGAATTGTATTTTGACTCTTCTTGTATCCTCAGAGCTTAACACATAGTAGGCACTTAATAAAGTTTATTGATCGATTAATTACCAATATAAAGATTGTTTGAAAGAATTGGGAAAGTTTAGCCCAGAGAAGATTTAGATGTGTCATGCTATCTGTCTTCAAGTGTCTGAAGAGAATATTGGAACATTCTTTTCAATTTTTGAGTTTAACAGATTTGTTCTGTGTGGCCCAAGAGATCTAAGCTAGAAGTGACAGGTTGCAGTTACAGGTGGAGATTTTTGACTTCATGTAAGGAAAAAAACTTGGTAACAATTCAAGTTGCCACAAAGTGAAATAGGTAACTTGGAGAGAGTGTGAGATCCCTGTCAATTGAACATCTTTTAGCAGAAGCTCAATGATTTGTCAGTGCAGTTGGCAGAAAGGATTTCTGAGTATACCTGAGGTCTCTTCCAAAGACACTGTGATTTTTTCCTGACCCTATTGGGTCATATTTAAATCCTCTAGGTCTACTTGGCCTATCAGCCTTATCACATATTACTTCACTCCATATATACCACACTCCAGGCAATATCACACATTACTTCACTCCCTATGTACTACACTCCAGGCAAAACAGGATCCTCTCTGTTCTCTAAATGGATTGTATACTTCCTTGTCACCATATCTTTGCTCAAGCTGTTCCCTATGCTTGCCCTTCCTCCCCCTCTTCATATGTTGAATTACTATTTGTTCTTTGAAGATCTATTCAGATCCCACTCAGTTGAACCTCAACTGATTTACCAACTCATAGTAGCCTTTCATCTCAGAGCTCATGTAATGCTTGGTTTGATTTGGTTTTGGTTTTTTACCTCTCCCATGCACTTATGTTTAAGTTATAAATCCCATGAGGGCAAAATCATATCTTATCTGTCTCTCATACCCCCCTTATACATAGTAGGTAAAAAATAAACGTTTACTGAAATAAAATGAAATGAAAGTGGTGCACTGGACATTGGAGTTAGAGGCTATATATCCTGAAGCAAAGATCAATCAATCACCATGTATTAAGTGTCTACTAAGTGCCAGGCACTATGCTAAGGACTGGATTTATGTGATATAGTCAGCCAAAGGGTGTTTCTCTTGTAAAACATTATTATACTAATTTTTAGTATACTTTTAGTGTATATATTTCTACTTACAAGTATTTTTATATATACTTATACTTTATTTCCTCCATGAAATAAGACCTTTCCTGGAAAACCAAGTCATATGGTCATCATAGATCTGGGAAATCCATGCATGTCTATTTCTAATTGTGCCATGGGTTGGTCTCCATATTGTCTCCCCTTGTGTCCTTGATTTGGGCTTCAAAGCCTTACTTAGTCCTTCCATCTGGAACTAGAAGCAGTGGCCTTCAGGTCAAACAGGAAAACTCGAGGAGGGAGAGAGTTTTTCCATTCTGTTCCTAGCATGCAAAGACGTGGGGACTTGGGGCTTGGTGAACCGTTACGGATCCTGACCAGTCAGCTATGGGCAGTGAGGGAAAGCAGACTCCAGAGTCGAAAGGTAAAGAGTATAGAATGGCATGGAAAATGATTTCATGGAAGATAAATTATTAGCAAGGTGTGTGTATGGCTAAAGAAGAGTCCAGTCAGAATACTGGGGGTCAGGGGAAAGCCCTTCCTTGTGTGTTGGGGAGTACATTTACCTTAATGTCTTCCTATAAATCAGGTAAAATGGAGGAGCCATCTCCATGGAGAGCAAGGCACTGGAATTATTCAATGGAAAATCACTCCCTCCTCCTTTTCCTTAAGCTCTGATCCTGCCTCTCTTTTTTTCCCCCAGGGGGAAAGGCTAGGCAATTGGGATTAAGTGACTTGCCCAAAGTCACACAGCTAGTAAGTGTGTCAAGTGTCTGAGGCCAAATTTGAACTCAGGTCCTCCTAACTCCAGGGTCGGTGTTCTATTCACTGCTCCACCTAGCTGCCCCATGCCTCTCTTTTCTTGATGGAACTTTCTTTTCTCCCCGGGTCTTCAACACATTCAAGTCCAATAGCCAGTTATTAAACCCTTATTATGTGCACAGCACTGTACTTAGCTGTGGAGGGGAGATAGAAAATTTACTTAAAAATTGATGTTTACCCTTATGGCAAAAGGGGAATAAATTACAAAACAATAGTATTACATTGTAAATACTTTAGAGAAGTCCAATGTGCTATGTGAAATCTGAAGAGCAGAGTTACCTGTTTGGGGTTCAGGGAAGGTTTTAGGGAGGAGCCTTCCTCCTTTGAGTCAGGCTTTAAAGAATGGATAGAAATTCTGGTGAAGAAGGGGAAGGAAGACATTTCATGAATACAGAACAGTGTAAACAAAGGCAGGGACTGGCAGCTCTAATTAGTGGGGATAGAATAGTCCATTTTGGCTAGACTGGATCACATGGAGAGGAGAACAATGTGACTTAAAGCAGGAAGGGAGAGAGGGTATCAGGTTGTAGAGGACCACAGTAAGCTTCTTTTTCTGACTGGGACCATAGCTGTAGATCTGGAAGGGACCTCAGAGGCCATCTAGTCCAACTCCCGTATTTTATAGATGAGGATTCTCAGCTTCACAGAGCTGATCTGTCCAAGGTTCTACAGGCAGTGAGAATCAAAGATAATATTTGAACCCTCCAGAGCTAGTGCTATTTCCAATATACTATCATTACCTTCAAGTATTCTCTTCTTTCTGTTTAAGCACCATCCAAAAAAAAAAAAAAAACCCAGCTCTTCATATAACTTTCTCTAAATAAAAATGAATAACTCTAATAATAATCATAATTCATGTTAACATGTGTGTACACACACTTTATGGTTTCCAAAATACTTTCAGTCAGCAAGCAGTGCTATGTGTAGGGGATTCAAAGAAAAGCACAACCTTGAGGTAGATAGTATGGGCATTACTAACCCCTGGTAAGTGTAGGGTTTGGGCCTGGAAAAACACTTTTACTATTGTGCCATCCTCCACCCCCCCATCTTTTAAATCTCTGTCTCTTAAGATATTTTCTCCTTCCACTGTGAACCCCAGAGCCCCAACTAGTTTACAGTGTGAAGATTTCATGAGTTTATATCCCCATAGTCAAGTCCTCCATCGCTTAGGAGCTACATAGGAAGTTGCAGATGTGAATATCCACCCAATCCCCTTGAATAGGTCAAAAGATATGGATTCTGATTATGGAGTCTTCATTCCTTAGTTCTGTGCACAGCATCTGCCTGTGGGTGCTTGAGGATAATGTGGTTGCTTCTTTTTTTCTCTTAAATTCTCACGATTTTGTTTTATTTTTTTATGGCCAGATGGTTTCTGTTTATGAGTCTATAATTGGTAGGTGAGTCTAAATAGCTGGTTATCAAAGTTGATGGTAAAAGAATTGGGCAAGCTATATAATCATACAGTATCAAAGGTGAAGGGACCACAGAGACCATATAATTCAGGGGCATTTAACCTGGGGGCTATGGACTGGTTTTTTACAAAATATTTTTATATTTATCACATATATTAATATAATTGGCTTCCTTTGTAATCCTAGGTGTTTTATGCATTTAAAATTACTATTATTTTATGCATTTAAAATTATTCTAAGCAAGGTTCTGTAGACTTCATCAGACTGCTAAAGGGGTCCATAAAGAACTCCTGGATTCTAATTCACCCTATACCTGAACAGGAATCCCCTTTGCAACATCCCCTATTAAGTGATTATCCAGCCTCTCCTTGAAGACCTCTAAGAGTGGACTTTTAGGATAGCCAAGGCTATGTCTATGTGTCCTATCAAGATGAAAAGTGAAAAATTTGATCCATTGAGGTGTCCCATCTACACACTACTACATATTCAGGTACTTGGAAACAGCTGGGGGATGGACTGAATTTTTCACTTTTTATCTAGATGTTTAGGTGTCATGTTCACTTAGTCTAAGTTTGGTTAATTACTCTTTCTCTTGAGAAAAAGGGGAAAAAATATTGTGGTGATCTCAACCTCATGAGTAAACCAGTAGCTTCTGTCACAAAGCAGTCCTTAGATAAGATACCACCACAGTGTAGCTTGTGAAAAAAAATAATTTATTCAGTCTAATATTTATTAACCTCAGGAGCAGCTATAGAGGAGTATGGACATAGAATTAAATGGACATAGAATTAAACAAAAGGATCAAGAGACCTGGCTTCTAGCTTCAGTTCTGCCACTGACTATCTCGGACCTTGGACAAATCACTCTGGGCCTCATTCCTTTCTGTATTTCCTTTCATTTCTCTCTTCTCCCTCCATACATGTTAGATTATAAATTCCTTGGCAGCAAGAACTATGACTTTAAATGTGTATATATGTATGTCTTATCTAATACATGTATGTATGTATAAATATGTGCGTATCTATGTGTGTATATGTACATATGTGTATACACATGCATGTGCCCTGGGGGTGGTCCTTTCATAAATATTTCTCATGAGTACTGAAGGATGACCAGGTATCTCATGAAATGACATTTCTCATTGCACTATCCTTTCCTTTAGCTCCAGACTCATTTTTTTTCTCCTGGTTTTGATTCCAAGGATAATGTTGAGATTGATATGGTTATTTTCTTCCAGTGATGCACCCATTACAAATATCTCACATTTAGAGCACCAAGGACCAAGTTAATTTATACACAATCTAAAAGTTCTGTGATTTTTAGTACCCTCTGACCCCCTCCCCCCTCTTTTTTTTTTTTTTTTTTACCACAGAGGATTTATTTCATGGGTTGCCATGGCTGATGAATTCATCACCAAGGGCCAAGCCTACTGGTGATGGAGCTTTTCTGTAATTCACTAGACTGGTCCTGGAAAAGCAGACATAGTCTGTTGGTGAGCCTGTACTTTGGAATATCCTTGGTGCTGAATACAGTAAGAGCTGAATAAAAGATGAAATGAACCAAAATAACTAGAATACCATATGTATACATATATACCCACATGGTACCCAAGACCTGCATAGATGTGCCTGAGAGCAGTAGTATCTCTGGCACATGTCTGCCACTCTGGGCTCACTCTTTGCAGAGGCACAATTCAGTACCTACGCTGTTCCCAAAGGGAGAGCCAGTTCTGCCCAAACAAATTGCTTACAGGATGCTTAAAAAGCAATTGGGATCATGTTTGTGAATATTTAACCTAGCTCTAGGCCTTACCCATAGTGTATATTTAATAAGTAGTTATTGAGCTGAATAGAATTAAATTCTAATAGATCTAGCATAACCTCCAAAGGTGGGACCTCAAAGGATAGATTTGGCAACAAAGCTCTTTTGGAAGTTGTTGAGGTGAATTTTTCAAAATATACTAATTTTTTTTTAGTATATTTTCCAGTTTCTTAAATGTTACTTTCAAACAGGGATTAAAAATAACTTTAGCTTCTGAATTAATTGCTACCTGTGGCCAGATGTTTATCTGGTTTTTAGAAGAGACAGAACAGCATGTTATGAATTTATTCCCTGCCCCCATTTCAGATGATTATCTTCAGAGATGCCCTATCTATGGATCCATACTTCCCAGTTAACTTGCCAAGGGAGTCATAGAATGTCAGAGCACCAGAAGACAATAGAGGTCATCTGGTCTAACCATCTCATCATAACCCAGGTTTGAACCCCAGGTCTTCTGATTATACATTTAACACTCTTTCCACCTCACCATGACTTCCTTTCTACCCATTTAACATTCATTAAACCCTGTGAAAATCTCCTTCACCACCCCAGGCCACACTGCATTCTCTGAACTCCTACATTACCATCTTGTCAATACCTATGGCATTTCACATATAGGAATAACAAGCCCAATATCCTTGGTTGGTTCCCTTAGGTAAATCAGTGCAAGAGGAGGAGGTGAGGATAGTTTCCAATGATATGGAATCTGCTCCCTTCTTATCCCTAGAATGACTTTATTGTTGGACTAAAGGTTGAACTAAAAATGAATTTATGTACTTGCAAAATGATATTGATTGAATTATGTGGCCTGTGTCTCTATGAATGAACAAACATTGATCAATGTTTAACTATGCACTGTGCTAAGTGTAGGGGCTACAAATAGAGAAGTAAGATGGTCCCTGCTTTCTAGGATCCTGCATTCTAATTGGGAGTGATAATACATGAAGGAGAGTTCGACTATTTGGTGAATGGAAAAGTCACTGGAGATTACAGTGCTGTAGTTAGAAGAATGTTAAAGTCCAAGGGTGCTTAGGGTCCTTTGGAAGGTCATATGAAAGTGCCTGGGGATCTGAAGGGTAGAGATTAAATGGGCTAGAAGGTATAATGACAGGGCAGATGATTAGACTCAGTGGTCCTTGGGGTGTAGCAGCAAAATGGTGCCCCTATTTTACTGGAATGTTTGTAGTTGGTGGCTGCCTGCTTATCCAATTGGTGCAAGTGGCTGTGTGTGCCCCTCAAGGATGAGTCGATGAAAGGGCATGGAGCATAACTGTTAGGAATGGGGGAGTGCACTGGGGTTTGAACTAGAACAGAGGCTCTGGGTTTCCACTTGAGTGACTGGGAATGGGAGGGAACAGTATTCTGTTGGGAAAGGAAAGGGAGGAAGTTCCCCCAAATGCTTGTTATACTGCATTTGTGGTGTTCCTCACTCTCCTCCATAGTAGTAATAGTGATTTATATATATTTATATGTGTGTGTGCATATACATATTTATGTATATGTATACGTGTGTATGTTTTTCTCTCTCGAAAATTCTTCTTTTTAAAATGTTTTTACATTTATAAAGTGTACTCCTTAAAATTGCCTGGTAAGGTAGGTATGTTGGTTATTATGCCAACTTAATGAGGAAACTGTGGTTCAGAAAGATCAGTTAGTTGGTTAAGATTTATTAAGCACCTACTATGTTTGAGGCACTGTGTTAAGTGCTGGGTATACAACAAAAGGCAAAAGACAGTCTGGAATCCTGAGGTGTGAAGCACTGTGTTAAGTGCTGGGTATACAAAGAAAGGCAAAAGACAGTCTGGAATCCTGCAGTGCTCACATAGTGGAACTGGACTAAGGTCCTTTGACCTTAGGGATTACAGAATCCCTAGCACTCTCCACTCTCCCAAATTGCCTTCCATTGTCCATTCTTCCTAGCCAAGCTCCCTGAGGACAAGAGCCAGATTTGTATAACCCTCTGTACCTAGTCAAATGGCCTTGAACATAGCATAAGCTTGTAGATTTTAAAATTAGATAAAATTTCTAAGCTTTTTCCACTTGTGATCCCACACAGAAAGTTTTATAAGACTTAAAAAGTAGTTCTCCCTTATCACAAGCTTTTCCTAAATGGTTTTGGGAATTGGATTCTTAAAAAAAAACACTCATAAAAAAGAAAGACTTAATTGATTTTTATCTTGCAAGATTCTTATCACAAGTGGCTAAATTTTTTCAGTCAGTATCTCTGCTGGGAGCTCTGTAATCTTGTGATTTTCCACAAGCTCCATCCATCATCAAGCCAAAGGAGGCCTAATGACTTAGTGGCAGGAGCTGGCCTGAGTCTTTGGTGCAAGCAGAGTCCCAAATTGTCAATGTGGTGCTAATCTGGAAGCATTGTGAGCCTGTCATTATCATGTGCCCCAACCCTGCTGTTTGCCCCACTCCAGAGCTCTTTCCAGAGCCAGAAAGGCATTTACAAAACAGGAGAAGATGAAGTCTATCTGAGGCTCAGCATCTCTTGGCCTTGGGAACCCACATCCTTCCTGCTGATAAGGAGGTATGTAGTTGAATCTTTTAAAGGCATGAAATACATTTGGCTTGATTTTCTATATCCTATTCTTGGCTTTTAGAAATTGTTCATGCTGGGCAACTACCTCATTCCATTGGACTAAAGAAGTCATCATATCATTATCAGCTTCCTCATCACCATCACCATCATCGTGTTACCACTGTAGAACCAACTACAAAGTACTTTTCTCAAAACTAATCTGGGAGGTAGGTAGTTCAAGTGTTATTGACTCCATTTTATAGATATGGAAACTGAGGCCCTGAGAGGGGAGATAACTGGTACACAGTTAATAAGCTAGTTAAGTGTTGTAGGTGGGACTTGTACTCCTGTCTTATAATGACTAAGGTCAACAGTGTGGCTGTGAGTAGACCAAAGTATACATACCATATATACAAAGTATATATCTCATTTCAATCAAATAAATAATTAATAGCCTCAAAAATAGATGATGGAGGAATAAAAGAAGGGTCAATTAATCAGGTTTCATCTTTCCTGGAAAAGACGTTTCCTCTCTCTGGGCCTCATTTTCCTCATCTATAAGGGGAAGGTGTTAAACTAGATGAAATCTAAAGTCTATTATAGCCCTACATTCTACAATTTTATGAACTGTCCCTCACCACCCTACCAAGGCCAATGCCTACCTATTTTGTAACATACACTTAAACTCAACCTTCTCCATAAAACACCTTCCCTTATGACTCTAGACTGCGCTCTTCCTTTCATATACTCCTATAGCATTCATTTCCCAAACCACAAAGTTTAGTACTTAATTATATATCATCTTGTTCCCTGATTATCTAATGTATGCAAATTTTGATTTCCTAATAATATTGCTTCCTGATAACATTTATCTGAGGGTAGAGAACTATGCCTGATGTCCCTTTTATAGCTTTTAAAGCCTTTGGCATAATGCTGGGCACATCATAAAGCATATAATGATAAACACTACTAACTTGACTTGTTGACTCGAAGTGTTGGATTAATTGAAAGCTCTAGTGGCTCACTCAGAAGATGTGGGTTTAGCTTTCCTTTTTAGCGTTGGGCTAATGATTTCTTCAGAGTTAACCTTAACCCAAAGATTTAAAAGAGCCCTTTTTTCCTTCTCCCTCTATCCTGTTTCCCTTTGTCATCTCATCAGCTCCTGTGGATTCAGTTTTCATCTCTATGTTGATGATTCTCATCTACTTAGCCAGTGCTCACCTCTCTGCTGACTTCGAGTTACAAATCTCCAGCTGTCTATGGGACATCTCAAAGTAGATATCCCATAGACGTGCTAAATTCATTATATCCAAAATGGAGCTCATTATCTTTCCCTCCCTTCCCAAAACTTACCCCCTTCTACATTTCACTATTACTGTCAAGGGCATCACCATCCTCCCATTTTCCAAGGGGAGTCTCCACTCACAGCCTGGGCATCATCCTAGACTCCTTTCTCTCTCTCACTCCCCACATCATATATGTTGCCACTGTCTGTTGATTTTACCTTGATAACACCTCACACGTGCGCCCCTTCTCTCCTCTGACACTCCTGTCAACCTGGTACGGGCCTTCATCATCTCACACCTGCCCTATTGTAATAGCCTTCTGGTTTGTCTGCCTGCTGCAAGTCTGCCTCATCCAGTTCAATTTCCATTCAGCTGTTAAAGTGATCTTCCTATAGTGCAGGTCTGGCCATGTCACTTCCTTTGTTTGGCATTCAAACCCTTCATAATCCATCCCCACTTTCTTCCCATTCTTCTTGCATTATATTCCCCTCACACTCACATACATATTCTTCAGTCCAATAACCCTGGCCTCCTTCCTTTGTCTTGACTGGCTGTCCCCCATTCATGGGATTCTCTTCCTCCTCATTATCACCACCTCCTGGAAATCCCTGAGAGATTAAGTGACTTGCCCAGGGTCATGTCACAGCTTGTATGTTCCAGAAGGAGGACATGCATCTTTGTCTTCCTATCTGTCTGCCCACTGCATCACTTTGCTTATGTTGTGAGGGAAAAGACTTAGAAAGGCAGAGTTGAATAAGCTTGTAAAGGGCCCTGGATGCCCAGATAAGAAGTTTGAATTTTATTTACTTGGCAAAGGCTCTAGTATCTATAATTTGATATTAATGAAATAACTTAGAATTCTCATTTTTATTTTTGTGGCAAAGTAGGAATTTAGTAAGATTGTACATTACCCATTTTTGTTGACAACCAACAAATCTAGCTTGGCAAGTTCTTCTTGCTACCCTTTAAGAGGCCCAACTAATTTTAATTTTTAAAAAATGCAAAAGAAAACCATTAACTAACCTAAGATGCCCTCTGAATGTCCTTGAAGTCTATCTACTCCTTCACATATGCTCCAAAACATTCTGGAAAAAACAACTTTCTATTTCTCTATTTATATAACTCTTATCTCAGTGCCTAGGCCCCTAGTTAGTCTATTATCTTCCAGAAGATATTGGGTTAGGCCCCAGGGGCAGGGAGAAATCTAGTTACTCTACCTAGTTTCTTAATCAGGGTAGGAGTACTGTATTGTCATAACACTATCAGAGCTTCTCCTCCTTGGATCAATGACATTGGAATGAAACCCCCAGGACCCTCTGTCTCTTTTTATTCTTAATTTTCTCCTGTCCCTTTCACTGACCAATGGCCAAACTCCATTTTTCTGCTCAGGAAAAATAAAAGCTTCAGTTTTTAATAGCTCTTCCAGATTTATAAAAAGTTTCCACACCACCATGAAGGCAAGGAGTGATGGGGTACAGGCTTTGGGAAACCCCTTGAACTCTGAATCTTTCCACTAGATGAGACATTTGCCTGAGTCCATAAGCCTTTCATTATAACTAGGCCCAAGTCTCTTACTCTTACTAGCCTAGCCCTCCAGGGTCTGTCTACTTCCCACCCTTGATCCTCCCAAAATATCTATACCCAAATCTGTCATCCTTAAACTAGCCTAGCCCTCCATTGTCTTGTCACTTCAGCTATTTCCCACCCTTAATCTCATTACTAGAGTATGACCTCATTTGACTCCTCCTCAAGACCCTCCCTAAACTCCTCCTCAAGACCCTCCCTAAACTCCTCCTCTAGACCACCCCTAGAACCCTCCCACAATTTATCTGTATATAAGCTCCATCTTGTCTCCATGAGGTGGCCGAGAATTCAATCTAGTACAGACTCCTTCTGTGTCAGATTATTCTGGCCTACTTGTCAGTACAAACTTCACAAATCTTTAGGCTCCTTAATGAAGAGGTTACCCACTAAGAGGTCAAGGGTTGCTCTGGAGGCCCCAAAATACCAACACACCGGGTCCTGCCGAATAAATTCCACTCAAGTCTTCTCAGCCAAAGAAAAATAAAACTTATTAAAAGTTCACTTGCATTAGACACAGAGTAAGTCTGTGCTAGGTGATTCTGTGGTGCTCTCACTATTCTATGGCACTCTCACTCTTCCATGGATCTCTCACACTTCTAGGGTGTGAAATGGGGTCTTATATACAGAAGCTTGTGGGAGGAATCTAGGGGTAGTCCAGAGGAGGAGTTTGGGGAGGGTGTTCAGGAGGAGTTAATGAGGTCAATGAGTGATTAAGGGTGGGAGGTAGCTGGAGGCTAAATTAAGGAGGTCAATGAGTGATTAAGGGTAGGAGGTAGGTGAACAATGGAGGGCTAGACTAGTAACTAGGCTAGTAGTTAGCAGTTAGTAAAATGCCTCATCAAATGAGACGATTTAATCTAGAGTCCAAGGGAGGTTCTAGAGCCTGTACCTCAAAGACTCAAGGAGAGATCAAGGGGGCTCCCAGAGCCCATATCTCATCATTAAGAGTCTACCCATTAAGCCAAATCTTTAATAAACTTTGCTTTACTTTGGCTGAGAGAAGATGAGTCTAATTCATTCAGTAGGACCTGGTGTATTGGTATTTTGGGGTCTCAAGCACCCCTAAACCTTAAACCTCAACATTTTATGGTTCCGTGACTGGGAAACACTGCTAATCTCAAGTTCTTCTCTAGCCAGGACTGGAAGGTATATAAACCTCTCTTTCCCTATTCCCTTCTTGCTCTCCAAGTACCTGGAAGGTGCTTTTTGGGCCTGACTTCTCAGTTCTCATTAGGGCAGACAGCTAGGAGGCTGTCTCATACTCAGCCTGACACTCAGATCCAGTTTGGTTATGTTGGAGGACATGGACCTGGGCACAGCTTCTGAAGAATGGAGGGCTAGGTTAGGAAGAGTAAGAGATTTTGGCCTACCTATGTAATGAAAAGCTTATGGCCTCAGGCAAATGCCTCATCGAGTGGGAAGATTCAGAGTTCAAGGGGTTTCCCAGGGCCTGAAACCCAGCAGTAGTACAAATATTGTCTTCACATCACAGATCAAGAAATGAAAGCTCAAAGAGCATCCCATTTTTGCCTCCATTTCAGCTCCTGTTCCTCAATTTCTTCAGATCCCACTTTAAGAGAAAAAATTATATTGGATCTTAGGTTAGGAATAGAGATGAGTCATACATTTCATTTTCATCTGTGTCTTTGCATAGCCTGTCTGTCCCCCAGGTCTGGAATGTATTCACTTCTCCCTTTGATTTTAGATTCCTAGTTTCCTCCAAAGATCAATTTAAATGCCTCCAAGACAGTGGGAGGTCCTAGAAAGACATCTAGACAAATTCCTTTACTTCAGCTCACTTATCTGTAAAAAGAGGGACTACATGGATGAAGGCATTTTCTAGCTCTATCATCCTACGATGGAGTCAGAGCTCTGGATTCTAATCCTGGCTCTATTCCTGGCTATCAGTTAAGTCTGTTACTTCCCACCTGTAGGTACTGGTTTCTTAGAATTGGGACAATTGAACTGATGGTCCCAAGTTCCTTCCCACCACTGACTTTCTTTTGTTCTTTGCACAAAGAGCTCTGGCTCTTCTTGTGATTGTGATTCTTTTAAGGGGAGGAGGTGAGATGTGGACAGAATGAGTGTAATAAGGAAAGGGGAAAAGGAAAAACTCAGAAAAGACTGGGAAAACTGGACAGGAGTGGGCCCCAATGATGATATTCCTGATAGAAGAGAATTCCTGTAAATTAGAGAAGAAATTGATAAGGATGGGATCTGAACCCTTTAAAATGAAAAGATCATGTCTTTGAAAGCAATCCAGTCCCTGAATTTTCCCATACATTTTAGTATCCCAGATCCCTGGTGCCTCTACCCATGGCATCTGACCCATCTTGATTACGTAGTTAGCTTACTTTACACTCCTTAATCCCATCCAGGTCATTTGTTATCTCAGGACCACCCCAGGCTACTTGCCACTCCTAGATCCCATCCAGATCTTCTCACACAGTCTTTCTGTATAAAAATATCCATCTTACCCCCATTAAATTGTGAAGATTCACTTGCCCACCCAACTCGTGTCATAATAAACCTAGCTGCTTGAACTGAAAGAAGACTTGAGTGGTTGAATTCTTTTGAGGCAGACAGTCCCTGTACTCTAGGGGTTCCCAGAACCCTTAGACTGCATCAGAATGAAATAATAGATCTTATTATTGAGTGTTAAATTCACCTCCAATTGGTGTTTTATAGTTAGGTCTTATAATGGAGACAGCTAGGTGGTATAGTTGATAAGAGTACTAGTATTGGAATGAGGAAGATTTAAATTCAAATCCTGCCTCATTCACTTACTAGCTGGGCTACCCTGAGTAAGTCACAACCTCTCTGGGCTTCAGTTTTCTCCTCTGTAAAAGAAGGATAATAATAGCAATTATAATAGGGTTGGCTTAAGAAGTAACATGTAAAACACTTTATAAACCTTTATAACTCAAATGTTTAATCTGAAATTGTAAGGTCTAGTGGGTTAGAGTGCAGGAAGAAGACAAATGTTTATGTTCTTAGAATTAGCTTTGGCCCAAAAAGAAAACACTTCCATGGCCCTTGCCAGATGTCTTTCACCTGAGACTGGGGTAAAAAAGATACCTAAGACTTTCTGACTTCTCCAACTGTCAGTCCTTCCTACCTGTGGGCACCCCCAAAAACTGTGTGCAACAGAAATCCTTACCCAAATAATACTCAGGTTTCTCAAGGTGGGAAGCAGAAAAGAATGGTTTAATATGATCTCAAGAAAGGGCCACACTCCTGACAAATGGTCAGGGAGGAGAAGCAATTACAAAAGGAAATGGCAAAGTTATAAAGCCCTAACTCGGAATTCTCTCCCACCCCACCTCCTGACCTTTTTTCTTCCATTGGCTGGAAGTTAGGTGTACAGTCTAAACCTGGCAATCTACCTCAAGTACTGGAACAAGCAAACAGTAGATCACCCAATGTACATTTGAGAAAGCACTTCTGTTCTTGTTTGGCACATCTTGTGCTGAGGTGGCGCTGTGGAGGGTCTCCATTGCTCCAAGTCCCAGATTCCTGCAAGGTCAGGTGACTTATAAACTTAGGCCTGGTGGATGCTGAAACTTCACTGTAAATTATCTCTCACACTACCCCACACCCCTGAAAATTATTTTGTATTTTTTTCTATACATTTTATATGTACAAGGAGGTGCCCCAATGAAACTTTAGTAACTGTTGAAAGGTGTGCTTGCTGGGAGGTTAAAAGACAGATGCATTGAAAGGTAAAGGAGAAATCCTTCAAATGTGAAAAGACATTCTTCACCTTCCCTTAAATGACAGTGGCACAGATTGCAGGACTTAGACCACATTTACCCCTTTCTCACTGGCCACTCTTCTATGTAAGATTCCTCTGGGAGTAAGGGAGGTGAAAATGACTGAACTGAAACTAAACATCCTAAGGCAACAGACACTTTTGAATGAGGCAGAATTTGTAGAAAAGCTAAGAGTCATCATCCTGACTGAAAGAACTCTTGAGAGATCCCAGCTAAAGAGAACAAGGCTCCCCTAGCATAGCCAGTGTCTGAAGGTAAGATAAGGACCACCTCTGACCAGCAAAAGTGAGCTCAGAAGATCAGTGGGTTCACCCCTGCATCAAAGACACCATAAATTGAGAACATAGCACCAAGCCACCCTGCCTGGCCCTGTCCAGCAGTGCTGGAGCCTGGTGAGGAACCAGTCTAAGTGACCTGCTCCACTCAGCCAAGCTGCAAATTGGCCCTCCTGGAAGAGATTGCACTCTCTGAAGAAGATGGGCTTTGATCTAGCAGAGATACTGAGGGTCGTACAAAGAGCCATCTCTGCTTAACAGAGCAGCTTGTAGCAAACCTGATGAGGACCTTCCAGAGAGAGAAAGGACAGAGAGGTGCATTGATGCCTTACCACCAGTTTATGCCTATTCTTCCCCATCTTGGACTTTCTATTTATTTATTGGAGAATATGTCCCTAGTGTTGGGGAAAATGCTTTGTAACTACTGTTCTTGCTATTTTGGGTTGTTGTTCAATCATTTCAGTCATGTCCTACTCTCCATGACCCCATTTGAGGTTTTCTTGGCAGAGATACTGGAATGGTTTGCTATTTCCTTCTCCAGCTCATTTTACAGATGAGGAAACTGAAGGTGACGGGGGTTGAGTGACTTGCCCAGGGTCACATAGCTAGTAAATGTCTGAGGCCAGATTTGAATTCAGATCTCCTGACTACAGGCCTGGTACTCTACTGCTTCACCTAGCTGCCCCTTACTATGCCATTTGAATAAATAGCTTTGCTAACTTAGTCTACATACTGATTAAGGGGAAACAAACTGGTCGGAACTTACAAGCTAGTGTTATGGTCTGGGGTTCTGGGAATCCTGAAATTCAAGGGTACAGGGGGGTCTGCCTTGAAAGAATTGGACCACTCGTGACTTCCAGTCAAAGTAGCTAGTTTAGCTAGTTTATTGTGAAGCCAATAGAAGCAAGGTGAGATTCTAAGAATCTGTGCAATTTAGTGGAGATAAGATTGGTACTTTTACACAGAAAAAGAGTCTGTGAGAAGATCCAGATGGGATTAAGGAGTGGCAAGTAGCCTGGGATAGGCCAGGTGCAGCCAATGAAAAAAGTTAAATGGTAAGGCCATCGTGAAAGGACATAGGATTATTGAGTATCTAGGTAGAAATGTGTGGGAAAGTTCAGGGGCAAAGATGGGCTCTTTTTCTTTTAGGGGTCCAGGTCCCATCCCCCATCACTAGCATTTAGAAGGATTGTTATCCACAGGTTACCCCTAGAGCCCAGGGAGTAGTATTAGCTTCCCCACCCCCACCCCAGAGACCCAACCTACTGTTGGTATGAGTTGGGCAAGTGAGCCAGAAGGTATTATATTTATCTGTGTGTGTTATCTTATAGTCTGACCTTCAAGGAGCCTACATTGTTTTCTTTTTGTCTCTGTCCTGAGTGCCTAGCACAATTCAAGGAATGTATCATATAGTAGGCACTTAATAAGTGTTTGTTTCTTGATTTACTGATTTTCCAGAAACCATTTCCACATAACTCACAAATGGTTGGTCAACAGCATAGTCTTTGTATGTTTGAAAACAAGCTTTAGTTCCACTTTGGATAAGGGCCCCCTTTTCTTCTCAACTTTATCAGCGTGTTTTCTGAAGATTTAATTGAACCGACATATGAGAACTCTGAAGAGCTCTGGTATTCTAAGTGACTGCTGTTCTAAATTCCCCACTCAAGTTTAATTTTGAAGAGATCTCACTGGTAAAATTATGAATTCCCTAACAATGAGGTTTTCTTTTTTCTAGAGTCTTATTAACAAGAAACAATTTAGTTATGATACTTGACAACCTTGGCATTCAAAATAAATTTTCTGGGCAGCCAGCCTTAATGACTTTATTTCAGGTTGGTTGTTGATTCTGTGATTGATAAGAAAAATATCCTTAAAAATAACCAGTAACTTACTTCAGCCAGCAAGATCAACCTTCTTTGTTTAAAAGTCCAATCAATGGTTTTTTTGGTTAGAGTTTTTATTTTGTTTTTCAGTCCTTAAAAAAATCAAAGAAGGATGATCATTGTTGTCCTAGGACTGGCCTAAGTGAGAGAATGTCATCCATAAACCTTAGCAACCAGGTAATGGATGGGGGTTTGGGGGGGTGAGAGGAGGAGGAGGAAAGGGCACTGTGATTCATGGAGATGTAACTCCTAAGGCATATGACGGGTTGTAATCTGCAAGGGTCAATGAAGTATTGACCGCGCCAACAAAATCTTAGATCACTTCAAATAGTGAAGTAGGAAGAGTAAATTATCACTATTTGGACTTTTATCTTATGGGGAAAGATATTTTGTTATTTTCTTTTTTAAATACATTTTTATTGATGACTTTTGTTTATTCATCACATTCGTTCCCTAAGGTCCCTTCACACTTTAAATCTATCCTCCTTTGATCCAGTCTTCCTACTAAAGAATAAAAAAAAGGAAAAAAGTTAACCAAAACTAATCAACATATCAAAAAAAGTTTGTTATATGCAATATCTGTACCATGTGCATAGTTCCACATTTTTGCAAAGAAGAGAGTTGTTTTCTTATATCTCTTATTTGGGGCCAAGCTTATCAATGAATCAGTCAACATTTAGTAAGCATCTACTATGTGTCATAGTACTCAGTGCTATATTCTTTTCTTGGTGGTTCTTAACTTCCATTTGAGTCAGTTCATATATCTTCCCTAACTTCTCTGTATTCATCTTTTCTAGCACAGTAATATAGTAACATTCTGTTACATTCATGTACCACAATTCAGCCATTCCCCAATCAACAGACATCTTTGTGTCCAGTTCTTTGCTACCACAAAAAGTAGAGCTATAAATATTTTAAGGGCAGCTAGTAGTGCATAGATGCACACTACATAGATGTCACCTACAGTTAGGAAGAACTGAGTTCACATCCAGTCTCAGTCACTTTCTAGTTGTGTAACTCTCGAAAGTCACCCTAAAAGGGGTCACTAAGAGTCAGACATGACTGAAAACAAACAACAATAAATATTTTGGTGTATATGTAGCCTTTCTTTTTGTCATTGACCTCTTTTAGTAGTGGCATAAAAGTACAGACATTTTAGCCATTCTTTTTTTTTTTTTTAAAGCAATTGGGGTTGAGTAACTTGCTCAAGGTTACATGGCTAGTCATTATTTATGTGTGGGTGCTCATTTTCTGAGGCCAGATTCGATCTCGGGTCATCCCAACTCTGAGGCCGGCGCTCTTACTGCGCCACCTAGCCGCCCCTATTTTAGCCATTCTTAATGTGTAAATCCCTAATTGCTTTCCAGATGATTAAAACAGTTCACCTCTACCAATAATTCGTTAGTGTGCCATCAGGGAAAGATGGTGTTTTCTCTACATGCTGAAAATTTGGTTAGTGATAAACTGCATACTTTCATCTACATAATAGACATAATGTTCCAGAAACATTATGTGTATTTCATTATTATAAATCAAATCCTATTTTTCCACTGACTTGTGATAACAAAAGTAATTTATCTCCAGTTCTGATTCAGTCTAAAAAAATATTCATTAAGTGCCTCCTTTGAGCAAAGCTTTGTGCCAGGTGTAGACCCCAATTTGGGGATCTACAAGGATGATGGGTCACATTGCCTCAAGGGAGACACAATTGAGTTTGTGCTTAGGAAATTATAGTGGCGGACCAGTATCAGCAAAAGGCACTGTCTTGTGGTGTAGTGGAGCAAAAGCAGAAGATTGGTCTGAAATTTGTTAGAAGAGTATCTGCTATGTGCAGGCAATACTGGCATGTGTGGCAGCAAGGGGTGGAATATATAGAAATAGAAATCATTCCTTCCCTTGAAAAGCTTTATACAGCAGATTGTTATAGAATGTCAGCGCAGGAAAGTAGCAATTTATTTCATTCTCTTCATTTTATAAATAAATAAATGGAGGCCCAGAGAAAGCAAATTACTTATCCCCAAGGTATACTGTGAATTAGTAGCTGCCAGAATTCAAGCCTCTTGACCTCATAAGCCAGTGTTCCTGAGACACTTGCTAACTGTGTCACCCAAGGCTTGTTGCCTGACTTTTCTTTCTCCATCTCTGCCATTACTCCCCTAGAGTAATGGCACCTACCTCACAGCATTGTTGTGAAGGTAAAAATGAGATAACTTATGTAAAACACTTTACAAAACTTAAAAGCACTAGACAAATGCTAATTATTATTATTACTAGACTATTCCCCAAGTCTGTAATAATAATAATAAAGTCTGTAATAATAAAAACGACTAATATTTATATAGAGTTTACTATGTGCCTAGCACTGTGGTAAGTAGTTTTCAATTATTATTCAATTATGTATTATTCAATTATTCAGTTATCTCATTTGGTCCTCACAACTGCCCCAAGAGGTAGGTACTGTCATCTTCATTTTATTCAAAATCTTAATTCTTATTCAAAAATGAGAGAGGGAAAAAGTTACTCAGAAGTTGTAGTCATTGCAGATTATCAGTCCATATGTTTTATGTAAAACTTTTTACTTTTAAGATTGAATCTTGTTAATATGTCTTCATTTCTACTTAGGTTCCTTCTTTGAGGGAATTCCTCCTAAACCTAACTCATTCCTCTCCATCAGTTCAAGGCTTCTTAATCTGGGGGTTGTGAACTTGTTTTTAAAAATATCTTGACATTATTTCCATATAATTGGTTTCCTTTGTGATCCTATGTATTTTGTTTTATGTATTTAAAATTTTTTAATATTCTGAGAAAGGGTCTTTACAGTGTTTCCTCAGACCACCAAGAGCCTGTCTCTCTCTCTCTCTCCCCCATCACACACACACACACACACACACACACACACACACACACACACACAGACATACACACATAAGTATCCCTGCACTAGTGTTAGGAATTTTTACTTTTTGAAGGAACTTTGCATCTTGTCCCTGAGGCTGATATTTAAAATAAAATGTTGGCTCTAGAGCTGAAATTATCTAGTCTAACCCATCCTCCATATTTTGTTTTTTGGCAGAAGTGAAAACTGAGGCTTGGAGTGAAGAAGTAGCAAACTTGCCCAGAGTCAAAACAACTAGGAAGGGTCTGGGACCCACATCCAGGTCTTCTGATTCTTAGGTTAGTGTTCCTTTCCCCAGACCATACTTATCTATGTTGCTGGTAATGGTGGAGTTTCATTTGGTACAACAGATATTCCTTCATTGCCCACTATGTGTGACCTTGTACTGGCCTCTGGCATCCAGAGATGACAAATGACATGTCCCTTAACTTCACAGAACTTACAGTCACCTAGATGAATTACCATTTGATTACAAATAGAATGTGATGGGGGCAGAGGAGAGTCAAAGTGCTAAGAAGAATTGGAGGATGAAGGACCACTTTCAGATGGAGAAGTTAGAGAAGATTCCACATAAGAAAAAGCATCCAAAATAGACCTTGAAGGAGTTAGAAGGGATCATACCAGATAGTATCAGAGAATCTAGACCTGAAAGATTGCTTTGGAACTCTTCCAGTATAACCCCCTCATTTTAAAGCTCTTTTCTTTAGGTCAGTTAGGTGGTGTAATAGATACAGTGCTGGACTTGGAGTCAAGAAGACCTGAGTTCAAATTCCACTTCAGATGCTTCTTTGACTATGTGACTCTGAACAAGTCACTCATCCACTATGTGCCTCAGTTTCCTCATATGTAAAAGGGGATAATAGCACCTACCTTCCAGAGTTGTTGTGAGATCAAATGAGATATTTGTAAAGTTATTTGCAGACCTTAAAGTATTATATAAATTCTAGCAATATAAATACTCATTGCTCTGCCTTATTTCCTAGATCTTCCTTCTGAGCTAAAATGTCTGATTGTTAATTATAGTGATAAATCAGCTCAGAGTATAAATCACTTGGTTTTGGTTCCAGAGCTCAGGAATCACCATCTGGATTGTGCTTTGTGCTTATATTATAGAAGAGACAACACTGCTATTTACCCTAGAGTTGTTATTATAAAGATCAAATGACATATTTGTAAAGCACTTAGCAGAGCACCTGACATATAGTAGGCATAAATGCTTATTTCCTTCTTCCTTCCATATATGATTTTGGACAAGTCACTGTCTTTCTCTATGCCTAAGTTTCCTCATCTCTACATTGAAGTATCTGGACTAGCCAATCTCTAAGGTCCTCTTCATGTCTCTCTCTCTCTCTCTCTCTCTCTTTCTCTCTCTCTCTCTCTCACACACATGATTCTATGAGATTCTAAAAAGAACTGTCTAGATCTTAGGAATACTTGAAGGTCTTATGCAGATCACAGCCCCATCCATACCTTAGGTCTTTGAGGTCTGCTAAGTTAGCAGAATTCTTCACCTAACTGCATACCTGGTGATAAGTCTTTCCAGAATTGTCCACGTGGTCCTTGAATAGAAGACACACAATTTTTCACTGAACCCATACTGGAATATGGTAGAAACTTTCCAGAACTTGCACTCTACTGGCTTTAATTCTCAGGAACTCCATGGCAAAATGAGTTATCTGATTAGGAATTTATTTGAAGCTTATGACTATTGTCATAGGAAAACAGAAAAATATAAAGAAGCATCCAAGTGTCTAAAATGAGTTTGGAGCTGTAATACTTGAAAACTGGAAGCAAAAGGATTAAGCCTGGCATTAAGGGATTATACTAATTTATCAAATTAGATTTTATTACTTTGTTAAATATTTCATAATTAATGGCCCTCTGTTCCAAGTTTATCTTTTATCTGTTTTGTATGTGTCTTAATGCTTCATTTCCCCTATTAGAATGTAAACTCCTTGAGGGCAGGGATTATTTCACTTTGTCTTTGTGTCCCCACCCCTAAGAATAGTATTGAATACATAGTGGATTTGATTGAATAGATGGAAGTTTTTAGGAGGTGACATATTTCAACTTAGTATAAGGAAGAACTTTCTGAAAATGGATTACTTGTTAGATAATAAGCTTCCCATCTCTGAAAGTACTGAAGCAACTGGTGGGTGATCATCTATCAGTAATTTTGAGAGAGGTTTCCTGCGTTAATCAGAGTTTAAATGGCCTCTTAGGCCTTTTATAGGGCATCCAGATGGTGCAGTGGATAGAGTACCAAGTGTGAAGTCAGGAAGACTCATCTACAAGAGTTCAAATCTGGCTTCAGACATTTCCTAGCTATGTGACCCTGGGCAAGTCATTTTACCCTATTTGCCTCAGTTTCCTCATCTGTAAGGAAATGGCAAACCACACTAGTATCTTTGCCAAAAAAAACCCCAAACAAACCCAAATGGAGTCACAAAGAGTTGGACAGGACTAAAATGACTAGGCAATAACAATAAATCCTTTCTACCTATAATGTCTTGTCAGAAGCAGTATGGGATGGTAGATTGAGTACAGGACCAAGAGTCAAGAAGACCTGGGTTTAAAACTCACCTCTGACTGTATCAACAATGCAGTATTCACAATGCCTATGGTAATTATAAATATGCTGATATGATTATTAATCACAAAATGTAACAGGCTCTCTACATGGGGACATAGCTAGGACATTTATTCAAATACCAGAAAACTGAGTCCCAAAACCAGAAAGTCAAAGCCATCACAGGAGCCATGGAGTTGGCACATGTAGTTAATGCAGTAAACACCCACATTCTCAAGCCTTTAAAATGGAACAGACTACCTCAGGCAAAGATCCTCCTCTCCTCACTCATAGTAAGTGCTCAGCCTCCACACAGCTCTCTCCTAGCAGCCCCCCTCCTCCCCAGCAGTCCTCAGCAGGAGTCTTTAGCAGGCTCAAAAAAAGAGTTCTCCCTGAAGCCACCACCTCTTACAGTCACCAAGCTAGCTCTAGCCCAGCTCTTTCCTGCCATATAAGCAAGGGGCATGGAAGGTCTTCAAATCCCATTACTATTACACTAACCCTTATTAACTGTTTGATTCTGAGCATGTGACTTAAACTCTCTCACCCTCAGTTTCCTTAATTATAAACTCTAAAATGAGGAGGCTAGATTGGATAGTCTCTAATGTTCCTTTTAGTTCTAAGTCCTGTGATTCTGTTCTTTTCAGGGCATCTGATTTAATGCATGGGATTATAGGATTTAGAGCTCAAAGGAAATTTAGAAGCCAACTAGTCCAATCCACTCATTATAGATGATGAAACACTATACCTGTGACCAGAACCCAAATCTGTTAGCTCCAAATCTTTCCACTCCTCACAGAAGAGCCATGCTATTTTTTTCTATATATCCTATTTATTATCAAGTCTCAAAATTCTGGTAGCTACTTTGCCTGAAGCATAGTAAAGATTTTCAGGTTCTTATTTGAGGTTTGAGGTTGCTTTGAAGGTAATGTTTATGTGATTTGTTTGCACAAATAGATGACATTTTTGTTGTCTCTGGTTTGGGGGAACAAAAGATTATATTGCCACCAGCTCTTTGTTTTTCTCTTCATATTTAAAAAATTGTGTTTAGAAGTAAATGGGGTGAAGTGGGGTGGTGAGAAAAAATGTCCTGTGTGTCCTCTCAGGGTTGGATATTTCCTGTTTAAAATGATGGTTTTTCATGGTAGTTTTGGCCTTGAAGGAACCTTAAAGATTTTCTGGACCAAACCCTCATTTTACATCTGAGAAAATTGATACCCAAGGAAGTCAAAGTGACCTGCCTGGGGTCACATAGCTAATAAATGATGAAGTGGGTCTGGAGCACAGGTCTTCTTAGCAGCCCAATTTAGGTGTACTTTTTAAACAACAAATATTTCCTGAGTATAGACTATAGAAAAAGTGTAGTATTTGGTCAGGAGTAGCCTAGAAGAGCTAATTACTAAGACTGGATTTCCATTTCCTGCATTTGTCTCAGACACTAAAATGCCGACCCTGTTTTATAAACTTGTGCATCAGTTTCTTTATCTGTAAAATGTCCCTGTTGTCTCCCTTATTAGAAAAGTACTTATGGGGGCAGCTAGGTGGCGCAGTGAGTAGAGCGCTGGCCCTGGAGTCAGAAGGACCCAAGCTTGAATCCAGCCTCAGACACTTAACACACACACTAATAAAAACCTAGCCGTGTGGCCTCGGGCAAATTACTTAACCCCAATTGGCCTCCAAAAACAAAAACAAAAAAAAGTACTTATGTTGAGGTTTAAAATATTGGGGTTTAGGGGTGCTAGGGACTCCAAAAATAGCGACACACTGGGTCCTGCCTGAATGAATTCAACCCAAGCCTCCTTTCAGCCAAAGTAAAACAAAACTTATTATAGATTTGCCATATTTGGTAGACTCTTAAAAAGCCTGAGCATTTGTGACGCTTATATTGAAAAGCAGGCCAGAATGAATCTGAGCACTTTCATGGAGGCAAGATGGATTTTACATCCAGAAAGATTGTGGGAGGGATCTAGCGTGGTCTAGTAGTCTGGGAGGAGGGGTCTAAGGAGTATCTTGATGGGATGGAGGTGAGTAGAGGTCAGACTCCAGGAACCAAAAGAATGAGATTAATGGTGAGAAGTAGTTGAAGACGACCTGGAGGTAACAGATAGTGGAGGGCTAGGCTAGGTTTAGGGTAACAGATTTGGGAATAGCAAAATAATGGAAGGCTTACGACCTCAGGCAAACACCAGATCAAGTAGGAAGATTCAAGGTGGGGTCCCAGAGCCTATAACCCATCATTCCAAATCCTTTGGGGAATAGATTTATACAACCCATTATTGAAGAGAATAATCACCATAGGAGATGCAAATAATTTTTTCCTCTTAGCTAGGGACTGGTGTATTAGGGAAATAGTCCAGATTTCACATAGCTTGATTTCAGAAAAATATGTGATAAAGTCTCTCCTTGGGTTCTATGATAGAATAGTTAGGTTGAGCCACAGTGGGTTAAACCTCTGAATGCTGAGAATATTCTGGTTACTCTAATAATGTCAACTTGGAAAGAACTCTCTAATGGAATGCTCTAAGGTAGGGTTCTTCTACTTGGCCCTATTCTGTAATATGGTTTTTATCAATTATGCTTTTATTCTTATTATCTTTCCACGATAATACAAGGTGTGCTTGTTGAATTTATGAATGACTTGAATCGGGGTGAAGGATAGCTAATTTGTTGGATAAAAGAATTAGGATCTCCTAGAAAGTGGGAAGATAAAGCTGAAACCAAGGACAATACTATTAAATGTAAACTCATAGATCAGAGGCTTTATGACTCCAAATGCAGAGTTCTTTCTAGACCACCCCTACTGTAACAAAACCGCACTGTTATAAATATATAAAGATGTGCAGTCATTCCAGATCTTACCTGTCATCTACTTTAATTCTTCGATGGATCTGTCTCAGTAGTTTGATCCTCCTTCCTTTGGTATAGAGCTAATGTGTCCAACTAGAAGAGAAAGGGATCTCTGTGGGTTTCAGGTTAACTTAGAAAAACAGATGAACATTTATCTTTGTTTTGTTAAACATTTTTCCAGTTCTGTTTTAATTTGAGTAATTTTGCTATTGCATGAGGCCAAGATTTGACTCCTCTGGTATAGACAACCACCTAATCCAACCTTTTTGATCTTGTGGAGCTATTGCCTATGTCTTCATAAATTCTCCATAGAAAATCTACCTAATGCCTTCCTCTGGTTCTTTCATGGGGAATAGAGCAAGTACTTGGGGTATCCATCTGTTATTCTGATGCAGTTTGGGGTTACTAGGAACCCTGAGATGTCAGGGTACAGGGCTGCATCCATCTGGAATGAATTCATGCACTCAAACCTTCTTCCATTCAAGGGGCAGTTTATTATACCCAAAAGTAGTGGGCAGGGTGAACCTGCAGCTTAGTGGGGGTAAGACTGATGTTTCTATAAAAAAGGTACAGTGAAAGGATCAGTATGGGATTAAGGAGTAGTAAGTAGTCTGGGGTGGGCCAGGTGCTACATATAAGGAATATCAAATAAGCTAATTAGGTGCTCTAGATGGATTAAGGAGTGGCTGGTATTTGCAGGTAGTCTGGAGTAGGCCCAGAGCTACTGTAAAAGGAATGTGAGTAACTTAATTAGGTGATCTAGGTGGGCTGGGGTGGGCCAGTTGCCTTGAGTGGAGGCCAGTGATTTGGGCTACTGAAATGTACGCAAAAATTCAGGGACTGGGTTGCTTTCAAAGACTTTGTTTTTTTCCTTTTAGGAATCCAGGTCCTATCACCCCATAAAACCTGTTAAAGATTAAATCTTTAAACAATCTTAAAGCATGACCAGCCATCTTCCTCCTTTTCTAGACATGCATGCCTCTGATGGTGTCTTTTATACACTTTTCACCAGTCGTTCTTTGTATTATTCCACTGTCCTTTGGGTCACCTGCCACTTTGATTATTCAGACATTGGGATAGAGCCACATAGTTTCACTGGGAAAATAATCTCCTTAAGGAGCAGCTAGGTGGCACAGAGCACCAGCCCTGGAGTGAGGAGGACCTGAGTTCAAATGCAGCCTCAGACACTTAACACAAAACTAGCCATGTGACCTTGGACAAGTCACTTAACCCCAATTGCCCTCCCCCCAAAAAAAAGCAAAAATAAATATTGATGTTAAAAAAAAAAGATGAATGGTGGCAGCAAGCAGCTTGGGTTCATTCAAAGCACGTTGCCATTTCTCAAGTGCTTCCTATTCAGTTCCTGGTCCCAAATCAGTGCCCATATACAACACCTCTGCAGGTGCTGATTGACTATTTCAATGCATTGACCATCCATTTGTGTCATAATTTGAGCAATAAGCATTTTTTATCCTCTTCTTCCATTATGAACAATTAAGCCTATCCCTTTTGAAAGATCATGGAGCCCACCAGAGGCCCAATAGTGTTCTGGTACTCGAAGTTATCCACAAATGGCAGTATCTGACAAACTTCTCTTGTCAACCTAGAATCTGTCCTCTATTTGGTCTTAGCATTGGGTGTCCTTCATGGCATTCGTGAACATTTTGGTGAGCATGTCTCCCAATTTTATGCTTTTCTGGGTATTGATAATCAAAGCATTATTCCACAAAGTTATCTTTATGGTCATATCTATCATTGAATTTCATATGATTTTAGCATATGTTTGAGAAACAGCTTCTTGGACTGAAGCATTTAAGATTGTATGTTCATTCATTCATTTATCACCTTCGTATCAGATTTTTTAGGCACTAGAGATATAAAGCAGGAAGAGAACAATTCCTTTTCTCAAGGAACTTATTATCTGGAGAAAGGGAGACATGTTCACAGATAAGAAAATACAAAGTATACTCGGGGTGTTCAAAAATCACAGTAGAATCCCTAAAAAGAAATTATCAGTAAACAATAAACATAGCAACGTTTTGTATCCTCTATACTTGTAAGTCAATCATGTGATCATGAAGGTACTCTGTTGTAGAAAATAATTTGTGAAACCTTGGATGTTCTTTTCTAATTTTTATCAAGGAAATCCTTTCTATTTCTATAGACCATTCTCATAAAGCAGTGACGTGATATAATGGAAAAAGTTTCTGGAAAGTGTCAGAAGAGAATCAGGTTTAATTCCAACATCTGATACTCTCTAATTGTATGTCCAAAGGCAAGTTCACTTAAATGCCCTGAGAGCCTCACCTGTAAAATGGGAAAAATAATACCTGGAGTACTTACCTTACAGAGCTCTTATGAGGATCAAATGAGACAATGTTTTACAAAACCTACAGTGATCTCTGTCAGCTATGTTATTATTATAGAGATGAGAAAGTGGGCTTATGGATCAATTATTATATATTATCAGTCAGTGCCCTCTCATCTTGCTGTAATCATCTGTAATCTTTGTCATGATAAGAATTATTACTGTATTATATAAATGATATAGACTATACTGTATATATGTCATATATTAGTATGCATTGGATCATAACTAATAATTTCATTATTAGTCTATTTATATTCTTTTATTATAATTGTGGTGATTAATAAAATGAAGGGTTCAGTGGGTAGAGAGCCCACCTCAGGATCAGGAAGATCTAGGTTAAGTGCCACCTCTGAGTCATGTTGGCTGTGTGAAACGGCAAAGTCATTTAACCTTTAGTCAGGCCCTCCCCAACTGCTACCCCCATGTTTCCCTGTAGCAGCAAGCACCCTAGAATCCCCAGAGTGGCTGCCAATACAGGTTCTTAGATCTGCTTTTCAAAAGGAAAGCAACTCAAAATGGGTTAACAAGCTTACTTTAATCAAACAAACATATATTACCTAGTTCAGGGGAAAAAGGTCAGCACCCCAAACTTCAGAGTTACAGAACTTACAGATCAAACAGACAGGCTTCCAAACTGTCCAACCATTATATCAATACCAAATCACAGTTACCAAAGAGGGAAGCATCAACATCTGGGTTTTCAATCAACAACGGCTTCCCAGAGTCTCATCTGGTCAAATCACACAACACTTCTCAAAGTGAGCCCCAAAGCAAAGCCTCAAATCAGGGATTATATAGTCTTCTCCTGGCTCAGAGAATGTAACCATCCTCTTGACCCACTGTCCAATCACACAGCATCAAGGTGTGGTCATTCCTGAAAACCAAGCCTCCTACCACAGGCTCCATGTGACCACATTCAGCCTATTAGGAGGCAGAGTACATTTTCAAATCAAGGAAGGTTTTCACAGTCTCTTAAAGCCAATCAAAGTCTCTTAAGTCAATCAAAGGGGCTAGGGGCAGGGAAGATATTCAAATCTGCATTTCCATTACATCCCCCAAACAACTCTCTAGCTAGAAATTGTACAAGTGCTGCCAGCATCTATTTATATACATCTATATATGTAGCATCTATTTCCTCTTTAGGAATTCTCTACATCAAAGAAATAAATATAAAATAATAAATCATGATGATGATGATGGTGATGATGACAATGGTTTTAGTTACATGTGTGTATATATTTAATGGTAGCTAGCCATTTGTAGGGTAGAGTGGGGGGAGAGGGAAAAAAGAAAATTAAATGATAACTTTTTTATATATTAAGAAGGAATAGCAAGTTGTACATAATAGATTTGCAGTTTCACCTAGAGTCATCTTTTTTCTAGTCTACTACATTATGGAAATGCTTATTTTATTAAGTTCAGAATACAATTAAAATTAATAATAATGCATTTTCATAATGCTTACAGATTTACAAAGTGCTTTCTTTTCTCAAAGTAGCCCTTCTACCTTGAAGATTCTAAATGCTGTGTAGACCCATGATATTTAATTGCCATGAGCAAATCTTAAGGATTTTAATTTGCATGAATGTTGAGAGCCCTGAGATTTGAAGAATTAGTTCTACAGCAGATGGGGAAAGTGTTCATTTGCAGCTATCACTTTGCAGTATTAAAAAGAAATGAAAATTAGCTCTCAAAAAAGTGTCCAAGCCCCTTGTGGAACCTGTCTCCCTTGTGCTCTGGACGTATAAGGACAGTGACTAATTCAGTTGCTTATGAAACTGTGTCGTGTTCTGTGGGCTGAGCCCTTGAGTGAGTTCAGCCAGCCTGGGTGATCTTGCTGGTGCCCTGTGAGAACTTGTAGAAATTATCTTAATTGTATTTATATAAGATGATGAAAGCCTGGGGAGGGGGAGGTTGTTTATTTTAAATTGCCTCCCTTAAGCCCTCTTAAGCTTCATTGTGATTCAGAGGTGACCCTGGTTCTCTAGTGCAAGTTCTAGCTGGTCCTACCAAACTGGAAAGCCTTCGAATTGGGGCCCAATGCCATACTGTGTGCCTCTTATCCATATTAGCCTAGCTAAGTGCTGAGGGGCTCATCACCAGCAGCTTGGCCAATCAATCCATCTGTCCATCAAGATCTGTCTGTGGAAACTCATGGAGGAGTTGCAGTGTATACTGTTAGAATTGGTACCAGAACTGGTGAATCATGAGTCTTTAGGAATATTTTTAATTGGCCAACCCCACTATTTGTTTATAACTGAGTCAACCTGGCTGTAAATATGCCCTGAATGCCAGGAGAGTTATGGTCTGTTCAAGCTGATTTAATAGAGTTAAAAGAGTCTTGGATTTGGATTCAGAGGATGTGGGCTCAAATCTCAGCCCTGCTACAAGGTCTGTGTGACACTGGGAAGACATCTCACTTCTTGGTCTTTGATTTCCTTAATAAAGGCTCCTGCCAAGGCCATGCAGCAGTAAGTTCACTGGTGATCTTGGGGTGCTATTATTACACCTTTGTCAAAACAAGGGAGTTAGACCTGATGATGCCTAAGGGTTTCTTCTAGCTGTTAGTTATGGGATTTAAAACTTTTCATTGGATTTTTTTACCTTTCCTCTTCTACAAGTGCCCAGGAGGTCTGGTGTCCTCAGCTTGTTCTGCTGTTAAGACTGATATCAGGGCGGCTAGGTAGTGTAGTGAATAGAGTCAGGAGGACCTGAGTTCAAATCTAACCTCAGACACTTAACACAAAACTAGCCATGTGACCTTGGGCAAGTCACTTAACCCCAATTGCTCTACCCTCTCCCCTCCAAAAAGCAAAAAAGAAAAAAGAAGAAAAAAAACCTGATATCTAAACTGCTTGTGCCTAGCTGGTGCTGTTGACTCTGGTTTCCACAACAAATGACTCATGAGGTATTTTACTTCTTCCTGTTTTCCAATAGTACCCAAACTGAAACTCAGAGGACTTTTCCGGAATGCTTGGAACTCAGTTTCCTAGGACTTCTTCCTGTTTAACTACTGTATGGAATGTTTCTTTAGAAGTAAGAAAAACTCTTTGAGTGTTTTATAGGCTACCTCTTGGGCAACGTAAAGGATGTTTTCTTCCTATACTGGAAAATGCCAACAAAAGGAATGTTAGTAAGCCAGTCCCTAAGGGCCCTACGGTGATAAACAAATTAAATTTGTATCTGCCTAAATGTGACTGTTTAAAAAGATAGTGTTGAGGATCCAAGTTCAGGCTCCCAAATTTTCCCTGCATTTATGGTGTAAGTTCTCACTTTGGAATGAAAAGAGAACTTTCTCATATGATTATGGGGCTTTGGATAGCAAAAGTCTGGCATACTTGCCCTCCCTGGGGCTTCCAAGGTCGACAAAGCACATTGTATCCATGATATCTACATCAACAATAACAGCAATAACACTAGCAATAGACCTGTGGGGTCAAGAAGACCTGGAGAGATACTGCACCTTTGACACCGATTCTATGACAGAGGACAAGTCACTTATCCAGTTTCCTCCTTTATAAAATGGGAGTGATAATATCCCAAAACCTAAGTCAAAGGACTGTTGTGGGGCTAAAATGAGGTGATGAATATGACATCTTTGCAAGTCTTTAAGTATCATATAAATTTCCACTACTGTATTATTGCTACTATATCAGTCTTTTTTCCCCAAAATTGGGAATGGATTTAATAGAATGTGTCTAAAGCACTGGGCCTGGAGTCTGGAAAAGTTGAGTTCAGATCTGGTTTCAGATACTTATACTCTGTGTGATCCTGGGCAAGTAAGTCATTTAACCTCTTTGCCTCAGTTTCCTCATCTGCAAAATGGGGATAATAACAATACCTACCTTTTAGTATTGCTTTGAGGGGGGGAAATGGGATAATATAAGATTATAATTATTATAAGCACAGTGCCTGGCACATAGTAAGTAATATATAAATCTTAGTTATTATTGCTATTATGGAATGGAATCAAATGATTTAAAAGTTGAGTCTGAAGAATGTTCAACAATCAATAAATAACAATTATACGTGCCTGTTGTTTGGTTGTGTCCTACTCTTTATGGCCCATTTGTGGTTTTCTTGGCAAAGATACTAGAGTGGTTTGCTCTTTCTTTCCTTCTCTAGCTCATTTTATAGATGAGGAAACTGAAGCAAGCAGGATGAAATGACTTGCCCAGGGCCACACAGCTAGTAAGTGTCTGAAGCCAGATTGGAACTCAGGAAAACACGTCTTCCTGACTCCAGGCCCAGTACTCTGTGCGCTATGGCACCACCCAGCTGCATTATGTATGACTACTAGGTGTAAGATTCTGCATTTAACTCTCTAGGTGATATAGTGTGGAAAAGGACATAGGTCTTTGTCCTCCAGAAGAACTTAGGTCTTAAGAAAACAGGTGCCTATGACATCCTCAATAGAGAGAGAACAAGCTCACACTGGATTTAGAGTTAGAAAGTATTGGTTTTAATCCTAAGTCGGCCACCTGTTCCTACCTGTGTGTCATCATCAAGTAACATAAACAATGACAATAATAATGACTAACTTTTATGCTTTTTTTAGGGTTATATGCATTAACTTGCTTGATCCTTATAAAATATCCTTATAATATCCTGGATGTATAAGATGTATTACAGAATTATTAGCCACATTCTGCAGATAAGGAAGTTTGGTTTTAGGAGGTTACATGATTCACCCTTGGTCATCCCACTAGTGATTGTCAGAGGAAGGATTTAAGCCCAGATCTCTCCTGACTCATAGTTTAGCAGCTTCCCTACTATACCATGCTGTCTCTTGGATCAGCAGATCTTTAAGATTAAAAAATTAAAGCCCAGGGTCCAAATGGATAACATAGGATTTTTTTTTTTTTTGAGGAATTGAAAGGTAGGCAATCACTGTGACCGGTGGTAGTCACAGAAGGCTTCTAGGAGGAAGTGGTACTTGAACCAGACCTGAATTCTCAGGTCTGGAGAATCTAGGCCACTCCTAACTTTTGAGGGCCATCACTCAAAAAAGGAATCTTGAAAATAGAATAGAGGTTACAAAAAAGAGACATGATTTTAGTGCATATTTAAATTTAACCTATTTTTCAATTCTTTTTTCTCTGTGAAAGACAATTTGAACAGTTCTCCTTGCTTCACTGTGACATATGAAATATACTGAATTACAATGTCACAATTGATATGGGAAGCAAGGGGCAAAACTTATTCAAATGCTCTTAAAGATCATGGGCTTTAGACCTAGAGTAGACATTAAGTTCCTCTAGTTTAACCCTTTCACTTGACAGATAATGAAGCTGAGGCCCAGAGCAGGATATTTGTCCAAGGTCAAGCAGCTGTGACTTGAACGCAGGTCCCCTGCAACTGAGTACATTTCTTTCCTCAGCACTTGTCCTGTAGTTCTTATTCTCTGTCTCTCTTGTTTCCCATCCCCCCTCCCTCCCTTCTTCCCTTTTCACTCTTGGCCCTCAGTTAGACCCTGAAAAAACTAGTGAGATTTAGAAAATACTTATCTAGGAAAAGTGGAAATAAATAAAGATCAGGGAAATAGAGGGGTATAAACAAATAAGGGCAGTTGGCAGAGGGGGGGCATGGAGGGAAGGGAATGGAACTTAAGATCTTTTATTAGAGGGTAATAGGATTCAGAGCTAGAAAGACCCATAATGATCTTCTAGACAACAAGGATAGGGATGGGTTCTGTGATCTTGTTGGGGTGGGGGGGATGTTGCAGAAAATGGAAGGGGAGAGAGAGAGAGAGAGAGAGAGAGAGAGAGAGAGAGAGAGAGATTGTACTAAGTGTTAGAAACCCTAACACAAGCAAAAAGCAAGATAATCCCTGCTGTCAAGGAGGAAAAAAGTTGGGGAGGTACCTGGATATCGATGCCAAGGCACAGTTCTAAAGATGTTTGGGGAGCTATGGGCTGAATTAGGTGTTGAGTGAGGAAGGCTGGCATGGGTGTTCCCTCAAATGGAGGTTCCCAGATGAACTCACCATGAGAGGATAAGGTTGTTGTCCTTTATGCTCAGAGGACCAAAGTGACATCACTATGTTGGGGTTAAAATACAGTGTGTCCAACAGTGGCTGGTCAGATCATTATGGGCTTGGGAGGCTCTACCACAGGTCAGGCAAAAATACTCCGTATGAACATTTGGGATCTCTAAATGTGTTCATCTCATATTTCTTTTGAGTTATTGCAATTCTGCTTCTCTCAAAGATCACAGTGCCTTCTTTTGATTCAGGCATGCTATGCTGGGCAGTCTTATGCCAGTGTCTCCCATGTCACACAATCAATTCCAAAGTTCTTCAGAGAGACCTTGAGTGTGTCCTTGTATCACTTCTTCTGACCACCATGTGAGCACTTGCCTTGTGTGTAATATGTGTTTGGCAGTCTAACAATGTGGCCAGCCCATCAGAGTTGCACTCTCTGCAGTAGAGTTTGAATGCTTGGCAGTTCAGCTCAAGAAAAGACCTCTGTATCCAGTACCTTATCTTGCCAGGTGGTCTTCAGAACCTTCCTAGGACAGTCCAAATGGGAGCGATTCAGTTTCTTGGCATAGTACCGGTGTACTGTCCAGACCTTCAGTTTGGTAGGTAGTCTAACCCCTCTTCTCTTCTCCACTTTCCTTCAGAGTGTCCCAAACACTGAGCTAGCTCTGGCAATGCATGGGTCAGCTTCATCATCTATGTCTACATCCCAAGAAAGTATACTGCCAAGTTAAGTGAATTTATCCACATCATTCAACATTTCTCCATTTGCTCTAACCGAAGGTTCTACATATGGATAGTGCAGTGCTGGCTGATGGAAAACCTTAGTGATTTCTTAGTGTTGTCAGGCCAAAATTAGCACAAGTAGCCAAGAATTGATCTGTACTTTGTTGCATCTCAGCCTCAGAGGCTGCATTGAGTGAGTATACAATCATCTGCAAACAAAATGTTGCACACCAACTTCCCCTCCACTTTAGTCTTGGCTAAAAGGCTTGTAGCCTTTTCAAGTTAAATAATTTACCATTACTGCTGTAACTGACCTTGATGCCATTTTTCATCCTCCTAAAAGGCATCTGACAGCATCACTGAAAGTATCATGCTGACTGTAATAAAACTTCCTGATGAAAATACTCCATCTATCTGTACCTTCTCAAAAACTTCAGTTTTAAAGAGTTGCTTCAGGCACGGAGACATTAAGAGCCTTGTCTAGGTGTCTTGCCCAGTACTCACAGCCTGGATATGTTAGTGATAGAACCTGAACACAGTTCTTTCTGGCTCCAAGGTTTGCTTTCTCTACTGTGCCATGAAACCTCTATTTGAACACCTTTGTTTTGTAAAAGAATTACCTAAGCTCAAAGAAGGGAAGAAATTATCTCAAGGTTATGTTGGTAGTGAGTGGCAGATCCAGGATTCAAATCTATATCTTCATTGGATGCAATTTCTCTGTGAAAATACTTTGCCTGGGATAGCTCTACTATGTCTCCTTGGGATCAAGATGACTGCTTAGGTTTTTAGGGGGAAGAGCTTAGCTGTTTCCATTTGTAGCCACAAAGATTGAAAGGAGGCCTGAACACATCAAAAAAGAGGCCGTTGTCATATGGTGCAACACCAAAAACCTTTGACTTGCTCTCAGTGAAGTGACAGTTGATCAGATTCAGTGAGTCTCTACTTTGGGACATTTTTACTGTGGTTCCTGAAGCAGTAACCCAGATTTCTCCTCATTTGTGGGGAATGAATTTAGATCTGTTTTATAAATGACTGATTCATTCTACAGATACTGGAGATTAGGCCCCTTAGGTTTTGTAAACTGTATATAAAGAAGGATTTGCCCAAGAACCTCTCTTTCTCCCTTTTCCCCTTCTGGGAATAACACTTTTGGCCTCTTCTTGACAGACTGCCTTCCAAGTACAGGCTCACAAGTTTTCCCTGCATTTTTGATGAGTCTTCAACTTGCACAGAAGTCTTTCACACCTGGCCGAGGTGCTTTGGGGAACAAAGGTCAGGCTGCTACCCTACTCTGGGGTTCTAAGAATGACAAAAATCTTTAGGCATTCCTGACATTCTGAGAGTCTACCTAGAAATCAGGATAGCTGGCATTTTGTTTTTTTATCATTGATTGAAGGTTTACGAAGCACTTTATTCAATTCAGTAAACATTTGAGTGCCTACTACATGCTGGACCACAGGCTAAGCACGGGGGATACTAATAAGAAAGAAAGAGTCCCTGCTCTCCTTCAAGGGGCTTTACTGTCTAAGGAAGGAAGACAACTCACAAAAGAAAGCTGGAATAGGGAGGAAGGTGACACCTGAGGATACTTGGGGGTGGTGGGGGTTCTATGGAGTTGAAACCAAGCAGAGTTGCAGATGGAAGGTGGGTGGAGTGAGCTGGAAGTCTAATTTCTGTCCCTTATAAAGGAAGGTTTGGGGAGGAGTTAAGTGTTCCATTCTCCAGTCAGAGGGGAGAGGAGGCTGAGGAAGGTGGGAAGGTGTTGAATTTCCAAGGCTGAGTTGACATGGTAAGGAGATCTAAAGGCAGGAGTGGGGAATTGGATGCAGTCCAAGGCAGTTGAGGACCTAGAAGGCCACAAGTGACCTCAAGACAGCAGGTTCCCTACCCATCTAAAGGTATCAGGTTATCTGGAGAGGGACATCCATAGAGTTAAAACTAAGCAGAAGTGTACATGGAATATATTTTTATATATTTAATTTGATCTTTACAATGGTCTTTTGAGGTAGGTGCCTTTATTACTATCCCCCAACACTCACATACATTTTACAGTTGAGGAAACTAAGTCTTAGAAAGGCTAGGTGTGTTGTTCAGGGTCACATTAACTATTAAGTTTCTGAGGCCAGATTTGAACTGAGGTCTTCCTAATGTCCAGCTTTCTGTCTAATGCTATATTAATTTTCTTAAACCTAGGTTGTTAGCATAAGATCATAAGTAAGGTGGGAAGGTGTTGAATTTCCAAGGCTGAGTTGACAGCATGGTAAGGAGATCTAAAGGCAAGAGTGGGGAATTGGATGCAGTCCAAGGCAGTTGAGGACCTAGAAGGCCACAAGTGACCTCAAGACAGCAGGTTCCCTACCCGTCTAAAGGTATCAGGTTATCTGATCATAGATAAGATATTAAGATCATAGCATAAGATCATAGATAGTCAGAAGTGAAGCTATCTAGGTCAACCCCTTCATTTTACAGGTGATGAAACTGAGACCCACAGAGATTAAGTGACTTGCTCAGTGTCACATAAAAGTTGTCATTGAGGTAGGATTTGAACTCAGGTCCTTTGACTCCAAATTCAATGCTCTTTTCACTGTATTTTTCACTACTTCTTCATTATCACTCTCCTACTCAAGAACCTCTCATAGCTCCTTCTTGCAATAGCAAATCTTGCAATAGCAAAAAAATAGTATCCATCCCATACCTATCTTACCTCATTTCCTACTACTTACTACCATGAAACTTCTAACCCTATTAGGTCATTCTCTTTATTAACCCCTATAGATGCCATGTCATCAGTTTTGCCTTCTCTGATTATGTTTCTGTTCTGCTTGAAGTGTTTTCCTCCCTCCTCTTTGTCTACCCTTCCCTCTATAAGGCTTAATTTAAGTATTATCTTCTCCAGAATACCTTCTCAAATTCCTTGAGCCCATACAGAACTCCTTTACTTTTTGAATTCCAGTAACACTTAACATCTGTGTCACAGGCTTAGAATCTATATACTGCTTTATATTGTTTTCTCTTTGCCTCTTGAGGATAAGCATAGTGTCTTAATGCCAAAGGCTGGACACAAAAGAGATAGTAAATACTGACTGAATGGAGGGCAGGCTAGTAATAGATCGATGTTTACTGATTCACCACTTGCTTGTCTCTGCTTGCTCTCTCCAAATACCACGTTTTTCTTGGCATTACTCTTTGGTCTCTAAAAATACTTTCCTCTAAATATGCCAAGTGTTGGTACTTTCAATTTTAAGGTTGGGCAAGATAAGAATTATATAATGAAATATATGGTGTGTAGGGAGGGACCATTAGGAAAATTGGATTCCCAGGATTCTAGGTTCACATTCTAGATTTGCATAATCTCACCAATACTCTTGTGCTGAACTTTGCTAATCCAGTCCATTTGGCATCTGGAAGTAAGAGTTGGACATCTTGACATGCAAACTGCACTCATTTCTATACTTCACATTTTAAGAATCAGCTAATCAATAAGCATCTACTACATGTCAGGTACTATACAACACTTGGGATAAAAAGACAAAATGAAAATAGTTACTGGTCTCAAGGGGTTTACATCATATTAGGGAAAGCACATTCAATAGTAAGCAACTGGGATGGCAGAGGTACTGAAGATGAGTTCACATGAAGATCATTTGAAGAAAATGGAAATATTTAGTTTGGAGAAGAGAAAACTTATGGGCAACATGATAGCTGTCGTTGAATATTTAAAGGCCTATCATATAGAAGACGAATTAGATATTATATTGGCTTGACTTGGCTCCATAGCGCAGAAATAGGAGTAATAGATAGAAACTACAGAGAATAAGAATGTGGCTTGATATATGGAAAAACTTTCTGCTGTTCAAAAGTGGAATAAGCTGCTTTGTGTGGTATTGAGTTCCTAGCTCCCTGAAGTAATTTGGGTATAGCTTTAGTAGGAGGATGGGACAAATGTCACCAATTTAACCATGCTACTAAATAAAGCTCCAAAGTAATCTGTATGGTTTTGTTACCCCCATGCTACCTTCCAAGGGTATGATAAAAATTGAAATGGGTTCACTTACTCTAAAAACGATGGGCCCCAGGGGGATTCCTACAGAGGAGGAAAGGAAAGTCAGTCAAGAGACATGGCTGGGTGTGACTGATGGGTCTGACTCACAAAAGAGCTATTCACACTCCTCTCCTGGGAAATGGTCTTTTAAACTACCAGGTAGTAGAGAAGCAGCAGGTGGCAGTAGCAGCTCAGCAGAGAAGCCACAGATGGCTGCAGAAGTAAAACTTACTATCTTATCATGGATAGAGATGCGTTGTCAAAAGGTTTTTTAAAAAGATAGAAATAAAACATCTTTGGTAAATCCCTAGAATATTTAAAGTATTTAAAAATAGAAATCCTAGATGAATTCCAAAGAATGGAGCAGTGTATAACACACACACACACACACACACACACATACACGTGCACATGCATGCACACATGCACACACGTATGCACACACATGCACCATTACCTCTGAAAGCTATACCCAGGTTTATGTTACTCTCTAGTCTCCAAATATTCAAAATAGCTCATGAGTACACATTAAATATTTCCCTTTTACCAGATCAACAAGAGGGCACATTACAGTACCTGGCACATAGTAGATACTATATAAATACTTTTTTCCCTTACCTTCTACTTCTCTCTCTCTCTCTCTCCCTCTTCCTCTCTCCACCCCTTTTTTTCTCTCCCCTCCTCTTCCCCTTCTATTCCTTTCTTCATATACCCTGCACAAGTCATATTCCTAGAGATGAATCCCAGTCAGAACAACCCCTTCCTCTGCAGTGGCATCTTGCTGCTCCTGAACAGAGCTGCTGATGTCATCTGATGGGCTGCTGCTGTTATCTTCCGCTTCTCTGCTACGTTGCTGCTGCTACTGTCTCTTCTAAGCACCCAAGACTTAATAGTTCTTTTGTGAGTTAGCTACTAGTCTCAAGATTTTTTTTAAGTTTTGTTGTTTTGTTTTGTTTTTTTAATCAGACCAATATCTCTATCCAGTCAACAAAGCAAAAGCCCCTTAGGTAAAATCTGTATTATTGAGAGGTTTTGAGAGGAGAGGAAAGAAGAGGACAGGAGGGGAAGGAAGGGGAGAGGAGAGAGAAAGAGAGAGAGAGAGAGAGAGAGAGAGAGAGAGAGAGAGAGAGAGAGAGGGAGAAAGGAGAAAGAGAGAAATAAACATCCATAGTCTTTCATCTCATCTTCACACCTCAAGCCAGACAAGAATTTTTCATACCTTTCTAGAAAGGTGTACAGTGGGGCAAGGCCATGTACTGTAGTGGGAAGAACACTGGATTTAAAATCAGAAGACCCTGGTCTGACCCCTGACTGAGTCCTTTATTCTCTGTGTGAACTTGAGGCAAGCTCCTTTCCTCCTCTCCAAGCCCCAGTTTCTTTTTCTCTCAGAAGTGGAAGTTGCACTAAATCTCTGGAGTATTCCTTCCATTTCTAATACCTAAAAGCCTAGAAATAAGTCAGTGTGCCCAAGAACAGGAAAACTAGCACTGGGGTGGAATGAACAAAGAAGCATACTGCCTGCCAGTTAGCAGAGGAAGCCAGGAACTTTTTTCCCCCAAAGGAGCCCTAGGGACAGAGAGGAAAAGAATAATTAATTAGAGCTAGAATATGGTGAGGACAAAAGTGCTCTGGCATGTTGCTCCTGCAGAAATAACTTTCAGCAACAGGCTTTTCAGGTTTTAGAGAGGCAGTGTGGTAAAGTAGTAACATTCCTTCTTGCATGTGGAGTAAGAGGACTGCAGTTTGGACCTCGGATCCTCTCTTTGCTTGCAATGAGATCTTGTTACTACTTAACCTATGTGGGCCTCAGTTTCCTTATCTCTAAAATAAAGGGGTTATAATAGAACTAGATGAACCATAAGAAGGGTGTTTAACGAGCATTTATTGAGTGCTACAAAAAGCATTAATTAAGCACCACGGACCAGACACTGTCCTAATTGTTTTACAAATAATAGCTCATTTCATCCTCATACCAACCCTAGGTGGTGAGTGCTATCATTATCCCCATTTTATAGATAAGGAAACTGAAGATGATATAAGATCTGTGCCCAGGGTCACACCATATTGAGACCATATTTGAACTCAGGTCCTTTTTGACCCCAAGGCCAGTGCTTTATGCCTCACACACTTAGCTGCTCTTAACCTTTTTGAGTGTGCCATGGACCCCTTTCAGTCTGGTGAAGCCTCTGGACCCCTTCTCCGAATAAATTTTTTTTTGGAGGGGGGGAAGGCAAAGTAATTGGGGTTAAGTGACTCACCCAAGGTCACATGGCTAGTTTTTGTATTAAAAAATTTGAACTCAGGTCCTGCTGACTCCAGGGCCAGTGCTCTATTCACTGCACCACCTAACTGCCTCATTAAAAAAAAAAAAAAACTTTTAAAAATGAATAAGATAAAATGCATAGAATTAGAAAGGAAATGTCAATTATCAATTAAAAAATAAGTTCACAGGACCAGATTAAGAACTCCTAATATATAAGGTTTCTCTGAAACTGTATTCTAAAGGACCTTGCAGCTCTGATACTTCAGGGTCTTAGCTCCTTTTCAGCTCCAGTTTCTACCATTTTCTTCTGATGTCCCAGAATTATCTTTGAGTGTAAGAAGGGATTCATTCTTCTTTGCCAAAGGGAAATTATTTTGGACATTCTGCTGTTTTCATTTTTAATAAAATGGCAATGAGTATCCTAGCAGATGAAACCCACTCCAATGTTCAGGAGTTGGGGAAGAAATTAATGTTTGTTTATTCTCATATTCTCATAGCCCTATTCCCCTCCAGATGATTTTGTGGAAACAGAGGATTATATTGACAAGTTTGTCCAAATTCTCTGCCTAATGTTTGATTGATTTTCAAATTTTTACAATAAAACTAGGGTGGGGATAGGGTCTGGATATGTGATTTCTTTGGTATGAGAGTTCACTGGAACTCTCAGGAGAGGAAAGTCCCCTATATCAATGCAGGTTGGTACCTTTTCTACAACTTATAGTTCTAGAGATTTATCTAGTTTACTAGTGTACTATTAGTGAACTGTGAATTGGTCAAACCATTCTTGATAGCAGTTTGGAACCATGTCCTCAAAGTCGCTAAACTGTACATACCCTTAAATTACCACCACAGTGCCCATAACCCAAATAAGTCAAAGGAAGAGGAAACGTATATATATATATATATATATATATATATATATATATATATATATGTATGTATATGTACATACATATTTATGTGTATGTATGTGTGTACATACTTAACATGTACAAAAATAGATATATTAGCTCTTTTTGAGATAGTAAAAAATTGGAAATTAAGGGGGTATCCTTTTTGGGAGAAATGGCTAAGTAAGTTGAAGCATACAAAAGTATTGTAATAATCCTGGACCATAAGAGATGATGAAATGAGCAATTTCAGAGGAAGCTGGAAAGGCCTTTATGATTTGATGCAGAGAGCAGAACAAAGAACAATTTATACAGGAATAATAACATTATAGAGAAAAACAATTTTGAAAGACTTTAAAACTCTGATCAACACAATAATAAACCACAGATTCAAAAGAACAAATATGAAACATGCTACTCACCTCCTGAGAGAAAGGTGATGAACTTAAATTTGGAAAACAATATACATTTTCAACATTTCTAATATAGGAATTTGTTTTTCTGAACTATGCGGGTATATATCAAGGGAATTTTTACTCGCTTTTAATGGGGATGGGTAGTTGGAAGGATAAATTAATTTTTAAAAATATACATTACTCAAAAGAAAAAAATAAGATAGTTACCTAGAGTGCTATAAGGTTAACTGACTTGCTGAGGGTCACATAAACCAATGTTTGAACCCAGGTATTCCTACTTTCAAGGCCAGCTTAATAGATAAATTATGGTGTTTGGAACTCTTGGTACCCAAAAAGATTCATCTCTTGTGGAGCAATATGTGCCTCTTTGGGTAGTCAACAACCTCAAATCTGTGCCCTGACCCCACCTTTTCCATCTCTATTCTTGCCCCTAGGATCTCATCCCCTTAACATGACTTCTTGGCTCCAACAGGGATTCATGATGTGTGCTGGAGGTTTTTCTGGGAGGTGGCCTGTGCTCATGAGGTTTCTACCCTTTCCTGTCCATCCAACAAACTGAAGAGCACAGTTAAAAGAATCCTGGCTCTGTTGTGTGGTTTGGGGGAGATTATTTTGCCTGTGTGAGCTCTGGCTTCATTCAATTCATCTCAGTCCAATAAATGTATTTGCTGCCTACAGGGTTGTTATGCTGGGCACAGCAAGTCCTATGAGGTAGAGTCAAGATGGTGGATTAGTAGGAAGCAACACACCAAGCTCCCCCAACTCTGAGACTCATTCAAACAGAGCTAGAAAATGTACCTCACTGATTCCTGATAGGGAAATCCAAGAAAAATTCACAAGTCTTTTTTTTCCCCAGTCCAGGTGAGCATAGGGAGACAGAGAGGTATGTGAACACTAGAAATAGGGGCTAACCAGGAACACACAGCACGGAGCCCTCCAGCTCCAATGGAGAGACTGTACACCAGGACAAGATGAGGTCCCAGACCTATACTCAGCACAGCAAGGGGAAGTGCAATATGAAATTTCAGGATAAGGAGTGGTGGCAGCGTACCAAGCAAAGAACAAGTTTAGAAGCCAGCAATAGCTGTGTGGCTTAGACCACAGGAACGGAGCAAAGTCTTAGTTCTAACTTCTAGCCCAATCTTAAGCCTGCAGAGAAATAACCAAGGGGATAACAAAGGGGAACCTGCCTTTCTGTCACTTTGAACCAGCTGAGCTTCTTAGCTGGTTGATAGTGGCTGAGTCCAGCAGCAATCTACTGTTGCTAAGATCCAAATCCAGGTCAGGAACTTGTAGAATTCAGACTGGGTCTGGGGAATGGATTTAGCCCTGGATCATACCACTTTGGGAGCACTGAAAGCTTGAAGGCCCCTAGCCTGAGCTGTTATTGAGATTCTGGAATAATGCAACACTCAGTACCTCAAAAAAGCAGCAACAGGACCAGCTAACAATTTACCATGAGACTTTGCAGAAGCAACAAATTTACTGAATATTAAAATGGACCACATAGAAGCCAATGATCATGAGACAACAAGAAATATTAAAACAAGGTCAAAAGACTAAAAAATAGAAGAAAATGTAAGATATCTCCTAGTGAAAATAACTGATGTGGAAAATAGATCAAGGAGAAAAAAACTTAAGAACTATTGGACTACCTGTATGTCATGACCAAAACAAAATCTTTGACATCAAGAAATCTTAAAAGAAAACTGCCCAGAACTCTTAGAATCAGAAAACAAAATGGAAATAGAAAGAATCCATTGATCACCTCTTGAAAGAAACCCCCAAATGAAAACCCCTAGGAATATTATAGCCAAATCCAGAGCATCCAGGTCAAAGAAAAAATACTACAAACAGCCAGAAAGAAAGAATTCAAATACAAAAATACACAGTCAGGATCACATGTGATTTAGTAACCACAAATATAAAAGAATGGAGAGTTTAGAGTATAGTCTTCTAAACAGCGAAGGATCTAGGCTTACAGCTAAGAATAACCTACCTAGAAAATTTTAGTATAATCGTACAGGTGGAAAATGGATCTTTAATGAAATAGATGACTTCCAAGCATTCCTGATGAAAAGACCAAAGCTTTGAAACTTTGAAATTCAAACACAAGAGTTCAGAGAAACAGAAAAAGGTAAACATGAATGACTAATCATAAAGAACTAAACAAGGATAAATTGCTTACATTAAAATATGGGGAAATGATACATGTGTCTCCTGCACCCTTTCCTCGTCAGGAGTCATAATGGGAACCTCATTGGAAAAGGTCTGAGAAGGGTAATGTATATTAATGATCTTAAGAGAAGACTGGAAAGAGAGAAGAGGAATGAGCTAAAGGATGTGGGGGTTAGTTAGAGAAAATTTATAAAATTAAGGTGTGCAAGTAGATATTTATGCAAACAAGAAAGAAGGGGTGGAATGGAGTGGCTGGCACTTGAACCTCAATCTCATCTAAACTGGGCAAAAGATGGAAGAATGCATATACAGAGCTGGGCTTAAAAATACATTTCGCCCAACAGAGAAATAGGAGGGAAAAGAGAAGGGCTAATTCGAAGCAAAAGAAACTCTACACTTGTACAAACATTTATAGCTCTTTGAGGTATCAAATGGGAATTTGAGGGGGTACCTGCAAAATTGGGGAATGACTGAGCAAGTTATGATATATAAATGTTATGGAATATTATTGTGCTATAAGAAATGGTAAAGGGGTTGGATTCAGAAAAGTAGTTACTTATATGAACTGATTCAGTGGAGAGAGCAGAACCAGTAGAAAAATTTTTATAAGGACGATAACATATGATAAATACGAACAACTTTGAAAGAATTAAGAGACTCTGATCAGGATAACAACCCATAATAATTACAGAGGACTAATTATGAATAATGCTACCCACCTCCTGATTGATAGCTAAAGGATTCAGAGTACCAATTAAAACAGATTTTTTTTAATATGACCAATGAAGAAATTTGTTTCACTTAAATACATGTTCAGTCTTTCAGTAGTGTCCAACTCTTCATGACCCCAGTTGAAGTTTTCTTGGGGAAGATACTGGAATGGTTTGCTATTTCCTTCTCCAGCTCATTTAACAAATGAGGAAACTGAGTCAAGCAGGGTTAAGTGACTTGCTCAGGATCACACAGCTAGTCAGCATCTGAGGTTGGATTTGAACTCAGGTCTTCCTGATTTCAGGCCTAGTGCTCAATATCAATGGTGCTGTCTAGCTGCTCTTCACTTACATGTATATATTTTTAATGGACTTTGTTTTCCATTGGGGTAGGGGAGGAAAGGTGAAAAAGAGAGGAGGCAGGCTTTTGCTAATTAAAAATACATATAATTTTTAAATTAAAAAAATTAAAAAAAAACAAAGGAGGAAGACAAGAAGAATCTGACATGTACACAAAAAGATAGGATATAAGATCATTGTTCCCTTCACTGTGCCACCTTGCTGTCTTTTACATTTACCTCAGGGGAAATAGATAAGTAACACCTGGGCTGAGCTTGGAAGGCTAAGAGGAATGTCAATAACAAGGTATGAGAAGAGTGCATTTCTTGGGATAGAGGCCTTTGTGACAGTACCTAGTTAGGAGAGATAGGACCAAATTGGGAATCAGCTAGCAACTGAATCTGATGAGGATTTAGGGTGCATAAAGGGGAGTAAAGTGAAAAGCTGGAAATGCAGATTAGAGCCAGGTTGTGATGGAACCTCAGTGTCATACTAAGGAGTTTTCATTTTATCCTAGAAAGAATAGGGAGCCATTGGACGTTTTTGAACGAGAGAGCATATGATGGAGCTCTTTAAATTAGAAAACTTGTTTTAGGGGATGTATGAAATGAAGGGTGGAGTGGAGAAATTGGAAGCAGGACAAACAAATGCAGATAATCTCTAAGATCCCCTCCAGCTGTGATAGCCTATGACCCTATGTCCAACCCAATAGCATTAGCTGAAGTGGATCTGCATTCATTGTTCTGTTTCTCCAGTGGGGCTCCTTGGCTATTTTCATTGTTTTCCTGTTGGCCAAGGTTTGTTGGTTGTTTCTTCATTTTAATCCCATGTGAGAGGAGGAGCCTTGGAATTATCCAAAGGAAAAGCTCAGAGCAGAGGCTTGGGACTTCAGGCAGCTCTGTATATTAGAAGCAAAAGAAGGAAGGCGTGGGAAGAGTACCATTATGCTTAAAATAGTGGCCAGAAGCTTCGGAGATTCCAAGAATTCTGTTAATATACAACCAACCATTTTATTCGCTCTACTGTTTGCCAGAAAGTCTTGAATGAATGGGGTTTTATGTTTCATTCCAATCCAACAACTTTGGCTGCAGCCCAATTTCTATAGGCCCTTTGGGGAAGGCTGGCTGATCTGGGTGCTTGCAAAGGGCCGATGGCTTCAGTCTTCACCTGTTTTCTTTTGAGAGATATCAGAGTATAACAGAAAGAATACTGGGCTCAGAATCAGAAGATGTGAATTTCAGTATCCTATGCAGCTGTGAGCAAGCCTGTTTCTTCATTGGTAAAATGAGGAATTGGGGCAGCTAGGTGGCATAGTGAGTGGATAGGGGGCCTGAGTTCACATTCAGCCTCAGATACTAGCTGTGTGACCCTGGTTAAGTCACCTAACTCTGTTTTGCCTCAATTTCCTCATCTGTAAAATGAGCTGGAGAAGGAAATGGCAAATCACTTTAGTAAGTTTGCCAAGATAACCCCAAATGAGGTCATGAAGAGTGACTGGGCATGACTAGAACAAATCAACAACAACCACCACAAAATGGGGATAACCTAGGTGCCACTGTGAGATCTAGTGCTGGGCCTGGAATCACGAGTTAAAATCCATCCTCATGAACTTTATAGTTGTATGACCCTGGGCAAGTCACTTATCTCAATCTGCCTCAGTTTCTTCCTCTATAAAATAAGGATAATAAAAGCACTTATCCCCAGGGTTATTGTAAGGATCGAATGAGATAATATTTGTAAAATGCTTAACACTTAGTAGACACTTGATAAACGATTGTTTCTTTCCTTACTTATAACAGAAATTATTAACACAGGAAAGACATTAGACTTAAGAGGAGTTAGGAAAAGCTTCTCATAGAAGAGAGGGATTTTAGTTGGGACTTAAAAGGAAGTCGGGGAAGCCAGTAGGTAGAGTTCAGGAGAGAGCACTCCAGGCATGTAGGATAGCCAAGGAAAATGCTGGCAGCAAAGAGATGGAGTGTCCTGTTCATGGAACAGCCTAGAGGCTAGTATCAATAGATATCAGAGTATATGGCAAGGCATAAGGTGTAAGGAGACTGGAAAGGTAGTGGGGGGAGGGGAGTGTTGGATGGACCAGGTTTAAAGAGCTTTGAATGCCAAGCAGAGGATTTTGTATTTCAATCAAAAGACAACAGGGAGTCACTGGAGTTTATTGATCAGGGCTTTGACATGATTGGATCTTCACTTTAGGAAAATCACTTTAGTGGCTGAATGGAGGATGAATTGCAGTAGGGGAGACTTGAGGCAGGCAGACCCACCAGCAGGCTATTACAATAATCAAGGTGTGAGTGATGAGTGCTCGAGCTAGACATTTGCACAAGGTGGCCTTGTCAGAGGAGAGAAGGAGGTGTATTCGAGAAATGTTGCAAAGGTGAAATCAGCAGGTCTTGGCAACAGATGGAATGAGAAATAGTGAGTAGTCACAATGACTCTTAGAGTATGAGCCTATCAACTTATCAGCAGCCAGGGGGTGCAGTGGACTGTGCCAGGGCTGGAGTCAGGAAGACTCATCTTCCTAAGTTCAAATTTGGCATCAGACACTTAATCTCTGTGTGACCCTGGGCAAGTCATTTAACTTGTTTGTCTCAGTTTTCTCATCCATAAAATGAGCTAGAGAAGGAAATGACAAACCACTCCAGTATCTTTTCCAAGAAAACCCCAAAAGAGGTCACGAAGAGTCAGACGAGACTAAAAATGAGTGACTAGCATCAACATGTCAACATTAAGATAAGAAGTGATAATAAATAAGAACAATATTCAGAAAAAGATATGACCTACAGTTAAGAGTGTAACCCTGAAATATTTAAGCAAGATATTGAAAATAAAAAATGAGAAATCGAAAAAAAACATGACATTGACATTGATTAAAATAATTTTATTCAAGTAATTAATTGCTATGAACAAAAGAAACCAAAAGGGCCTAAATCAACAAATATTTGACTTACCAAACTGAGAATGATGGCAGCAATAATTTAGAATATAATTTCATCTGTAAAATATTGCAAAGAATCATGGTGGATGATTATAAGCAGGATTGTCTCATAAGCACAGAAAAACAGGGCAAAATCAGTTTAAAGAACCCTTGATGAAATATACCATTAAGCAGAGTCATCCAAGGGCATTCAAGGATGAAAAGGAAAATAGACCGCAAACATTAAAAATGGGAAAGGTTTGCAAAAATGATTAAAATAAACTATTTTGTCCATCAAAGATATTGGTACCATCACACTTGGATCCTAACATTACTACCCCTGGGGCAGTTATAAAATAAAAATGTCACTAAAGAGAACAAAAATGAGGAAAAAAACACTTGGATTGGATCAAATATTTACAGAAGAGATCTCTGCTGGAGGTTATACAGTTGTGAGTACACCAAGAAGCCACTCTTAACATGATATATAAAGGTAGGAAAGATACCAAAAGCATAGAAAAAATCTTGAACCTTATTGACTAGATGACCAAAAACATGAACAGCTTTTGGCCCATATGAACCTTGAGAGACCATCATATCCATTTCCTGATTTTAAAACAGGCAAACCTCTACACCATCTTTACTACTAATTCTGGTATTAAAATATATTGAGTGATCGACATGGATCTTTCAAAACTCCTCTTACTTGGACCTGATGGAGAGGAGGCAGTACTTGGGAGTCTAAAGACCTGAGCTAGACCTAGTTCTGGCTGTGCCTGTATCTGTATGATTTTGGACCAGTATCAATACCTTTTTTGAGTCTTAGCTGAGGGAGTTATACTGGATGGTTTCTTTTCTTTTTTTTTTGAGGGATTTTATTGGCAATATTTATAGACCAAGAAGAAGTTGTAGGGGCGGGGTGGGTAGAATGGCAAGTAGGGGAAGGGTAGAATTAAGTTGTAAAATATAGTCTTGGGTTCAAAAGGTTTCTTCCAAGTTATGAAGCACTGCTTCTTTCCTATTCCCCATTTCCCAAGGTCTCTTCTGGTCCTCCCTCTTCTGAGCAATATGGGGAGAATAGAAACACTGTATGGATATAAGCAATAGCTATGCTTATGAAGTGGCTAGAAAGTGAAAGGCAGATCCAAGTGACTTCTCTATATATACACATATGGCCAGAGTGCTTAAATTTATCTTCCCAGGCCAAGGTCAGTTCCAGGAACACCCCTACTGCCTCAGTTGTTTGAACTGCTCTGTAGAATCTGTTGAGTAGCAAAGAATTTCCTATAGCTTGAGGTGTCCCCTGATATATTGAGTGATTTCTAAGGTCTCTTTCTATTGTGACATTCAGAGCTCCATCTGAAACACTCAAGCTAGGGTCTCTGGAGTCCAAGAATGAAGACAAAATCATCTATATTCTTTCCCTGGTTTCTTTCATGTTTTAGTTCCTATAGCATAGGAAAGGAGAAGAAAGCTCAGGCCTCTCATTAGTTCAGTCAGGGGGTTAATTCCCCACAAAAAAGACAGGAGAGAAGGAAATTTTAAAAAAAGGTATTTTGGGAAGGAGTCCAGATATCCCAGGAATGATTAATTAGCAAGGCATTTAGCACTGGTGCCATGCAGGGAATTTTATCTATGTAAGCATTCCCCTATTGCCTATTTATTGGAAGAATTTTATAGTTTGCATCAGAGAACAACCAAGCTTCTTATGCCTCTTAGTCACTACTCCTCTGTTTAGCTTGTTTGATTAGCTCACCAACTCAATCACTGGAGGTATATGGAGGAAGGGAATGAAGGAATTTTAAATATGCCCATTTTGTTCCATGACAGGGTGAAATGGCTGTAGGAGAGGAGGTTGAAACTAAAGCAAGATTACAAAAGATCAGTATCTGGTATAAAGCCTTAACATACCTTCCTCACCCCCCATCTCTGTTCCAGGACTACAGATAATCAAAAGTTGACTGCAAATGAACAGTCTGGATATATGTAGGTTCAGTTTTCAGTTCATAATCAGATATAATAAAGTCCCTTTTCCAACTTAGCCCAGGCAAAGTTTTTTTGGTACTTATTTTTTATCTACAAATTTATGAATAGCTTTTTTTTTCTTTTTTTTTGAGGTTTAGTGGAGACTTGGGTTCTAAACTTCACTTGTTCCATTAGTTGTGTGAATTTGGGAGCAAGCTATCATTTACATCCCTGGATCTCAGTTTCCTCGTCAGGAAAAGGAGGATTTTGGAAGGGCACGAAGTTCCTCCTTGCATTCAATGATTTTTCATTTTATTTTCCAGCTCTAGTAGGGGTAAATGTCCTATACTTGGGATCAAAGAATCAATTTCACAAATACAAGATGGGGAAATGCAGTAACTGAAAATAAATCTTAAGGGTTTTAGTGACTACAAGATCAAAATGAAAATAAACCATGGAAGCCAAACAAAGATAATATAATCTTGGGGTGATATGAAGATAAACGTTATTCAAAAGGAGAAAAGAGGCAGTCCCAATGTACTCGGTTCTGGTTGGAGCATTTCTGTAGTATTCCATTTTCGTCACCACATTTTAGGAAGGACACTGACAAGCTAGAGTAACCAGAATGGTGCGGGTATTGGAGATCATGTTTACAATGTAAGGATCACTTAAGGAACTTAAGATGTTTACTGTGAAGAAGAAAATAGTTGGGGGAACATGAGAAGCATCACAATACACTGGGAAGGGCATTGGATTTGAGGACCAGAATTTGAAAACTAGCTTTGCAACTTACTTTCTGTGTAGCTTTACCCAAGTTATATAATCCTTCTGGGCCTCAGTTTCCTCATCTGTAAAGTTGCATGGGTGAGATTAAATCACCATTGAGGGCCCTTCCAGTTTTAAACCCACAATCTTCCTTCAAGTTCCAGAGGAAGTTCTGCCTTGTACAAGAAACCTCTCCTTGTTCAGCTTAATGCAAGGGCCTCCCCTCTGTTAATTACCACCAGTTTTATCTGGATATAGCTTGCTTGTACATAGTTGTTTGCATGTTGTCTCCCCCACTAGACAGTGAGTTCCTTGAGAGCGGGGCCTGTCTTTTGTACGTGGGATAAAGTCAGAGCTTCTCAGATCCCCTCTCTGACTTTGGACTGTAGTGTGTGTCTGTGTGTATGTTTATGTGTATGTGTACATCTACACATATAAATTCATATTTATATACACACATATATGTATTTTTATATTTATGTCTCCCACTCCCAGCAGACTTATCTTCCTCATTAGATTTGGCTTAGGGTAATATTAAAACAGTTTGTCATTTCCTGAGTGTACACCCACACTCCCAACTGGGGCTGGAGTAAGGAGGGAAGGGAAGCAAGAAGAAATAAGAAACCCCACCTAGAATTCCTGATCCGTTGTTCATATAGCAGAGTTGTTTGCATAAAATGGTGTAGTTTTGTTTAGGTATTTTTCAGGTACACCCATCGCCCCCACCCCACCTCCTATGACTTCAACTTGGGGACAAAAAGACCTAAGTTTGAATCTCAATTTTGCTATTTACCATATGTGTAAACTTGGGTATCTCAGTTAACCTCTCCAGGTCTAAGTATTGGCTTCTGTAAAATGGGGGGATAAGAATACCTCCCTGGGTGTTTGTGAGTATCAAAAGAAATAATGTAATAGATAATACTTGAGTGTTATGTAAATGAAAACACTTTCAGACTTTATGGGTCTGGGCCTTTATTGGCATGGATGTTTCTTCCGTACTTTAGGGGATAGTTTTACTGAGTTACTCTGGCCAAAGATTCATCCCCTCAGGTTAAGCCTAGTTATGAGTCTCATTACATTTTACTATGATGTCTCAGAGATGTCAGACATGCAGTGCATTTCCAGGCCTATACTTGAAGCCTTTATAGTTTGGTAGAACCTGTCAGAGCTTGTATTTTGCTGGCATAGCCTTTGAGAGCCCAAGGTCCCCTCCACCCTTGATGAGGCATTAGATGAGGGCATTGGTAAAGGAGAGATGTGCAATTGAGCTATTATTAATTAATTAAACTTCTAATAGCCATTTTAAAGATTGATTCAGAACAGTCTCCATTTATCAGAATTGCCAGGCTGCCATTTTCCCTTATCTCACAGAATTTTCACCAGCTTGTTGTCTGTGATCCAAGGAAGGTGGCACCATTATGGAGATGTCAAAGGCTTTCTTTGTTGCACCTACCTCTCTCTCCTCACCACCCTCAGTTTTGGGCTCCCTGCCTCCCCTTCTTGAAGTACCCGGTACTGTCCTTTGTGTCTATCTGATCATTTCCCATTCCTAGCTAAATCTTACTCTATCTGTGTGAATTTTAGGCAAGTATGGTCCCTTCCCCAAAATAATTTGCATTCAAAGCATTATCCTTTCTTTTCCTTTCCTTTCCTTTTCTTTTCCTTTGAGAGAAGAGTGATATCATGTAAAGATATTTAACAAGTGGTGGTAGTTTTTTTGTTTTTTTGCTAGGGAGTGGGGACCAACATATACTACCTTAATCCTTGCTTATTTTGTATTCGTATTTGTTTTAAAGTATAGAAAAAGGATCATAAAAAGAGAATCAGAACTTGGTGACCCTTTTATGGAGAGTTGTAGAATTGTGTTTGGTAGACTTACTTTGTATTCCCAGGCCTCTGCATTTTTGTGCTCCAAAAGGAAAAGGCAGGCGTAATTTGTAAGACAATCGCTAGACAAAAATCGGGAGCAACCAGTCGTAACGCAACATAATTATTTTTGTGTAATGACTTTTCCTTGTTTCGGTCCAGAGCAACGACTGTAATCTTTATCTGTCACAGGAAAGCTGGCTATCCGGGAACCCCTGTGGTTTAGTGATGGAGCTTCTAGGAAATTTGCAATTCGAATTAATCTCATGTTCCCAAGAAGCCAAGGAGAACAGGTTACATCAATTCTTTGCCTTGACAGGAGCTTCTTCCTGCCTGGAATTGTTCACTTTCAAAGCTGGAGAGGTCCATTGGTGTCACTGAATCACTGATTTTCCAGGGGAGGGAACAGAGGTTGGAAGAGGGGAAAGGGACTCAGTCGGCCAGAGTCACAGAACTAAATGATGACTGAGCTGAGGGCTCGTAGCCAAATGTGTTGATTTAGTTAGCATCATAGAATTTAAGAGTTAGAGGGGTCTCCCAGTAGCCATCTAGTAAAAACCAAACCAAACCAAACCAAAAAAACCCTTCTCCAACATTCCCCACAAATGGTCATCCATCCTCTGCTTGAAGACTCCTCATCCAATGGAGTCAAACAGTCAGTAGGTATCAAAGGTGGGATTTGGACTTGGGTCTTCTGATTATAAATGCAGTGGGAAAAGGTGTATTGTTGTTGCTGCTGCTGTTGTTGCCATGGTCATTGTTGTTATTTTGGAGGCAGTCAGGGTGAAGTGACTTGCCCAGGGTCACACAGCTATTAAGTGTCTGAGGCCAGATTTGAATTCAAGTCCTCCTGACTCTAGGACTGGAAAAGGAAGAAAAAGTATTTCACAGTACAGTGATTAAGACCTTGTCCCTGAAAAATGTATCACATGTTGTGAATTCTGCATGAGGTGGTCCTCATGTTGGAATTTAGTTACCATGAGGTCCATGAAAGACAATGTTTTGATAGATAAGAGAGCCAGTCTCAGTGTCTAGAAGATGTGAGTTTATATCCCACCTCTAAATTTACTGACCTAAGTCATTCAATTTTTCAGCATCCATTTCCTCTCTCTAAGATTGTGATTCTCGGAGATCTGCACACACGAGGAGTGGGGGGGGGTGAGCCGCCGCCGCCGCCTTTGCCGCCGCCAGGGTAGAGTCGGGTTTGAAGCTGTAGCGGCGCCGCCGGGGTTTGTGTCTCTCTCCCCCTCTTCCCTCTCCCCTCGTCCCCTTTCCCCCCAGTCAGCGCGCCCCGCTCGCCCCCAGTCCCTTCTCCCCCTCCCCCATTTCCCGCCCTCTCCTTTCCACACACACGGCCCCCCCCCCCCCCCGACCATGGATCCATCCGGGCAGCGGCGGCGGCGGCGGGAGCAGCAGCGGCAGCAGCAGCAGCAGCGACTCGGCGCCCGACTGCTGGGACCAGGCGGACATGGAAGCCCCAGGCCCCGGCGGCGCCCCCCCGGCCGCCGCCGCCACTCCGGCAGCTGTGCCCGAGGCCCAGAACCTCAGCGCGGCCTTCAGCCGGCAGCTCAACGTCAACGCCAAGCCCTTCATGCCCAACGTCCACGCCGCTGAGTTCGTGCCGTCCTTCCTGCGGGGCCCGGTCCAGCAGCCGCCGCCCCCGCCGCCGCCCCCAGCCGGCGCCACCGCCGCTCAGGGAGACGGAGCAGGAGGCCCCGCCGGCCCCAAGGCACCTGTGGAACCTTCTCAAGAAGAACAGTCAGTGTTATATGAAGGTTCAAATTCAGCTGTTAGCATGGAAGTTTCAGAACCTGTTGTAGAAAATGGAGAGACAGAAATGTCCCCAGAAGAATCATGGGAGCACAAAGAAGAACCTAGTGAAGCAGAGCCGGGGGGGTGGCTCTTTGGGAGACGGGGGGCCTTCAGAGGAAAGTGTGCCAGAAATGATGATGGAGGAGGAAGAAGAATTACCAAAACCTAAATCTGTGGTAGCACCTCCAGGTGCACCTAAAAAAGAACACGTCAACGTAGTATTCATTGGTCATGTAGATGCTGGTAAATCAACTATTGGAGGACAAATAATGTATTTGACTGGGATGGTTGACAAAAGAACACTTGAAAAATATGAACGAGAAGCTAAAGAAAAAAACAGAGAAACTTGGTACTTGTCATGGGCCTTAGATACAAATCAGGAAGAACGAGACAAAGGTAAAACTGTAGAAGTGGGCCGAGCCTACTTTGAGACAGAAAAGAAGCACTTCACCATCCTAGACGCCCCCGGGCACAAGAGTTTTGTCCCAAACATGATTGGTGGTGCTTCTCAAGCTGATCTGGCTGTTCTGGTAATCTCTGCCCGGAAAGGAGAATTTGAAACTGGGTTTGAAAAAGGAGGACAGACAAGAGAACATGCCATGTTGGCAAAAACAGCAGGTGTAAAACACTTAATAGTGCTTATTAATAAGATGGATGACCCAACAGTAAATTGGAGCAATGAAAGATATGAAGAATGTAAAGAGAAGTTGGTGCCATTTTTGAAAAAGGTTGGTTTCAATCCCAAAAATGATATACACTTCATGCCCTGCTCAGGATTGACTGGTGCAAACCTTAAAGAGCAATCCGATTTCTGCCCTTGGTACATTGGGTTACCATTTATTCCATATCTGGATAATTTGCCAAACTTCAATAGATCAGTTGATGGACCAATCAGGTTGCCAATTGTGGATAAATACAAGGATATGGGCACTGTGGTCCTGGGAAAGCTGGAATCGGGCTCTTTTTGTAAAGGACAGCAGCTTGTGATGATGCCAAACAAGCACAATGTGGAAGTTCTTGGAATCCTTTCTGATGATGTAGAAACTGATTCTGTAGCCCCAGGTGAAAACCTCAAGATTAGACTGAAGGGAATTGAAGAAGAAGAAATTCTTCCAGGATTCATACTTTGTGATCCTAATAATCTTTGTCATTCTGGACGCACGTTTGATGCCCAGATAGTGATTATTGAGCACAAATCCATCATCTGCCCAGGTTATAATGCGGTGCTGCACATTCATACCTGTATCGAAGAAGTCGAGATAACAGCCTTAATCTGCTTGGTAGACAAAAAATCAGGAGAAAAAAGTAAGACACGACCACGTTTTGTCAAACAAGATCAAGTATGCATTGCCTGTTTAAGGACAGCAGGAACCATCTGCCTTGAGACCTTCAAAGATTTCCCTCAGATGGGTCGTTTTACATTAAGAGATGAGGGGAAGACCATTGCAATTGGAAAAGTTCTGAAACTGGTTCCAGAGAAGGACTAAGCATTTTTCTTGATGACCCTGCACAATACTGTGAGGAAAATTGACTCTGCAAAAGCCGACTTCACACCGCCTTCTCTTATTTTCTGCCCATTGATAAACTTCTCCCCATATTTTGCAAAGACAAATTTCACAGCAAAAGTCCACATTATGTCAGCTTTCTCATATTGAGAGCTCTGCTATGCCACTGTTGAATTTCCCCCAAAATTTTTTTTCTCCTCCCAAATTCTGCTTCCTTGGACAGATTTGGCAATAGCTTTGTAAGTGATGTGGACATAATTGCCTACAATAATGAAAACCTAAAGGAATTTTTTATTTTTAATTTTCCCCTTGGGCATATTTAGACATCTTTTTTCCAGGCAGATCATTCAGAGTGTGCGAGTGTGTGTGCACATGTTACAAAGACAACTACCATGTTAATAAAATATTCAATTTGAAAAAAAAAAAAAAAAGATTGTGATTCTCGAAAGTTCTTACAGAGTATAGTTTTCTTTCCTGTTTGCTCTGTACATTTAAGTTGGCAATATTACTGGAAAGTCAGGAAACTTGCAAAAGAGTCCTTTTTTTAGTTTGTGAATTCAAGTTCTAATGTATTTTAAAATGAAATCTATGTAATAGGTGAGTTGTATTTATTTTGTGAATATTATGCTTAGGGAAGTTGAATAAACATTTATATGTAGTACCTACTTTGTGCCTAGCACTGTGCTGTGCTAAGTGTTTTTTATAAATTATCTCATTTGATCCTCTTAATATACTGGCAACAGCCTGTCTGCTTTTGGAGGAGTAATTTAATTCAATAAACATTTATTAAGTGCCTTTGTTGTTGCTATTGTTTAGTTGTTTTAGTCATTTCTGATTCTTCATGACCCCAGTTTGGGTTTTTGTTGCAAACATAGTGGAGTGGTTTGCCATTTCCTTCTCCAACTCATTTTACAGATGAGGAAACTGAGGCAAACAGGGTTAAGTAACTTGTCCAGGGTCAAACAGGAAATAAGTATCTAAAGCCAGATTTGAACTCAGGAAGATGAGTCTTCCTTACTTCAGGTCCAGCACGCTATCCACTGCACCACCTAGCTGCCCTTATTAAGTGCCTATCACGTACAGAGCTGGGAGCAGCCTGGACAAACCCAGAAGGACTCATCACTACAAGGTGAGTCACAGGGTGAATTTCTATGGCTGAGAAAATTTGTGGGGATTGTTTATTAAGGAGTTGGGATTGGGGATTTGTAATGTGGAAGGATCCCCCTCAATAATAGCAAATGTCCTTGAAACATGCAAACATGGTGGAAATATGAGGGAGCTACGTTTATTGGTGGCTGGCATAAAGATCTTCCCTGAGGACTTACAATGGCATTGTTTGTGCGTGGCATCAAAAGAGCTCTACGCAGAGCTAGGAAAGAAGAGTGAGTGTGTTCAACCCTTGGGGTGTTCAATATTGAACTTCAGAATTTATATGGGGCATTAAAAAAAAAAAAAGAATCTTTCCATACAAGTATGTTCTTTGAGTTCAAGTAAAGAGCATTGACCAGATTCTACTCCTGGCTTTGACTCTAACCGGCTCAGTACTTGGACAAGTCAGAATCACAAAATTTCCAAGTTGGAAGGGACTTAGAAGTCATCCATTCCAGCTGTCACTTGAATAGGAATGGCCTCAAAAAAATCTCTAACAAGTGGTTATCTATGTTTGGCCTGATGACCTCCCAAAGGGACAATCTGCTACTTTCCAAGGCAGCCCATTGCATTTCTAGATAGCTGAGGCAAACAAGGTTAAATAACTTGAAGGCATCTACAAAGTTTTCTTCAGGATAAGCAGTATCAGTTCCTTCAACTGATTCTGGTACAAAGGAGTCTTGATACCCTTTGCTATCATACTTGTTCTTCTCTGGACCTTCTCACAAATGATTTAAACTTTCTGCAACTCAGTTATCTATAAAACAGGAGAAACCATGCCTACTTGGCCTGCCTCTCAGAATTTTTAGGTGGATTGGACAAGTTAATGTTTGTGAATGTGTTTCACAAACTCTAAGGTGCTATGTACATACAGAAGACATTGTTAGCTTTGATTTATGTTAAAAAACTTTGAAAGTTATTAAATATATACAAGTATAAAGTTCAGTTACTCTGGGAATTTCTACATAATAACAGCTGACTGCACATTTATCATTTGGACCTCATGACAATCCTGTGAGGTCGATCCCACAATTATTATTATCTGTGTTTGACAAGTGAGAAGATGGAGGCCCAGAGATGAAAATCATCATCTGTGTTTTGCCCTTTGGCTAGGTATATGTCAGGGTTCTTCGCAGGGTTTTGTATTCTCTCCTGCTCATCTCATCAGCTTTCATGGGCTCAACTAATATTTCTATGCAGATGATTCCCAAATCTATTCAGACCTCACCTTTCTCCTTATCCCCAGTCTGCACATCCAACTACCTGCTGGACATGTCTACTTTCAAAGCTATTTTCATAAAAATATTAAGATATTTAATTTCTAATACTATAAGTATTGATAGAGATAGCCCACCTAAAACTCCTTGTGGGGGTGTCCTCAATAATATTTAAGAGTGTAAAGGGGTCTCAAGCCCCCAAAATTTGAGAACTACTCTTCTGAACAAACTGACCTACGTGGTGTTCTCCATGCTCCTAACCTGGGCCTTTGCAAAGACTTTCCCCTAAGTCAGGAATAATAATAAAATCAACATTTAACTTTCAAAGCTGTCTTGCTTGTCTGTGGTTCATTCATTCCAGCCCTCTTCTCATTTGTGGAAAGGCCCATATTAATAATCCTTTATTCCTTTCCACTCAAACCCATTAAAAAAAAAGAAAGAAAGAAAAAACAAAACCTTTGTACCAAATATGAATGATTAAGCAAGAGAAAAAAATTCCTGCATTGCCCATGTCCAAAAATGTGAATTTCATCGTATATCTTGAGTCCATTACATTTCACTTAACAAATGAGTACCTGCTTCATCATTAGTACTCTGGAATCTTGGTTGGTCATTACATTGTTCAGAATCTGGAAGAAATCTTCTAAGATCTACTGAATCTGATTCATTTTAAAGATGAGGAAATAGATCCAGGAAAAATAAATTACATACCCAATGCCTCACACATGGCAAATAATATGAGTATGATTCAAACCCATATCTTCTGACTGTCCTCAGGCACCTCGCTCCTAGTGGAGAGGGAGAGGATTCTACACCAGTTTTCATTCCTTGAAATTCAGAGCATTTGACTTTTTAAATTCAAGGCAGAATTTTGATTCTGAACAGAATTTCGGCCTGTGTTTTATTCGTTACCATCAGACCTACATTACCATCATTTGTTGTATGTGTGTTTCAAGCTTTGAATAGCTTGTATCCAAATTTAGGGAATGTGGCCCTTAAGAAAAGAAAGGAGGGGAACCCCATTGCCATTCTGCAGATATGTTCTTTTCCTGCTGGTTTGCAAAGCTAAACAGAAGAAAGCACTCACTTGTTGGGATAAGTGTTTCTTGATCTTCCATCTATCACCTTATCCCCTAACACTGGGCCTTGGGAAAGGAATGGGGTGGATAAAACTTCATGGGGTTTCATTTATTTACTAAACAAATCCTTATTGAGTACCTGTTAAATACAACTACTTCTTCTGAATGCATCTTTGTTGTGGGTTGTTTTTTTTTTCAGTTCTGTCTGAGTCTTTGTGACCACATCTGGGGTTTTCTTGGCAAAGATACTGAAGTGGTTTGCCATTTCCTTCTCCAGCTTATTTTACAGATGAGGAAGCTGAGGGAAACAGGGTTTAGTGAACTGCCCAGGGTCACACAAGCTATTAAATGTCTGAGGTCAGATTTGAACTCGGAAACATGAGCCTTCCTGATTCCAGGCCTGGCGCTCTATCCATTGTGCCACCTAGCTGCCTTCTGAATGTATAGGGAGAGGGAAAAAGAGGAAAAAATACACATCTGAGTCCCTCAATTCAAGAAACTTACAGACTATGTTTTTCATGACAGCCATGCAGAGCTTATATCAAATTGCTGCCTTCTCAGTGAGGGGGGTAGGGGAAGGAGGGAGGGAGAGAATTTGGAACCCAAAATTTTTTAAAATGTTAAAAATTTTTACATGTATTTGGAAAAAATATTTAAAAGGAAAGAAAGAAAGGAAGGAAGGAAGGAAGGAAGAAAGAAAGAAAGAAAGAAAGAAAGAAAGAAAGAAAGAAAGAAAGAAAGAAAGAAAGGGAGGGAAGGAGGGAGGAAGGAAGAAGCTTATGGACTATTTAAGGAGTTTGTGGCTAGAGTACTGAAGCTGAAGTTAGATCTGGATTTGAATTTGGCTTCTGATACTTAACAAACTATGGCCTTGGGCAAGTCACTAAACCTCTATTTACCCATCTATAAAATGGGGCTATCAATAGCTTCTACCTCCCAGGTTGTTGTGAGGAGCAAATGAGATGTTTATCAAGTGCTTAGCATAGTGCCTGTTATATAGCAAGCACTTAATAAATGTTAGATATTAGTGATAGTATCAAGAATACTGAACTTGGAGTCAGAAAGAGTATATTTGAGTCCTTTCTTTTTTAAATTAACTTGGAAAAGTCCCTTAACTTCTGGATTTCAGTCTTCTCCTTTGTAAAATGAGGCATTTGAACTAGATTAAGGATTTTTAACCTGGGGTCCATGACTTTTTTTTAAAGAAATTTATTTTATATTAATTTTGATATTAAACATAATTTTCTTTGTAATATTTTATATTTTATCTTATGCATTTAGAAATGTGATTCTCAAAGAGTCCCTTGGTTTCACTAGAGTGACTTATTATCTATGACAACAAAAATTGTAAAGAACCCTTGGACTATCTCAAAGATTCTTTCCAGCTCTGCCTCTAGAATCCAACGAGTTTAGTAAATATACTACAAGACAGAACGGTCAAGGCTGTGAAAGAGGCATAAAGGAAGTACTTTGAAGGTTCATTTTATGGTCAAGACAGGCAGAGGTAAAGTGACTTCCCCAAGGTCACAGCTAATACAGGTCTGTGGTCACACTTGAAGTCAGTATTTCCTGACTGCAGACTCAGAGCTCTATCCACTGCACCACCTAGCACCTCCTGATAAGAAATCAATGATTCTCCAGCAGGGTTGTTGGTTTTTGAAAATTCCCTTTGACAGTGCTGCATTTGCTCCAAACATTCCTCCCTGCACTGTCCCTCTCTTACCCACCACCTTCCTTGTTACTACTCAGGGCACTTTCAGAAATTGAGGCAGGCTGCTCCTTTCCTCAGAAGGCAGCTTGTGATCACACCTGCTGGAGCCACTTAACTAGAAACATCTAGCAATTAAAAGCTGGGCCTGAAGCCAAGACCTGTGATTTTTATTTATTTCAGTATAGGGGTGGCAGAGTCACCACAGCCTAGCAGGCTGATTTAAAAAAAAAAAAAAGCAAGCAGACTCAAAAAGAAGTTTACAGTCTGATGTTTTCACTCAGGGCTTCCACTCAGAGCCTTGTTAAGCATACCTGGGTAGGCGAATGATAGCAGATGTCTATCTTCTTTTTCAGGGGCATGGTCTAGTGGTCTGGCCTTAGGACTTGGAGTCTGGAAGCCTGAAAATTCTCATCTCAATTCTGATTCTGAATTCTATTGGCCTTGGGTAAGTTACCCCAGAATGACTGGATTTGGCTGGGAAGAGGGTTAAGAGTAGCGGTGGAGAGGAGAAGATAGGAGACAAAGGAGTTTAGATTTGAGGACGTATCAGGTTCTTCTCAGCTCTGAATCTACAATCCTACAGTCTGATAAATCCTGGAGATGTGATAACATTTGAAGAGAACTCTATTTCCCTTCGCTGGGAAGTAGCTAATGACTTGTTAATAATAATAGAAGTCCTTTACATTAGTCTAGAAGAGTGTTTTCATATACATAGCCTCCTTTGATTCTCACAACAAGGCTGTGAAATAGACAAAGCAGGTGTTTTACTTCCATTATATAGATAAGGAGACTGAGTCTCAGAGATTTGAAGTGCCTTGTCCTAAATCCAATATGGCAGGATAGGAAGAGAATTAGCTCTAGAGTCAGAGGACCTGGATTCATATTCTGCCTCTGACATTTTCTGATGTTCAGCAAGTCACTTACGCTGTCTGAGCCTCATTTTCCCATGTATACAGCTTTGGTGTTGCATTAGATGGTATCTGAAGTCTCTTCCAGTTCTAAATCTACTATGCTATGATCACATGAGCAGTAAGAGGCAGTATCAGGACTGGCACCCAGATCTAGCCTACAGTGATACCTTTCTTCCTTTCTCCCAGATACTAAAATGACCAGAGGTCTGTTAAAAAAAGGTTGTGAGTGTCAGGTTCTATCTCTGAATTTGCTGGTTTACAGGGCCACTTACCCTTTATCCTTAGGCAGCTATATGGTACAGTGGATAGATGCTACACTAAGAGTCAGGAAGGCTCGAGTTCAAATCAGGCCTCAAACACTTACTAGCTGTGTGACCTTGGGCAAGTCACTTAACCTCTATCTGCCTCAGTTTCCTCATCTGTAAAGTAGAGATAATAAGAGCACCTACCTTCCAGGATTATTGTGAGGATCAAATAAGGTGATATCCGTAAAGCATTTTGCAAGCCACAAAGCACAATATAAATGCTAATTTTTCTTATCATTAGTCCTTCAAACATCCTTACTGAGACCCAGAAGATAGTCAATGTTACTGTCTTCCTTAGTAACTAAGAACAACAGCCATTAACCTGTTTACCTGTTTCCTCCTCTAATGAGTCTATAATTTTCTGTAAATGGCCTAGTAAAATTTAATGTGTTCCTCTAGTCTGCCTGGATTTGCTCAGAGGCTACCTCGGCATATCAAGCTGTTCCATATTAGCTAGGGCTGCCCAAGAGGATAGAACAAGAATTTTTTAAAAAATTAAGTCATGGAGGGGTGGCTAGGTGGCGCAGTGAATAGAGCGCCAGCCCTGGAGTCAGAAGGACCTGAGTTCAGAGCCGGCCTCAGACACTTAATCCACACAAACAAAAACCTAGCCATGTAACCTTGGGCAAGTTACTTAACCCCAATTGCCCTAAAGGGGCGGCTAGGTGGCGCAGTGAGTAAGAGTGCTGGCCTCGGAGTTGGGATGACCCGAGATCAAATCCGACCTCAGAAAATGAGCACCCACACATAAATAATGACTAGCCGTGTAACCTTGAGCAAGTTACTTAACCCCAATTGCTTTAAAAAAAAAAATTAAGTCATGGAAATGCATATTTTAAGTAGATTAATGTTCTCTCCTCTAGTGATGTTCCCCAAATGTCCCCTTCTTTCTATCCTAGGCAGTTGTCTAAATTTTCTATAGGAATTTGTTTTTTAACTGTGCGCTTGTTACAAGGAGATGAGGAAAGAAAATAGATTTTCATTAATTGAAAAAATGAAATTTCTTCAAAGAAAATCCCCTACAATGTTTCAGTGGCTGGAGGCCTTTGTTTAAAACTTTTGCCATTTTATAGATGCCTGTAGAGCAGCTTAGAGCATCCATTATCCTTCATTTTCACAGCATGAGTGTCGCTTCATGATTTTCCAGTCTTTTGTAAATAGACTTTACACAGATAGATGATAGACAGATAGCTGTTACCTGTCCATGATGCTGTCCTTTACATTACTTTCACAAGTAAGTCACAATTGGTTATGGTAGGGAAAGGAAGGGAAGGGAATACAAGTAACCATTTATTAAGCACTACTCTATACCAAGCAGTTTACTAATAGCTTTACAAATATCATTTCATTTAATCCTCACAACAACCCTGGGAGGTAGGTGCTAGTATGATCCTAATTTTACAGTTGAGGAAATTGAGACAAACAGGTTATAAGACTGACCCAGGGTCTCACATTTAGTTAATGTCTGAGACTAGAGTTAAATCCAGGTCAGTGTTCTATGCTTATACTGCCTATACTTATCATGAATCTTTCCATTGCCCTTTGAAAGATCTGCAATTGAGTCTTCTAAATCATCCCATAATTATAGTATCACTGTGAGAATGTTGCTTTTGAAAAGAAGTACTTTGGCAGCAGTGAGCAGTGTATGGAATCATACTGAAAAGAGATCGACCGCTTCCTAACTGAGATCTGTTTGCTTTCCTCCTATTCAATTCTAGGCTAAGCTCATTACTGATGAGTGCCCATCCCAGTTCATTATTCCCTTGTAGTAGTCCTGAAGGTTTGACTCTATCAGCAGCCAGTTCAGATATATATCTTAATCTGAACAATATAGCCTCCATATCCAGCTGTAGGGTTTTTCCCCTCGTGGTGTGAATGATGAGATCAGTTTCATGAATGACAGTGGATTTAGGCAATGGTCATCAAGCAAAATGTTTCCGTTTCCATCTGCATTAAGAAAGAATCTGAAATAATAATGGTATGGTATATAAAATTAGGTAGATTAGGAAGGGAAGTTGGAGAGAAGGGAGTTCCTTTTTGCCATTATCTCATTATGAGTCAAGGTGAAGCAAATATAATACATTTTCCATCTGTTGGTGATAATACTTGTTCAGTTCTGCCAGACTGTGAGTTCCCTGAGGGCAGGGACCCTATTGTGGCTGAATATATCTCCCCCAGTCCTGAGGACCAGTTGCACTGTTAGTACTCAGTCACTTTCTGATGAACTGAATTGTCAATTTCCACTAAAATATTTACAGCAGAGCTTTTTTGTGGTAACAAAGAATTAGAAACAAAGTAGATGCCCATCAACTGGGAAATGACTAAACAAATTGTCCTGCGTGAATGTAATGGAATATTACTGTGTTGTAAGAAACAGTTGAATAAGAAGAATGTAGGGAGTCATGAGATGACATATGAACAGATGCAGAGTGAAGTAAGCATTACTGGGAAAACAATGTGCATAATGACAACATCGATGAAAATGGAGTTAGTTGAATTGATGTTCATTTGGTCTCAATGATCTCAATGCACTTGGAGGAAAGTGCCCCAAACAGGGTGAAAATGAAAGGATCATTTATTTGGAGATGGAAAAAAGACCTAAATTTAGGAACAACAGCTTCAAAAAAAGGGAAAATGAAAAAAAATTATAACATCCTCCAGTTCCCTAAAGGGAAACTCTGCTCATCAAACTCCTTAGAATCCCCAGAGGTCCAGAAAGACAAAACTCATCTCTCATCTATCATTATAAGTCAGAGGGGAAAAGAGGAAAATGGGAACACTGAACATCTAAATATAACCACGCATGAGTGTAGAAACCAAATTGGTTTGGGTTCTGCTTTTAGGTTAGGGATATGGACTGCATCTGTGATTTCACTGGTAAAGGGAACTCCAAGGTAAGGAAACCCCCCCACTCCCTTTTCAGGGTGGGTAGGCACTTTCTCTGCAATTTACAGGCTTAGAATAAGGGTCCTTAACCTGGGGTCAGTGGACATCAAAGGAGTTTGTGGATAGATTTCAGGAGGTCTGTGAACTTGAATAGGGGAATAATTACATCATCATTTTCACTGACCTTTGATTTTCTTTGTAATTTTTGTATTATTTGTATTTTTTAATGCAATTAAAAACAATATTCTGAAAAGACATCCATAGGCATCTAGACTGACTACCAAAAGGGGTCCAAGATGCAAAAAAAAGTGAAGAACCCCTGACTTAGAGAGTTCTGAGAAGTGGTGATTGCCCAGGTTCACAGCTTCTATGTGGCTTAAGGAGGACTTGAGCCCAGTTCCTTCTGGATCCAAGACTGGTTCCCTACATGCTATGCCAGACTGGCTCTCACTCTACCATTAGAATGGACAAAATTCTCAGTCTGCTATATATAATCTTCACTAACAATAAGTGAAGCTAGTAGTGAGATGCTTCTCACATTAATTCCTGTGACTGTAGAATCATAGAAAAGCTAGGAGAAGTTTTAGTATCATCTTATCTAGCTATGATTCTGAACATTTTTGGATATAAAGACCCCTTTTAATTCAACACATTTTCAGGCTCCGATGGGATTGGAACTGTACTATTGGTGTCTATTGATTGAGAAAATGCACAGTGACAAGTTTCATGAATTCAACAAGTAAATTTGTTTTAGTAATAATAGCTCTATGGACATTTGATAAATTGTGATATCTGTGACTTTTTAAAAACATCTATAGAAGGTATATTTGCATATTTTGGGATATGCAAGCCAATCATCAGGAAAACCGCTGATCTAATTCAGGCCTTTGATTTTACAGATGAAGAAACTGAGACCCAGAGAGGTAAAGCGCTTCCCTTAGGGTCACCTAGCAAGCCAGTGGCAGAGCTAAGTCTAGAGCCCATGGTGGCCTTGGCATCCATATGCTGTCCTACAGCAGCATCTAAGCCTTGTGGCAGGAACAAACAAAACACTATGAACTTCTTTTGGTGAAAAGGAAGACAGAAATGTCTGGAAGCCAAATGAAAATGCTTCTGTCTTAGTCATTAACTGTTTATGCAACATCCCCAGGACGTGTGATTTGTGATGCAGTAGAAAGAGTATTGCCTGGACTGGGAGTTAAGAAAACCTCAGTTCTAGTCCCAGTTCCCCTATCTTTGGAAGGTTACTTCTCTTCGCTGGGTCTTAGTCTCTTTATCTGTGAAATGGAGAGCTTAGACTAGATGACCTGTGAGGTTTCATCCAGCTCTAAGTCTTTGGCCCTATGATCTGTAAAATGAGGAGGTTGGATGCACAAGGCCCCTTAAGTCCTTTCCAGCTCGAACATTCTAGGGTTCTCTCTCCTCCCCCAGCCTCAACCCTTAATCAGGCATTAAAGCTGTAGACCAGATGGAGAAAGGGCACATCCTCCCCTGGCAAATGTTCAGCTGCCACACTTACAATAGGACCCTGGATACTTTAATGTGTTTGCATTTTCTCCCATATTTTATTTCTTTTCATTAATTGTTTTTAGGAATAGATTTTCTATGTTACATCATGCCCTGAGTCCTCAGTGAAGCTAGGGGTTAAGTAGGAGGCTTCCCTTGGCACAGGAAGCAGATGATATGTGTTTGTTTAGATTGCTAGCAGATTTATCACTCTTCATAATGTGATGGGGTGGCATCAGTGGTGTCCTGTAAAAAAAAAAAAAAGGCTGGATCAGAACTCAATAGACTTCTGGCTCTAACTCCACGTAGTTTTATGACCGTGGATAAGTCATCTCTCTGGCTTTCAGTTTCTTCATCTGTAAAATGAGATAATAAATCTTACCTTTCCCACTGATCAGTTGTCATAAAGAATGGATTCTGTAACCCTTAAAGTTCTGAAGAATTGGGAATAGTGACTATTATCATTGTCTGAGTAACATTTGGAAAGGTTGATTCTTTTAGAGCTCTGTGTGTGTGTGTGTGTGTGTGTGTGTGTGCGCGCACGCACGCGCATGTGTGCATTTAGTCACATGTTTTAGGAGTCTCATCTTTATTTTTTTAGAGTTCAGTCCTGGATAATTCCTACCCCAGGGGCATTGCCAAAAGTGGATTGGTAGGGCAGGAAATGTGTTGCTAGTACTAAGGTCTTGGAGCAGGAAGAGTCGGGGGTGGGGCTGAGATGACAAATTACCAGTTCCATTTTTGGACACTGTGCAGCTGTATGATTATCTCAGTGGGTCAAAAACAACAGCCGTCTGTGCAGAATTCATGGCTAATTGCTTTTGTGCTGGCCCCTTTGTGCAGTCGGGTTACCTCCAATTCTGGGTTTCCAGGAAAGCATGTGTTTTCTCCTTCTCAGAACTTGCTCCTATTGAGCCTTCAACCCAGTGTGACCGAGTCACAGTGATGGGGATGATTCCCTGTTTCTTGAGTGGGATTTTTCTGTGCTACTTATTATACAGTACAGCTGAAACGCACCTGACATGGTGTTTCCCAGACCATCATTTCCTTCCCATTCTCTACCTGCCTCATTGACCATCAGAGCCAGGAAGAATCTTAAAGGTCATCTAATCCAGCCCCTGTCCTTTTATGAGTGAGCAAACTGGAGCCCAGAGAGGTAACAAGACCACACAGCTAGATAGGAACAGAGCAAAGACTAAAACCCTAGTCTCTTGTCTCTTGAGTTCATGTTCTTACCACTCCATCATAGTGCCCTGCCACCTCAATAGTTCTTTTTCCATCTCTTGTCCCCAAGACCAACTACTAGCTCCCAAGTATGATAGCCATGACATGCTCAGGGCTCTGCCCCAGTATTTCTCTTTGTGGTATATTTTTGTAGTGTATGTAGGAGGTTGTGTCTAGATGATGTTTTCCACAATTTAATTTCTTTTGTGTGGACCTGCTGGCTAGAGATGAAGAAGAAAAGAAAAAAAATTGTATATTTAGTATAGAAAGAACACAGATTAAGAGTCTGAAGATCTAGGTTCTAGGACTGAGTGACCTTGAACAGTTGTCCCCCCCTTCTCTGATCCTCAATTCCATCCTAAAATGTAAAATGTGGATGTTGGACTGTGTGGTCTCCAAGGAATCTTCTTGCTTTGAATTCTGTTTTGTAATCTACATCTATTATTACTGTAATCTGATATTGATCAAGTGCATTGGCCTTATTTTTCTAAACATCCAAACATTTCCTTGAGTGTTTACAGCTTGCAGAGACCCTGTGTTAGCCTCTAGAAAGAAGATACCATTCCATCCCTCATGGATCTCGTAGTCTGACAGTAAGGAGGAGAAGTGGACACAAAGGCCTGTGATGCAAAGTAGGACATGACAGGCATGAAAAAGCTGCCAAAGTGAATAATTTTGATCCAGTGGTGCTGTGATTGGATAGAGAATTTTCAAATTTATAGAGTGTTCTAGATGATTAGAGAAGGGATAGAGAACATTTAAGTGGGGGAATCAAGAAAGGCTTCAATGAGTAGGTAACAACCTGAACCTTGAAGGTTTTCTTTTAAAAATGCACATTTTATTGATAGCGTGGGTATGGGTGTATAGAGTATATGGGTATGCATGTGTACATGTGTATATTTGTATACATTGTACATATGAATTTGAGTAGAGTTATTGGAAAGGCATATGCACAACTGTCATATACATACATATGTTTATATGTGTATAGTGTATGTACATTTATACATGTATATGGATTTGAGTAGAGTTATTGGAACACATACATACATCTCTATAAAGCATACATAGGGGTAACATATGTATGTATACAAGTATACTTAGTATATAAATATACTTATAAATAAATTTAAAACCTTTAACATTTATTATATTAATAGAAGATAATATTGTTTTAAGATATTTATATGTATCTATAAATATATACAGCTGCTAACAACACACACACACACAAATCACTGTCATTGCTCAGTTATCTTACCCCAAAGGATATAGCAGGCAGGTTTAATGTAGTTTTGCTCAGTGTTTTTCTTTGTGGAACAGTTTTATAGTGTATATGTGAGGTCATGTATAGATGGTCTTTTCCACCATAATTTAATTCCCTTAGTTGTGTTCTTCCTTTGTTTTGTATAAGTTCATACAGATCTTTCCAAGGCAGAGGGTACAGTGGAAAGATCATTGGTTCTGGAGTCAGAAGACCTGGTTAAAATCCTGCTTCTGGTGCTAATTGCCCATGTGACCTTGGGTAAACCTCCCTAGGCCTGAGTTTCCTCATCAATAAAATGAAGAGGCTGGACTAGCTAGCCCTCTATGCTTTTCAGCTCTGAATCCATGGTCCTTAAATTTTTTTGAAAACTTTATATTTGTCATCTCTTACAGTGCAATGATATTCCGTCACATTCTTATGCCATAGCTTGTTCAGTCTCTTGCTTAGTCATTCTCCAACCAGGGGCGTCTCCTCTGTTTCCAGGTTGTTTATTTCCATAAAAAGTGCTGCTATAAATATTTTCTTCTGTCTATGAACTCCTCGGTGTATATGCCTAATTGGGGTTTTGCTGGGTCAGAAGGTAAGAACAATTTAGCAACCTATTATCATTCCTTAGGTGATTTCAAAGGGAACTTTCAGCTCTGGAATCTTATAACAGGTGATGAATTTAATCTGAGGCATTTTCAGTTTGTTCACATTCAACAGAATAACAATAACAGCTAATGTTGACAGAGAATTTTAGTAAAGCACTTAACATACATGATCATTTGATCTTCACAATATCCTCTGCAATAGATACTAATAAACATTATTATCTGTACTTTAGAAATGAGGTTAATTGGAGTCAAAAAACCTCAGTTAAAATCTTTGTTCTACCAATTTCTGACTCTGTGACATTGGATACTTCTCTATACCCACATTTCCTTCTCTCTGTCACTTTGTGGGTCCTGTAGCACTAGAATTTGTTTAGTCATATTTTACAGGTATTGGAGGTGGTTAGGGTGGGAGCTCAGCAAGTTCCTGCTTTTACTCCACCATCTTGGCTCTGCCTGCTCCCCCACATTTCCTTCTATTAACAATAATACCTTCCTGAAAGTGAGAAGATTAGACCAAATAATCTCAAATATCCCTTTAGCTCTAAAATCCTATGTCTCATATCCTTTGCAATTGAAAGAGGAAGAACCACAATTCAAATTCCAGTCTCCTAATTTCCCAGTCATTGCTCTTTCTCCTCTATCCAGCTTCTTTGCTTGTCTATGCTGGGTCCCCTAGGATCTGAGCATGTCCCACTCCTTGTCATAATACAGAAGGGGTCTAAAGTGGAAGGGGCCTGAAAGATGCATGACCTGGGGTGGGTGACAAATGCTTCAGACATTGCAATGGTCTTCTTCAGCCTTAGAGAAGAGAAAGATTCTAGAGGATTGTAGCCATTAAAATTGGAAAGGCTCTTATGCATCATCTACTCCAACCCCCTTATTTTATGGATGAAAGGGAACTTAGGGTTCAGAAAGAGAAAATGATTTGCCTAAGTGTAGAGTAAATGTCAGAGCAACCATTTGTTCTCAGATCATCTGACTCTGAAACCAATCACTCTTTCTGCTGTATCAAAAGCAGGGTCCTGAAATTTGTCAGGCAATCTTTGCCTCTTAGAACCTTGGAACATGGATGACACCAGTCTTATAGCATGCAAAGATGGTAGTAACTGATTCTCTTAACCTACAGCCTCAGCCCCAGATGGAGCAGGCACCAGCCCCTCCATATTATGTACATGGCAGATAGAAGGTGGGGCCTGGGATAGCTATTGCCTCTGAGGCAACCAGTGAAGCTTAGGCTATGTTCCTAGCACTAAGGAGACCAGAAGAAGTCACCATCAAGTTTTCTACAAATCAGATTGCTGGGGGGTGTGGGGAAGGGGTCTTTGCACAGTGACTGGCACATTACAGGTGATTAATGTTTATTGACTATTGACTTTGGTGTGAAGGAACCATAGCTATCTTCAATTTAGTAATCATCCCATGGATTCACTTACCATCTATGCTGATGATTGTCAAATCTGCTTATCCAGAACCTAATCTCTCTGCTGATCTATAACAGTTTCACATCTCCAACTATCTAATGGAAATTTCAAACTGCACATCTCAAATTAAACTCAACATGTGCAAAATTGGACTCATTTTCTTTTCCCCCAAACCTTCCTCCCCTCTAGACTTCCCTATTACTGTCAAGGGCGCCACCATTCCCCTAGTCCACCAGACTCAGCCTAGCTCTCATCAACTCCTCACTCTCCCTCATCCCTCCATAATCAATCTGCCAAGACCTGTCAGTGTTACCTTCATGATATCTCTTCCATATGCTCCGTTCGTTCCCTTCATGTTGTTTTAATCCTGATGCAAGCCTTACACCTGGACTATTGCAATAGCCTACTGGTTGGTTTCCCTGCTTCATTTCTGGCCTCCCTCCAATCCATCTTCCACTCAGCTTTCAAAGTCATCTTCCTTAAGTGCAGGTCTGAACACCTGTAAATCAATAAGCTCCAGTAACTCTATCATGTTCATGATCGCATACAAAATCCTTTTGCATTCAAAGCCCATCTTACCTGCCCCTCCACATTTGAGGAGGGTGTGAATAAGCATTTATTAAGCACCTACTATATGACAGACACTGTGCTAAAAGCTTTACAAAATAATTTCCTGCCCCTTACATGCACTCTGAAATCCAGTGACACCAGCCTCCTTGATTTGCTCATCCAACAAGACACTCCATTTCCTGACACCAGGTCTTTGCATTGGCTGTCCCCCATGCATGGAATGCTCTCCTTCCTCATCTCTACCTCCTGAATTCTCTGGCCACCTTCAAGTTTCAGCTAAAATCCTACTTAATTACCTACCCCCCTTAATTCTAGTATCTTCCCTCCTGTTGTTTGTTTCCTATTTATATTATACATTTCTTGTTTGTACTTGGCTATTTGAATGTTATCTTTATTATTAGATTATAATTCCTTAAGGAAAAGAACTGTCTTTTGCCTTAAAAAAAAAAATCCCTGGGGCAGCTAGGTGGCATAGTGAATAGAGCACCAGTCCTAGAGTCAGAGGGACCTGAGTTCAAATTTGGCCTCAGACACTTGACACACTTACTAGCTGTGTGATCTTGAGCAAGTCACTTAGCCCCAATTGCATTGCCTTTCCCCCCTCCAAAAAAAAAAGAAAAAGAAAAAATCAGTGGGGCTTAGCATGGTACCTGGAATGTAGCAGGCATTTAATAAATGTTCATTGAAAGAATGAGTGATTGACTATAGTATCTTCATTAAGACTGTTACTACCACTGCCAGGAAGTAGTAGGTCACCAAAGCTGCCTGAGTAGAGGTAAATGAGCCCAGGTCAGAAAAATGGAATTGGTAGAATAATTAATAATAATAATAATAATTTAATTCTAATAATAACAATATTAATGATAGCATCTATAAAGTGCCATTAGATCCTTACCACAACCCTGTGAGATATGTGCTATTTCATCACCATTTCACAAGTTACTTGGGCAGGGTCACAAAGTTAATAAGCACCTGAGGCCAGATTGTATGTCAGACCTTCCTGAACCTAGATCCAATGCTAATGTACTGCCTAGCATCTCTATGAGGTTGAGATCTGTGAGTGGCCAGTGTACTTCTGGCTTAGGATAATGAGACAATGAGAGAGACAGAGACAGAGAGACAGGAGAGAAAGAAAAGGAGACAGAGGTGAAAGAAACAAAGATGAAAAAATGTGTTACCCACACATGAAGATTTTTTTTTGGTCCCCATTCTTTAACCTTAACCATACTGACTGACTGATTTACTTCCTCACTGCATTCCACCAAGACTGGTTGCATATTTTCCCGGGGTGGGTTAAGTACTCTAGCTGAGAAATGTTTCTGTCATAGTGTTTGACTCCCGACCCAGAACCAGTTTTCTTGCAATGCAAGCAGAATTGTTCTGTGTTCAGGGATGAGTATTGGTTTTACACTCAGGGCCATTGTTCTATGTGTTCTTTCTCTTTTTTTTTTTTTTCATTTTATTTCCCTCTTTCTGACCCTCAGAAATAGAATTTCACTGACTCTGAATGAAGGAGCTGGATGTGTAGATAGCTGTGATTCCTGGTACCTTTGCCAATCTTAGGCAACTGCAGCTCTTTTACATAATGCTTCTCAACTTCACAGCTGTAATGACTGGTATTCAAAGCAAGAAAAATATCTTAGAGAAGGGTAGAGAGATGAGAGTGAGAGTAGGGAATTATTTGGAATATAGACTACAAAATCCATAGACTGTGTTTGGAAATCATCATGGGAATTTTACCAAAAAGGTGGCCAAAATGTCCATGACCCAGATATTCCACTTCCAGACCAAAGAAGCCAATGAAAGAAAAACCCTGCAAAAACCAAAATATTTAAAGCAATAGTGTTTGTGGTAACAAAGAGCTAGAAACAAAGTGGTTGCCCTTAATTAGGGAAAGGCTTTGAATATTATGATTCAGTTGGTTAAACTGCTTCTAACTCTTTTATGATCAAATAAAATCAAATAACACTAAGACCATTTATAATATATGTATAATAGGTAGTATATAGTATTTCTTGTTTTTCCTGTTTTTCTTTTTTGTTTTTTTCTTTTTGCTTTCTGCAGGGGGGGATTGCAGGGTAGTTGGGGTTAAGTGACTTGCCCAAGGTCACACGACTAGGAAGTGTTAAGTGTCTGAGGCTGGATTTGAACTCAGGTCCTCCTCACTCCAGGGCCGGTGCTCTATTCACTGCACCACCTAGATGTCCCTTTTCTTTTTTCTAAAATAAATTTCTGTTGGTATCTTTAGTTTTCACAATTTCTCCTATAGTCCTTCCTACTGCCTTCCAGCGAGTCATCCTTTATAATAAAGAATGGAGAATGAAATAAAGAAAAAAAGAAACCGGGGTGGCTAGGTGGCACAGTGAATAGAGCGTCAGCCCAGGAGTCAGAAGGACCTGAGTTCTGATCTGACCTCAGACACTTAACGCACCCACAAACGAAAACCTAGCCGTGTGACCTTGGGCAAGTTATTTAACCCCAGTTGCCCTCTGGGAAAAAAAAAAAGAAACCACATAACTAAACAATGCATCAAAAAAGTCTGATGTGATATGCAGTATCCCATACCCCGACTTCTGCAGAGGAGCAGGGGTCACTGATGTCACCCATCTTTAATTTGGGACCAACTTTGGTCATTCTGATTTTGAAGCATTCGTTTTTGATTGTTTCGGTGTCTCCATTGTCCTTTTTGTATATAGTTTGTCTGGCTCTGCTCACTTCATTTTGCTTCTCTGCATGCATCATCTTCCTTATTTCCCACAGCACAGTAATATTCCATCATGTTAACACAAACAGTTTGTTTGGGGGTAGTTATATGAATGTTGGACAAACAGAAGACACAGAAGGATCGATTTTAGGGAGGAATAGGACTAGAAGAGAAAGAAAGGAAATATCCAGTAGGAAGGGGAACAGATCATAGAGAGAGCTAGAAAGGGATAAGGACTAAAAAAAAAGGGCCATTGGATCTGTCGATTAAGAGATCATTGGCAGCTTTGGAGAGAGCAGTTTCAACTGAGTGATAAGGTCAAAGGTCAGGCAGTGAAGGGCTGAGAAGTGAGTGAAAGGAGAGGAAGCCAAGGAAATGAGTACAGACAGTCTTTGTCTACTTTGGCATATTTATTTTGGCCCTGGGAAATTCTCTTTTTTTTTTAAAGAGGAAAATAAAATGGCATCCCAAAACATAACATATTTTTGTTTTAAGGACCATCCTATCTTCAGAGCAGTTTGTGTGTCTGAGATACAAATACAATGAGAAATATTTTACCATTTTCCTACTATGAGCAAAGCACCATGCTGGGTAATGAGGGAGATAATGCAAAGATAAGATAAGGCCCCTGCTCCCCTGAGTGTAGCAGAGAGAAGAAACAAACAATTGTGATCCACGGTATTACTTGACAAGAAAGACATCAAACAAAGTGCTCTATGAGATCTGATCTGAGCACGGAAGGTTTCCTAGAAGGTGCCTGAAGTAGTTGGAATCTCTAAAGGTTTTGTTTTGTCTTGTTTTAGTTGGGCTTTAAGGCTAGCTAAGAATTCAGCAGGCAAAGAAGGAGAAAGTGGGTACCTTCCAGTCTTAAGGAGCAGGCAGGATGACCAAGGGCACATACATAGGGGGGAAGATTGAGGAGTGTGTTTGGTGGGCATAAAATAAGGAATGTTGGGGCAGGGCCGGTAATTGGAGAGAAAGTACTGAGAGGTGCCTACGGTTATGTTATACTAAACCAATCCTGTTTCATTCACAATTCTCAAATCTATCTTTCCTCTTCTCTTTTTATCTATGTTGGGGCCCTGAAAAGTGATAACAATTGCAGCAACAACTAGAATTTATATAGCACTTTTATGGTTTGCAAAGCACTTTCTGTTATCTCATTTGATCATCACAATAGCCCTGGGAGGTAAATCCTACTATTATCCCCATTTTACAGATGAGGAAATTGGGGTAGGTAGAGTGACTTGCTCAGAGTCACATAGCTAGGAAGTGTCTTAAGTCTTCCTAAGTCCAAGTCCAACATTCTTTCCCCTGTGCTACCCAGCTGCCTCTGAAGAATGTGGCCATGTTCATACCTTGGGCCCCAGGTTCCTACCAGAGTGGGGATAGTTATTGAAAAAGTTTGGTTGTAGCCTGTGTTCTTTTTTTATTATGCCCACCTGGTGCAGAGTGTGTTAGGTATCCTTTGGGGAGACAGTTACTCATATCCGGGACCCAAGTATCATGTCTGAATTCTAGACTTGATTCCCCTGCTTGACATCGACTCCCTTCAAAAGAGAGCTTACTTCAATACTTGAGTCATGCCAGGGAAGGGTGCAGATGGACTGGAAGGAATTCGTTTTTAAAAGGGGGGGGAGGGAAGAGACTAGACTCCTGCCAAATCCCAGCTTTAAATCTGATCCTATGATGATCCCTAACAAGCATTGTGTCTGAGACAGCCTGGGTAAGACTCTTAGAAAATGAACTGGACCCTAGCCATGTCTTTATCCTACAGAATGACTGCATTTCATCCCTTTCATACCCTTTCTGAGCTTTTCCATATTTGGAAATCCAATAGGTTTCTAGGCCTAGGATCTTATGTGGAAGCAGTGTAATACAGGGAAAAGAGGCTTGGCTTTGGAGTAAAGAAAACATAGGTTAGAGGCTTCACTCTGATGCTTATTGAACTGTGTGAGGTCAGTCAATGAACTTTTATTAGGAGCTTAGTATGTGCCAGGCACTGTGCTAACCATAAAGGCAAAAGAAAATTCCTGCTTTTGACGAGCTCCCAATCTAATGTGGGAGATAACATGCAAAAAGCAATGTGCAAACAGGATATACACAAGATTAATTGGAAATAATCAACAGAGGGAAGATTCTAGAACTAAAGGGATTTGGAAAAGGCTTTCTATAGAAGGTGGGCTAAGATTTGGTTCCAGATTCGATTACACTGAGGTTGCAGACTTTGGTGACTAGAAGAATGGTGGGAAAGTTTCATGGAAGGGTAGGAGAGAAAAGAGAAGAAGGTTCAAGACAGAGTCTTGAATTCTACCTACAGTTACGAAGCTTGATGGATAACATGAGAGACTAAGAAAGCAATCAGATACATTGGAAGAAAATACAGATGCCATATAAATCCAAAGAAGAGAGAGTATTCAGGAAAATAAGGCAGTATGTACTCCTAAGTGCTTCAGAGCTCAAGAAAAATGAGGATTGATAAAGGGCCATCAGAAATGGCAATTAAAAGATTCTTGGTAACTTTGGAAAGGACAGTTTCAGCTGAATGATGAGGTTAGAAGCCATATTGCAGAGGCTTTGGAAGTGGAAGCAGTGAGTGTATATAGTTTCTTCAAGGAATTTGTCTGAGATGAGAAAAGGTACATGATAACAGCTGGCAGAGATACTAAAATCTATTGAAGGGTTTTTTAAGGATGGAAGTGATGTTGACGTAGGGATCAAAGAAGGAACCAATAAACAGGGAGGTACTATGAGTTAGGGGTCAAGGATGGTGCTGGGGGTAATCTGCTGGAGAAGAAAGGAAGAGATAGAAGAAAGGATACATGTAAAGGGGTTGACTTTGTTGATGAGGAGGGCTGCCTCTTCATGAAGAAACTGGAGTAAAAGCAGAGCAAGTTTGTCCTTAGAGATGAGAAAATGTTCAAAAGTAGAATTTGCTGCCTTGTAAGACAGTGAATTTCCTATAACTAAAGGCATTGAAGTGGATTATAGATGACCATCATCTAAATGTTATAGAAGAAATTCCCTCTTCAAGTAGGGACTGTCCAAGTTGACTTCCAAGGCCACTTCCAAATCTGAAATTATGTGATTCAGTGGATGGGAGTATAGGTATAGGCTAAAGAATGAGGCACCTCATTTAGGAATCACAAGCAAGGAAAAGGAAGAAAGAAGGAACAAAAAAGAAGGCATACCTCCTTTTATGTGATTTGACCATTTTGCAAAGGACATCAAGCAGAAAGGGATACCCAATCTGTTGGGTAACAGAATCCAAAAAAATAAAATCTCAACATGCTAGAGCAATAGGCCAAATCTAATAAGCTTCAGTTTAATAGGGATAAATATAATTTTGTAGTTATGTTTGAAAAAAAGTCAACCTCACAAATGAATGCTAAGGGAAGTATGACTCAACAGCAGTTAATGTGGAAAAGAGCTCGTGGTTATGGTAACTGCAAGCTCACATATTGTGGTATATCAACCAAGAAAGTTTGTGTGTCCAGGATGAGGGAGGCGATATCTGCTGCCCTGGTCAGAGCACACTGGAAAGTTCTCAGTACCACATTTTAGGAAGAAAACAAATTGGAGCATATCCAGGAGCTTGGTAAGAATACAGGACGCTATGCCATACAAGCAAGAGTTCTTGACCTTTTTTGTGTGGTGAAGCCCTTTGGTGGTCTAGCAAAGGCCATGGATCTTTTCAGAATAATTTTTTTTTTAAATCACAATTGAAGGAAATGCTAAATTTCACATAGATATTAGTGAAAATAAAGATAAGTTAAGAACCCTTGCTGCATAAGAGGGTCAACTGAAGGAATTAGTCTGGAGAAGAGATTTGGAAAGTACATGATAAATGTCAGCAAGTATTTGAAGGTCTGTCATGTGGAAGAGGAATTGGAATTTTTTCTCCTTTGACCCAAAGGGTAGAACAAAGAGCAATAGGTGGAACTTTGTGAGGACATGATGTTTGAACTGGGAAGGACAGAACAAAAATGTTTAACAAGGAACTGAAACCCAGGATAAGGGAGCAGAAAATAAGAAATCACCTTACTGCTCTCAGTGAGTTCAAATCACCAGTCTGATTGAATCAGAACCCAGTGTCCTAAAAGAACTGATAGTGACTGCTGAGCCATCTTCAGTAACCTTTGAAAGATCATGGAGGGGTGTGGCTAGGTGGCGCGGTGAATAGAGCACCGGCCCTGGAGTCAGGAGAACCTGAGTTCAAATCTGGTAACACTAGCCGTGTGACCTTGGGCAAATCACCTAACCCAATTGCCCTGCCTTTCCCCCTCCAAAACAGGGAAAAAAAAAGAAAAAGAAAAATCATGGAGAATGAGAAAGATTCACAGCTTTGGAGAAGTACAAATATTCCAGTTTTCAAGAAAATCCTGGAACTTGGAACCTCCAAATAAAAGGATTGGGTTATGAGCATTTAGAAAGGGGAAGCACAATAAATAAGAATCAGTATGTCTTCATCAAAAAATAGATATGCCAGGCTAGTGTCATGTCCTTCCCCCTCACCCCACCTTTTTTTCTTGCTACATGGGTAAATCAGGGGCATGACATCGGCATTTATTGGATTTCAGTAAGTCCTTTGACAAGGAGTCTCATACTATTCTTACCCTTTCTCCCCCTCCCTCCCTCTACCCCCCTTCCAAGAAGTGGAAATGTGTGGGCTACAAATAGCTTTGATATTATCAACCCCCACGCCCACCCCTTCTCAAAAGTCTTTGATTATTATAGATAAAATACTGTCTTTTCAGCCTGGCACTTAAGGCCTTCCCTAATCTTTCTCAGGACTATCAGCTTTTCTCACTTTATTTCACATTTGTCCCCTTTGTATATTTAGTCACATCTTTATCTTTCCTTTCTTGTCTCCATGTCTCTGCACAAGTGGTCCCCCGAATCTTCAGCTCTCTCTATCTTAGGATTCAGAGCTTCTGTCAAAGCTTAACTTAGGAGCCATCTCCTAAAGAAAACCCTTCTTATCCCCTCAGTTTTTGCTGCTCTGCCCTTCCTTCCACCCCAGTTACTTTGAGTTGAGTTAGCCGCATACAGCCTAAATCCTTCCCCTCACAAGAGAATGTAATTTCCTTAGGATTGATGCTGATTTGTTTTTGCTTTTGTATACCCAGTACATTGTATATAGTAGGTGCTTCATAAGGGCTTGACTTGAAAATTGTGGAGATAGAGTTTAGGCTCCATGTAAGGAAAATGTTTCTATGAGAACTGTTGAAATGTGAAAAGTGCTACCTCTGGAGGCAATAGGAACCCCTCACAGAAGAATTTAAGCAAAGCCTGTTCTGGTATAAGTTTGGCTAGATGATCTCTGAGGCCCCTTCACATGCTGTAATTCTGGGATTCTGAGAATTTGGCAGTTGTGAAACTTGTTGACCACATCATTACTCAGCAGTTGGGTCTTTTGATGCATCATTACATGGTCACATTAGAAAGAAAGAAAAAAAATAATTCTGTAAAAGTTGCCAAGTTTGGGCTTCATACATTTCCTTATATGAGGCATTGTTGTGTTGCTGTGGCAGCATGAAATCTTTACTTCCCCAGGGCCTGTCTCCTGGTCAGGTTAGCCATAAGATGAGCTCCTCAATGTACCAACAGAGGAGAGGAATGGAAAGGGCTCTAGACCAAGAGTAAAGAGGCTTGTTTTGTAGTCCTTGTTCTGCCTTGTGATCTCAAGGAAGTCATTTACATACACTTGGACTCAGTTTCCTTGTTTATAAAATAAGGAGGTTTAATTAGCTCATCCTACAGTAACACTTTAGAATTACAGATGCATTTGACACTCTATACCTCTGCAACCCTGAGTAAGTCAATGAACTTCTCTCAGTTTCCTTATCTATAAAATGGGGATAACCCCTCCACTTGCCTTCCTCGTAGGTTTATTGTGAGGGAAGCATTTTTTTTAAACCCACACATGATAGAGATGGGAGTTATTGTTGTTGTTCTTATGTTCCTTTATAAGTGAGCCTATGTGGGGATTTATGGGAGTGCAGGATTTTAGAAGTGGAAGGGGCATTAGAAATCATGTTTCAACATCCTCATTTCACAGAAGAGGTCATACAGCCTGTGTATGGTTAGTCCTGCTTCACCAGGCCTGTCTTGTCATAGTAACCTAAGTGCCTTCCCCCCTTTTCCTTTCCTACATTCCTCCCTCTGGAACTGGTTTAGGTAGAAATCAGGCATGGACTCTAAGGCTGATTCCTATTATGGCTTAGGGAGGCAAGGGGAATATTTGGTTCATTTGCTCTCTGCTGAGTCTCCCCATGGTGGTCTCCAAAGATATTAGAGTGAAAAAAGGACTACTGGTTAGTCATCATCTATTCTTTGAGCAGGTGCCCATTCTGTGCCAACTGCTGTGAGATATACTGAAGAAGCAGGAGAAATGTCTTTTAGAGCTTGGAGAGAGAGAACAGTCTAAAAACAAGCAGTGAACACTCCATTTCCTTCCTTATAAAATGAGAGGTTTAGGCTAGGTGATCTAAAAGGCCCCTTGCAGCTCTAAAAACTGGAACAGAAGAGAAAGAAAGAGATTAAATTATGCCAGAAGGACTTAACCAGTAAAAAAAAAGCAAGTATTTATTAAGCTCCTACTATTTACAATGCACTTTTTAAGTGATACAGAGACAAAAACAAAACACTCCTTGTCCTCAAGGAATTCTCCTTGGGGAGATTCTCCTGGGGAGAAGCAGCATGAACACAGGATGCTTGAGGCAGCCTCTGAACTACCCTCACCTTCACTTTTGGATAACCAGACTGCTTCATCTGGCAGTTGCTGGTGTTTGAAGTGCATGCTGCCTTTCAAGTCAAATTGCCACGGTGGCATGCCATAGAGTGACTTCCATTCTCTGGAAGAAAAAGTCCTTCTGTGTTCCTCACTGCTCCATATATATGTTTGCACACTGGTATCTCTGCTCTACAGACATTTTTTCTCCACGGTTAATCATTCTTTTAATTGTATTATAGCCCACAAGTTGTATTTTCCCCGTTATGATGGTATTACTTAGATGTCTGTAGAGTTTATTAAACTACAGGATCTTTGATTATGTCACAAATGAGTCTTGGTTTAATTTTATTTAACTCAGTAGTGAATAGAATATTCTGGGAATTGTAATCTATACCTCCTTCAGGAAATGTCACACTTCTGTTCCTCTGTACTCCCCCACTCTAGCCAGGTCTTTCTAGAAGGCATATAAACACCCCCGGGAATGGTACCACATCAGACACCTTTCTTACTGTTTGTGTACTGTACCTGTTGTCCACATAGATTCCTTGGTTGGATTATGACTTCTTGTTGCTAAGTCTTTTAGCTGAGGTTCTTGCTATGGTTTCTGACCAACTGTCCTATAAGCTTACAGACCTCCTGCCTGCTTGATTCCACTCCCACCTGATCCTTTGGTATTAAGCTACTTCATCTACCTTCCTGACATGAATTCAGAGTTTTCCCTGACCTCCCTTATTATGCACCTAATTAGAGCCTACCCTTTCCCAGTTCCCCATGTAACAGCTGCCACCCGCTGTCACATATACCTGCTGTGACACCTTGATAGAAACATGGAAGTCACATTGGGATGTATTTTTTCCTTTAGAAAAATAATCCATGCATGAACTCTGTGATCTCATACATTTCCCTGTTCCCCCCTTCCTTTTTTTTTTTTTTCAAAATTAGAATCTATAAGGAAGAACTTGTTTCTCTTGGGAATTTTTCATTTCCTCCCTCCCTCTTTCTCCAGAGGCTCATTTATTCTCTTTCAACTAACTCACCTTAACTCCACTGGGAATGCAGTTCAAAGTTTTCCTTTTCAGAAGGACTCAAGTGAGTTTCCTGACTTTCTTGCAGTGTATATAAGGAATGAACTTAATTCCCTATGTTTAAGATGAGAAATGAAAAGCTCAACTTTTTAGTCTATAACTCCAACTATTTGAACCATAACCAAATGTATTATTGAGAAGGTTGAGGTAAGGCAGGGGAACATCTGGCTTATTTTTAGCTCCTGAAACATTCCCTGACCTTTTCATTCTAGTGTATCATGTACACATAAATATGGGGGCATGCTATTATAGAATGTTAGAGTTGGATTATAGAATTTTAGAGCTGATGGAGTTGGGCCCTTTCATTTTATAAAAGAGGAAACAAGTTACCCTCAAGGGTAAAGTGACTAAATTAGTGAATAGAATTTAGCCTTAATGAATTGAAGCCCTGGCCAAGTAAAAACTCTTTCTCCTATACTGTGTTGCCTGTCAGAGTCAGAGCTCCCTTGTTTTGTGTAGTACATGGAAGTTTCTAAAAAATGTAGCTTTTTTTTTTGAGAGTCCTAAATTAAAAGAAGCCCAAGCAGTAAGTAAGAAATTATGAGCAAGAAGATACAGTTGGCCAAAATATAAGCTGTGGAAGCCAGTGTTCCATCCAGATGACAACAAATATATACTATGATGGATTGCCATGACTAGCTAGTGTTGGTAAGACCCTAGCCATTGAAAGTTAACTGTATATTCCTGGTAGTTGGGCAGAAATCATTAGCACTCCATCAGCTGGGCTGCTCAATGACTGTGAGGTAAACAGTTTTGATAGTGTTATCCTAACTAAACTATATAGTTTAACATGTTTCCAAATTAAGATCTTCAAAAATGGCTTCCTAAAAGTTAGTTTGTTTTCTTTAAAATAAAGGAAATCCCGCTGTTGATTATGGAGCTATTCTTCACCAATTTCTTAATTAAAGAAGGCATGCATGGACCAGTTCTTTCTTGGGGTCTATTAAAGTTGTTTGTTTGGCATTTTAATGATTATATTTCAATAGAACTGGTTTCCCTTGTAACTCGATGGATTTTTGGTTTATGTATTTAAAGTCACGATTCTGAGAAGGGGTCTCTAGCTTCATCAGATTGCCTGACAAAGGGATCCTTGCCACAAAAAGGTTAAGCCAGCTCTCACAGCCAAAAATCTATAAAGAAAGATTGGGCTGATCCTAAGGATCCCATTTATATAACTTCACTGTGAAAATTTTTTAAGGTTTTTTTTTTAAGATTTTTAGATTTAAACTTTTTTTTAATTAAGTAAAACCTTAAAGTTTGATGGCATCTGTCACCTACTAAATGAGTATCTTGAATTGACAGGTATTTCACCTGAATGGAAGGCACATAGAGTTCACACATAATTGTGAAATTCAAGTTCCTTTATAGAATAATGAAATTTTAACGATAGAAGGGACTTTAAGGTTTATCTAGTCCAAACCCCCTCTACTTCTCCTCCTTTTTTTTTACAGCTGAGGAAATTAAGTCCCAGATACTAACTTTTCCAAGATCTTAATAGGTATCAGAGCTGGAATTCAAACTGAGCTCCCTTGACTCAAAACCTTATACGAACTACCTTAGACCCAGTGTAAATAAGTGTTTACAGTTAGGTAGCAACAGGAGGTAGCCATGTCTTCCCAACATAGGATAAAACTTTGAGGGTTCTAATTCTGAAAACGTAACCCTATAGTCTGGAGTTAGTTACCTTCACTTCTGGCTTCAACAAGGGCTTGACAAATACCACATAAAAGAGAATTCTCATGGGTTCAGGCTTTTACCTAAACTGGCCACATCACTCAAAGGGAATGTGTATTAAAATTGTAAGCATACACTATCACACCAAGGCTGTTTCTTTGGATCCCTTGATAATGGTGCTCATCAAAAGTTCTTTAGAGTATTAATGGAAACCTTGGTTGGCCTCAACACTATTCCTTGGGTCTGGAATGTTCTCTACTCTGCCTGTTCAAATGCTACTTATCTATCAAGTGGTATTAGAAGACCCAGTTCATCCATGAATCCATCTCTGAGTACTTCTATCCACTGTGTTTTCACCCTTCTCTGAACTCGTACATCTTTTAATAATGATATCGATAATAAGAATGATAGTATTGTATACGTATGGTTATCTATTTTAATAATAGCTGGTGTTTATATAGTACTTTGGGGTTTGCAAAGTGCTTTACAAATTCTACCTCATTTGATCCCCTCACTATGACCCCTCCAAGTAAATGCTATTATCACCCCCATTTTACAGATAAAGAAGGCAGGCAGAGGAAGTGAGTTGCTCAGCATCATAGAAATAATAAGTCCCTGAGGAAGGAATTAAACTCAGGTCTTCATGACTGAGTCCTTATAGTGTCTTTAACCAATTTGGCACCTAATTATATTTTATATTTTTTTGCCCTGACTAAACCATATGCTGTAAGTATCCTGTATATCTCTTGTATCACCCCCTGCTCCACTCCCTAGCATAGACTTAGGCCTATATTTGGTGCTTAGTAAATACTAAGTAAATACTAAATACTACTTTATTGAAGATTTTCAAAGACTCCCACATGACCATTATACATGGATAATATCCATAGCAGTCATCTGGAACATCTTCAAGTCCATGGACTTGATGGGACACTTCACATGTTCATGATCTGACATTTGTCAGAGCCCTGTACTAAAGGGACTCCAGGGCAAAAGTCAAATGGGAAGCCAGGGAATGTTTGGACTGTACTGCCACATGCAGGAGAAATGTTTTTCTAACCCTTTTTTCTGTTCCAATGTTCTAAAGTAAGCAGACCTGGATTGCTCTGAAAAATGCATTTAGATCTTCTCTTGCCATGAGGTATGATTGAAATTGGAAGGATTGCTTGTCTGATTCATCAGGGCAGGAAAATGGGTGTCTGGTTTTCCCTAATACCCATCAGATTAACAAAGATGACAAAAGATAAAAATTGTAAATGTTGGAATAGTGAGAAGACAGGCAATAAGTCAACAAGTATTCATTAAATACCTGTAATGTGTCAAGCACATGAATGCATTGTAGACAGAGCTATACTGGACCAACACTTAGTCTTTGATCCAGCTATACCACTACTAGAGGTGTCCAAGTTGATCAAAGGCCAATGGAAAGGACTTATATATACAGAAATTTTGGAGCAGCAAAAAACTGGAAACAAAATCTCTTCCTATCAATTGAGGAATAGCTAAATAGATTGTAGGCTGTGAATATAATGGAATAGTTTGTTGCACTACAAGAAATCATGAAAATGAAGAATTCAGAGAAATTTAGCAAGATTTGTATCAACTAACGTAGGATGAAGTAAGCAGAACCAGGAGAATAATTTATACAGTGACCACAACAGTACAAAGGAAAAACATAATTGAAAGACTTCAAAACTCTGTTCGATACAGTGCCGAGTTACAATTTTAGAAGACCAATGGTGAAAAAAAAAAGAACTGATACTAAAGCATGCTGATCTATAACTTAGCAGAGAGGTGGTGGACTAGAGGTAACGAATGAGGCATATATTTTCAGATGTGATCAGTATGTTGATTTCTTTTGCTTAACTATCCTTGTTGCAAGGGAGAACTATATGGGGTGTGTGTGTGTGTGTGTGTGTGTGTGTGTGTGTGTGTGTGTGTGTTCGCACGTGTGCATACAAGGTGGGGTATGAGGAGGAGGGAGTATCAGCAGGGGATGATTGTAATGTAGGAAAAAAAATATCAACAAAACATTTTTTAACAAAGGAAAATAGAGGTCTGATTACAAGGAAGAAATATCCCTTGTTTTCTAAATTCATCTTCTCTCTTCTTGCCTATGTGTTTTTGTTCCCTTTGTGATTTTGAGACTTAGATCCATTTGAACTAGCGTTTTCTCCCTCTGCTGTCCCACTCTCCCAACATGGACATTTTAAGGTAAATGTAAAAAGAGGATGGATAATCAATTTCTATTGAAACCTTTCTCCTTCAGGTCTTCCATCTATATCCCCTTATCCCCCTCCCATCTCTTTCCTCAACTATTTCTGAGCCTGGAGTGGCCATCAAGCTTCTGAAAAATGGAATTAATGAAAGCATTTTAAAGCAAGGGAATGAAATGTCAATTGGGAGCCATCAGCAGGGCTTTCTGTTGTGATTAACAGGCTATTTGAGCACTTTATTCTGCAAGACCTTCAAAATCAGAGAGGCAGGAGGCCTATTGAATCATAGGAGCTGGTGTGTTAGTGAGGCTTTAATTTTGAGGTGACACAAAATTTTGGTTTTGTTGTTTTTAAATAGGATTCTTTCTTTATAATAATGGTTCAGCAATTGTATATAGGAGCTGAGAAACAAAGAGGGCATCTAAGATATGGAAACTACTCAGCATATTGGTAAAGACCCTGGTCTTGAACTCAGAATAACTCTCTCTTTCTCCCATTTACTAGCTGTATGACCCATGGTAAGTCATTTAATCTTTGTGACCCTTGGTGTCCTCATCTGAAAGATGAGAGAAAATATTACTTGCATTATCTGACTTGTAGGGTTGTTATAAAGAAAGTGCTTTGTAAATGGTCATTTTCTACATAAATGTGAATTACTGCTTTTTATTTGTAAGTTTCTAAAATTTATACGCTTCTAAAATTTCTTTCATTCTTTCTGAACATAGGTGTTTTTATTTGTTTTTGCTCTCAGGAATAAATTGTTTATAAATTTATAATCAGTTATAAATTGATTTGGAATCTATTTGAATGAACTGGGAGTTGAGACTTGGGTTCTGATCCTAGTACTACCCCTAACTAGCTGTGTGACTTTGAGGAAGTCATTCTTCCTCATCTGTTAAAAAAAAAAAAGAAAAGATGTTGAACAAGGTGGTCTCTAAAGTTCCTTCCCACTTTGACATTCATTTGTCTATGTTCTAACCCTGGAGGTTGCAGGTTCCCCACCCCTATTCTTAGGTCTCTTATAGCTTTAATAGTTATTGTTCTGTTTTCTAATGTCGTTTCAAGCTCTGACATTCTATACTCTAAGGACCCCTCCAGTTTTTCAATAAAGGTTTTAAAGCAAATTATAATGTGGACTTTGCTTTAAATAGCACATGCCTCCTATTCCCTCTACTCTCCCTCACTAACAGCCATATACACACTCCCCTTTCCTCAGGGTACTGTCTTTCTCAAAGATGAAAGTAATACATTTTGGGAAGTAGAAATTTGTAATTCATTTATAATGACTATATTAGGGAAATAATTTCTTTGATAAATTGAGCTGCAATTTTTCTTTATTGCAGAAATACTTGCTGTCTGGAGTTAAATTCCATCAGTAAGTTGAGAAACTTGAAGGTTCAGCCCAGTTTTTGTTCATTAGTTTGTTTAATTAATGAGTGGCAGAGGGAATGGTGAAAGGCACCCATATTGTGTCTCTCACTATCTCTTCTCTTGGCAAGGTTGTCTGACTCATGTCTGAGAAACTCCAGGAGAGATCGAAAATGAGATACTTATTATTAAATATTTCATCCAGGCCCTTTGTTAAATGCATGCAGGCTGTTCCCTCTGGGTGATTGGGAGTGAATGGGAAGCTGTCTGGTTTATTTGGCATGCATGGATTCCATTAATGGCCCCATAAAAATTAGAGTAGGTCGTCCACCTCCAAAGCTGCCCTGATGAGGAGATTTCAGTGTAGCTTAGGAGATAATTCTAAAATGAACTCAGTCTGAAAAATCAGCAGCAAAATCCATCATGGAGTCCATACCACTAATCATGGATCTCAGAGCTGGAAGAACCTATGAGAGATCATTCAGTCCCACCCCTTGCCTTTGGGCCACTTTATTTGGCACACATGGACTCCATTAAGAGCAATTATTATTATTATCATCAGTCAAAGATGAGGCCAACAAAACCCAGAGGAGCTAAGTGATCTTCCCAAGGCCACACAGCCAAATGGTGCAAACCCCCTGCTTGCCTGCTCTTGTCTAGTAGAACACATTACTTTTCAAAGTGAAAGTCTTAACAACTCTAAAGTGTAGAAGCCCCTCCTTTATTCCATCCTGCCCATCACTTGCCAGACTGATCTTTCTAAAACAATGTTTTGATGATTTTTTTTGTTTTTGTTTTGTTTTCATTTTTATGATGACATTCCACTGCTCAAGAGTCTTCAGTGATCTGGATTATCTGCAAGATAAATGTCCAGATTTCTGAGTCTGGCATTCAAAGCCTTCCCTCATTTAGATCCAGTTTACCGTTCCAGCTCTATCTTTGGATACTTCTTTGCATTTCCCTTAGCTCCAGCCAGATTGATCTATTCTCTCTATTCCCCTGCCATTTTTCTTCCTGGAAAACTCTGACCATTACTTTCTGCAGTGTCAATGTAGTGGAGAGACCATTTGATTTGAATTCAGAACACTTGGGTTTGAATCATAGTTCTGCTATTTACTAACTGTGTGATCTTGGATAATTAAATTGTCACAAATATGATTAAGCATCCACTACCTAAAAGGGACTATGCTAGCCACTGGGAAAACAAAACAAAGACAGTCTTTGGCCTCAAGGATCTTAGGGTGATGGGCAGAGACGCAGAATAAAACAAGTACACAGGTCAGTAAATATAAAGTAACTTGAGGTAGGAGAGAGTACTAGCATCTGGGGTGATCAGGAAGGGCTTCTCAGAGGAGGTGGTTCTCAAGCCAAACCTTGAAAGATGCTAAGAATTCTAAGAGCTGAAGGTAAGAATATTTCAAGCATAAGAAACAACCTATACAAATGCTTGGAGATGGGAGATGGACTATAGAAAATCCAGGTCCTATCTAGAACAAGGGTGTATGTACTGGACACAGGATAAAGTGAAGTGAACAGATATTGCCTACGAGAAGTTTATATCTTATCTAAGGACACAACGTGTATACACAGAGGTATGTACAAAATAGATACAGGGAGACTTTGCAGAGGAGGCCACTCATTAGTGGGAGGGATCAGGAAAAGCCTTGTGGAGAGGGCAGCATTTGAGTGATTCCAGGAAAGAGATTAGTACTTTTAAGAGGTAACAGGGAATCCAGAGTCAGTCAAAGGGCTGCACTTAAGGACCTAGAGGGCCACATATGGCCTTGAGGCCACAGGTTCCCTACCCATCATCTGGAACAACAGTTTGACTTTAACATAGAGTACTTTGAAATGCCTGTTAAAGTATTTGAATAGTAGGCTGTGAGTTGATATTTTATCCTAGGAACAAAAGGGAGCCACGTAAGATATTTTTGAGTAGAAGAGAGAGATGCCTGAAAAAGATCATTTTGGGACATACATGGAGGTTGGATTAGAGAGGAGAGAGACTACAAGCAGGGAGACCAGTTGGGAAGCTTTTGAAGTAGATTAGACAAGAGGTAATGGGGGCCTGAACTAGGCTGGTGGCCATGTGAATAGAAAGTAGGGGATGGATGGATGCAAGAGATGTTATAAAGTCATAATCAACAAGATCCGGCAGCTAATTGGCTATAGGCTGTTGAGGGGCAGGAGTAGAGGAGTAATGCAGTTTAGGAAAGAGTCAGGTTAAGGTCATAGAACCTCTCTGAACTTCCCTCCCTGATAAGAGGATTTGAATTGCTGATACTGAAATTACCTTCCAGTTCACACTCTTCTATGATCTTAACCCTTTTTCTCCTCAAGGTCTAGGTCCAGTTATAGATTCTCCATGGAACCCTCTTTGATTCCCCCAGCCCACAGTGACTTGATTCTGCCTCTACCACTCCATTGCTAGCTCTAGTGTATGTTTCTTTTGATATCCTTTATGTTGCTTCCTTTATTTTTACTGAACTCCCATATTATCTAACTTTGCATACTTTATTTAGTCATGCACCAACTAGCACCAGGATATACATGGTAAGCATTTTTATCTTAAGCAACATCTTTCATATCCTCCCCTTTCTCTCTCTACCCACACAACTGGCTCTTATCACCTTTGCCTGCCCTTCTCAATCAACTCTAGCCTTACCTCTAGGAGCAAATAGAAACTCTTAGATTTGTTGTTTAAAGACCTTGCACAACCTTGCCCCAACCTACCTTTCCAATCTCATTAGCCATTACCATATTTCCTTCCATGCTTCCTTTGGTCTACTCAAACTAGCCTTTTTACTGTTGTTATTTAAGTAACAACTTCCTCTGTTTGGCATTTAAATCTCTTCATGACCTGATCCCTTTCTGCTTTGCTTGAGTCATCTTACATATTATTTCCTTCCATGGACTATGTAATCCAGCTGTCCTGGTCTACTCACAGTTTCCTACCCATGATTCCCCATCTTCCTCACCTTTGCAGTTACTGTCCTTCATGCCTTGGATGCTTTTCCTCCTCACCTGAACCTCTTAAAAGTCCTAATTTTCTTCCTGGCATCATTCAAATGTTGCCCTCTCCACAAGGCTTTTCCTGATCCTTCTCACTACTAAGTGGCCTCCTCTGCAAAATCTCCCTGTATGTATTTTGTACATATACATGTTGTGTCCCTAGATAAGATGTAGACTTCTTGTAGGCAATATTTTGTTCACTTCACTTTATCCTGTTTCCAGTACATAGTAAACACATAGTAAATGCTTGTGGATTGAATGTTAGTAGCTTGAATGTGTATCGTATTTTAATGTCCACGAAGCACTATACAAACATTATCTCATTTTATCCTCACAACAATCTTGGGAGGTAGGTGCTGTTCTTCTCCCCATTTTCAAGATGCAGAAACTGAGGTAGAGAGGTTAAGTGGCTTGCCCAGGGTCCTCCAACTAGTGTTTGAGGCAAGATGTGAATTCAGGTCTTCATGAACTCAGGTCCAGTACTCTATGCACCTCCTAGCTGTTTTGTTGTGGGAATGAACAAATAAGCCATAACCTTTGATGCAAGTGACCCTAACAACCAGCTCCACCATTCTATAGATTTCCCTGGTATTCTAGGCTGTACAGGGCTTAATTCTGGGGTGCTAGACTACCATAGAACCTAACACCTTCAACATGGCATCTAGAATATTCAACCAAGTCTTACTCCAGAATAGAATCATAGAATCTTTCTTTTTTGGGGGGGTGGGGGGGACAAGGCAATTATGGTTAAGTGACTTGCCCAAGGTCACACAGCTAGTAAATATGTCGAATGTCTGAGGCCAAATTTGAACTCAGGTCCTCCTGACTCCAGGGCCAGTTCTTTATTCACTGCACCACCTAGTTGCCCCCAGAGCTTCCATTCTAATGGGGAAAATGACACATACATGTGTCCACATATGCAAAATAGATACAAAATGAATAAAAGGTAGTTTGATCAGGGAAGGCTTCATATAAAGGTGGCATTGGAGAGGTCTTTAAGGAAACAATACACAGTATTGTAGGTGTGGTGCAGTGGATAGGGTGCTAGGCCTGGAGTCAGGAAGACTCATCTTTCTGAGTTGAAATCTGGCCTCAAACACTTACTAGCTGGATGGCCCTGGGCAAGTCACATCACCCTATTTGCCTCAGTTTCCTTATTTGTATGATGAGTTGGAGAAAGAAATGGCAAATCCCTCCAGCATCTCTGCCAAGAAAATCTTAAATGGGGTCATGGAGAGTTGGGAACAATTGAAATGACTGAATATTGAACAACACAGTATTGCAAGAGGGAGAGATAAGGAGGGAGAGCAGTCCAGGCATTGAAAGAAAGCCAGTGCAAAGGTATGGAGAGATAGATGGAGTGTCATGTGTGAGAAATTGCTGGACCAGTATGGCTTGATTACATCCTAGATAGAAGGGGTATATACATATACATGCATACACACATACATATATATTACAAAGAATAAATAATATTAATTATATAATATTATGTATGTATGTATGTACATTAAAGGAATGGAAAGTTAGGAAGGGGCCAGGTTATAAAGAGACTTAGATACCAAACAGACGAAGTTATTTCTTACATTGCCTTCTTATGATTCATTTAACTTGAGTTGAAGATGGAAGGGAACTTAGAAGTCATTTAGTCCAACACCTTCATTTTGCAGATAAGGAAACTGAGAACCAGAGAAGTTAAAACATTTGTCCAGGGTTGCTCAGTTACCAAGTGACAGATTTCCCCTAGATCTGCCTTCTCAGGCTATTAAGAACAAAAGCAGGCTTCCTTCCTTTCTTTCTTTCTTTTACCATCGGAATTAAGTGACTTGTCCAGGGCCACACAGCTAGTAAGTGTCTGAGACTAGATTTGAATTCAGGTCCCCTTAATTCCAGGGCCAGTGCTTTATCTACTGTGCCCCCTAACTGCCCCAAGATCACTCTTTCTTGAAAAAGATTACCCCTTCGGATACTTCAGGACATGGTCTCCCTATATATTTCTTTTCTCCAGGGTAAATATTCCCATTTCCTTCAATGATACTTTATATAACATAGTTTCAAGTCTCCTCACCATCCTATCAATCATTTTTTTTCTAGACATACTCTAATTTGTCAAAGTCCATCCTAAAATAAGATGCTGACAAAATACAATACTCCAGGAACTCATTGTCTAACCAGGTTAGAATACAGTAGGATTGAATCAAATACACCTGGACTTCTCTCAGTGCAGCCTAGGGGGACGTTCCCTTTCTCAGCTGCCACATCATATGGTTGACTTCCGTCCTCTGAAACTTAAACTGAAGAAAGTTTATCATCCTCTGGGCATTATGGGGAATACAGTGATGAATAGGACACAATCCCTGCCCTCAGGAAAATCGCCTTTAAGTTATGGGGTAAGATACGGCTATTATTCAAGACACATTATAAAAGCCATAGTAGCAAAATAAATGTGGCATGTAGGAGCTTCAAAAGTGAAAGAGATTACATCTAGGTAGAAGGATCCAAGGGTGAAGCAGAGCATTTGAGATCAATACAGTACATGAAAAACAAGTCATGGGTACAGACAGCACTGATTACACCCTAGGAGCTCCAGCATTATTCAGGTGAGTCCACGATATTTTTGTTCCCACCCTTCATATGATAGGCTTTATATAATAGTGATAAGATCTAAAACTAGGATTCAGAGAGATCAAGTAGTATAGAGATTTATCAAACTGGGGTCTATGAATTTTTTTTTAGATAACTATTTCACTAGAACTAGTTCACTTTATAATTCTATGTATATTATTCTATGCATTTGGAAACATTATTCAGAGAAGATGTTCATAGGTTTCACCTGTCTAGGTTAAGGACCCCTGAACTAGTCCAAACCCCACCCATTTTCCAAAAGGAGTAAACCTGGAACCCTCAGAGCAGGCAAGTCAGTTTAGCTGAAACAGGAAAGAACCCTGAGAAATAAATAAGGAGGCAGCATTTGCCCAGCAAGTCAAATCACAACCACCTCCCTTCAAACCCCAATGGATATAGCCCACAACCCTGAACTCCTGAGCTTTGAAAATAGCAGTGCCCCCCTTACCCACACCACCAACCATGCTTAAAACGTTCCCCCTACAGCCATAGCCATCACTGAGGGGACAATCACTGTAGATACATGATTTCTCACCATCACCAACTACTGACCAACTGCTACCAAAAGCCCATAAGTCTAAGAGTCTTTGGAGGGTCTGTTCCACCCTTACCACTTAGTCTGTTTCCAAACCAGCCACCATAGTCATCATCTGAGGAAGCAATTCCTGGGGAAAAGGGGTCAACCATCTTTACCAGCTGCCACCTTGGGGCAGACAACCCAACCTAGCTGAAATATCAAGGTATCCTAATCGAGAGACAGGAGGTAGCATTTGCCAGGCAAATCAACAACCACCACTCTTCAGTCCTCACCTCCCTTCAGACCTAAATGAATATACCCAGGATGAGGACCCTGAACCCAAAAACCTTGGCAATGGCTAATTCTAGCCCAGCCCCCACAGCCATCATCTGGGGAAGCAACCTCCATGGAGATGCTGCCTGGCAACTGTTTCTGGGGGTGCTGTAGCCACAGCTACTGAAAATTCTTACCAACAAAGTCCTTGGTTCTGTCAAATGGTTCAGCATAAGAAACTGATAGGATATCACCAATGAAAATGATAGTATAGGAGTGGCTTTACCATCTGCTTTGCCACTGTACCCCTGGGTCCATGCAACCTTTTCCATCTGACTTGCATCTGACACCTTTCACACATGTTGCCTCCTCATTAGAATGTGAGTCCTTAAAAGCAGGGACTGTCTTGATTTTCTAATTGTATTTCCAAGACTTAGCACAATGCTTTGTACCTAATAGATGCTTTTTCTTTCATTCATAAGAAAAGTGGAATCCCAGAGTTAGTCAATAGGCATTTATTAAGGATTTACTATGCTAAGCATTGGGGATACAAAGAAGGAAAAAAACAGGTCCTTAACTCTCAAGAAGCTCACACTGTAATGGTGCAAGGGACATGCAAGGGAAAAAACTGTCTATGGAAGATACATACAAGGTCCTTGTAGAGGAAGTCACTAGCATGGTAGGAGGTTGGGGCACTTGGAGAGGCCTCCTCACAGAAGTTGATATTCAAGCTGAGTCTTGAGGAATCTAAAGACAAAGGTCAGAAGGGAAAGTCTTCCAAGCATGGGCGACAGAAAGTATAAGGTAGGGAGATAGGGTATCCTGTTCAAGGAACAGAAGGAAGTTCAAGGTCACCAGATCATAGAGTACATACATAGAAGGAAGTAAAGAGTGAAAAGATAGCAAATGTAGGAAGGGGTCCATTGTGGAGGGCTTTAAAGTCAGAGTATTTGATATTTCATCTTGGAGGTAATATGGAGCCACTGGAGTTTGTCAAGTAGGGCAAAGAAATGGTCAGACCTATACTTTAGGAAAATCACCTTGTCATCTCAGTGGAAGATGGAGTAACATGTGGAGGCCAGGAGAGCACACAGCAGGCTATTGCAATAGTCTAGGTGTGAACAGAGGAGAGCCTGTAATAGGATGGCACCTCTGTGAGTTAAGAGAAAGGAACACATGTGAGAGATGTTGTGCAAGTAGAAAAAGGTAGAGAAGACTTGACAACAGATTGGTCATGTGGGGCAAGTTCTGGTGAGCAGTCAAGTAAAACACCTAGGTTTCAAGCCTGAGAGATGTGGTGTCCTCAACAATAATAGGGAAGTCAGGGAGAGGGGAAGGTTTAGAGGGAAAGGCAATGAATTCTTTGGGCATGTTGACTTTGTGACTTGGACAGCCAGTTAGAGATGCCCAAGAGAAAGTTAGCTGGTGATGTGAGACTGGAGCTCAGGAGAGAGCTTAGGGCTGGATCTATAGATTTGGGAATCATAAGATGATAATTGAACCAATGGAAGCTGATGAAATCACCAGGTAAAAATAGTATGGGGCAGGGGAAGAGAAGTAGACCCAAGATAGAACCTTGGAGGTTCCTACTAATGGTGGGTGTGACTTAGATAAAGATTCAGCAAAAGAGACTAAGAAGGAAGAGGTTAAACCGGTATGAGAAGGCAGACCTCAGAGAGTATAGCATCACAAAAGCCTAAAGAGGAGACAGTATCCAGAAGAAGAGGTTGATTAAAGGTTGCAGAGGGATCAAGGAAAATCAGGATTGAGAAGAGAAATGACTTGCCTATGGCCATAGGTACTTGTAGAAACTGGATTCGAACCCAGGGCCTTTGATTCTAGGTTCAGTACTCTGTCCATTGAAGCACAATCTTTTATGCACTGGGAGAAGATGTTTAAGAATAGAACCTAAAGTCATATATTTTAAAATGTTTAACAAAAAAGAGCCCCACAAAAGAAAAAACTAACTATAACTACCCTTAGAAAATCTATATAGACAGATACACAGATATAGACAGATATTCTTGGTGCAGGATACCAATCTGAGGGAGGGCAGTTAGGTGGCGTAATGTATATAGTGTCAGGCCTGAAGTCAAGAATGCTCATCTTTCTGAGTTCAAATCTGACCTCAGACACTTACTAGCTGTGTGGTCCTGGGCCAGTCATTTATTCTATTTGTCTCAGTTTTCTCATCTATAAAATGAGCTAGAGAAATAAATGGCAATCCACTATAAGTATCTTTGCCAAGAAAACCCTAAATAGGGTCACGAAAAGTCAGACAAAACTAAAAAGACTGAATAACAAGCCACCCTGAGGCATCCCTCCATCCTGGTGCCATTGTCCTCTCTCCACCTGGCTTGGGACTGGAGCTATAAAAAGATAAATGTGTGAGCAGTTGAAAATATGCATGTTATCCTGAATGCGCAAATAGATGAGTCCTTTTTATCTATTTCTTGAGAGATGGCTCCGTATATGGGTAAGAGGATTGGATTTGGTAGTCATGGAATAACAGATTTTAGAACTGAAAGGTACCTAAGAGACCATATAGCCCAACCCCCTCTTTTATAGGAAGTCTGGAGCCCAGAGAGAAGTGACTTGACCAAGGTCACAAAGGTGGCAGAGACCAGGTTTGAACCTGGATTTCTTGGCTCCCTATCCAGCATTCTTTCCTTGACTCCATGCTGTCAGAAGTCTGGATGAACTATGCAATCTTAAGCAAGTGACTGCTTTCCTGGGCTTTAGCTCCCTCTCCTGACGCCCCCCCCCCCCCATAAAATAAGGAGAGTTTATTAGATGAGATTGAAAGTCCCTCCTAGCTGTAAAATACTATAATGCAGTGATTCTGTGTACCTCCTGCTTCTTCTCATTAGCCAAGTGATGGAGTGTCAACTGTGAAAATAGAATGCAAAGGCACTTGAAGAGCCTAAATCTAAACAGTTTGTTTCTATAATCTTATGCTTTCTTCAATCTGGGACGCTAATGGGAAATAGATGGAAGAACATTACTCTCCCAAGGTAGAAGAAAATCCACTCAACCTATTATTTTCCAGCAGTCGTGCACCTTGCTTTGCACTCTAATCTGGTACCTTCCTCTCTGTAAACATATGTTGTTTGGGGGTGGGGGGAGAGGCTGTATAGCCCTGGCTTCTTAACATGCTGGGTAAGAAAAGAAACCTGACAAATGAATTTTGAAGGCAAATTGTTCTGTGCATTCAGGGCAGTGATTTAGTTTCCAGCAAGGATGAGTGGATTATAAAATGAACAACTAAGCTCTCAGAACTGGGCAAGTCTTATAGAAATGGTACTCCATTGGTATAAAAGCATGGAATTCTGGGTAGGGCTCTCTGAGGGATGTTTAACAAAGGTTTGGATGATACAGGAGGGACTTCTGTTCCAGCCTACAGACTCAAACTTTCCCTGCTTTTATAAATGAAAGAAAATTGGTTCTGTTTCTATAGTGCTCCTTAAGATTTACAGAACACCTTCCTCACCACAACCCTGTGAACTTGGTGGGCCAAATCTTTTTATCCTGTCTTTGCCCATGAGAAAATTTAAGCTCACAGAGGTTATCACCAAGAACTGGCTTTTTTTTTTTAATTAATTTTTTTTCAATAAGCAAGTATTTATTTTCTTTTCCTACCTTTATTTTCTTTTCCTACCCACTTCCTTCACATTGGATAAAACAATAGTGAAACCTTTGTCAAACCAAACAAAACAAATTCCCAAACTGATCATATCCAAATGTATATCTCATGTTTCACCTTGGACCCCTCTGTTAGCATACTGGCAGCATGCTTCATCATCAGGCCTTTGAAATAATATTTGGGCATCAGAGTTATTAAGACTTTCAGAGTCAAAGAACTGGCTCTTTTCTACAGTTTTAGGACTTTCAAAAAATATTCTTCACAGCAGTCCTGTGAGGTGGGGAGTACAAGTAGAATGAGCCTATGATATAGGTCCTAAACTGTAGGATACTCATACAAACCTATTCGTTTTCAAAGTCGTGGCAGTAATAACAAATTTCTTTTTTACAATTTGTAAAACATGTCAGAATCAGGATGGTTTATAATGGTTATGATTATTATTGACGTTAATAATGATGGTGGTGGGTCAGCTAGGTGGTGCAGTGAAGACAGCACTGGCCCTGAAGTCAGGAGGATCTGAGTTCAAATCCGACCTCAGACACTTAACATAAAAACTAGCCATGTGACCTTAAGCAAGTCACTTAACCCCAATTGCCCTGCCTTCCCCCCTCCAAAAAGCAAAAAACAAAACCAAAAAAAAAAAATAATAATAATAATGATGGTGGTGATAATAATGGCTAGCAAAGGAATTTGTGGGGAAAAGAGGACCCAGGACAAAGCCTTGGGGTAAATGATAATCCAACAAAGGAGAAATCAGACAGATTAGAACCAGGAGAAAGCAGTGTCATGAAAACCCAAGAGGGAGAGATTATCCAGGAGAAGAAGGTATTCAAAAGTCTGAAATGCTGCAGAGAGGTCAAGAAGGATGAGGAGTGAGAAGAGACCATTAGATTTGACAATTAAGAGATAAATGGTAAATTAAAAAATCTTTTTTTGTTGTTTTTGAAAGAGGAAAGTGGGTAGAGTGCATCTGTAATTCTTGTCAAAATATACATATTGATGGACATACTTGATGGACTGCCTTGCTAATATACATGTCATTAACTAGAAGAAATAGTAGCTTTTTCATCCACTTTGTTTTTTCTATGTGGATGGTTAGACAAATCTCTTTCTCATTGTTTTGGATTCTAATGAGCCTTTGTAAGGTTCTGAAAAGTTCAATTCATTTAGCAAAAACTTCTTCGTACTTTATTGATTCAGAGGTTCTGTTATTTTCTTAGTGCTCCCTCTACCAAAACAGATCTCAGCCCTGCTAAAATTTAGTAAATTCTTTTTAAGACTTGCTGACAAATTCTTCACCCTACAGACAACCTGGTAATGGGCCTCTATGAATTTGGCTAGATAACAAACATGCAGCCCATCTTGAGACCTATACTCAAAACCTTAGTTCAGTAGGACTTGCCAGAAGTTATGTTCCATTGGCATAATCTTCAGATCCCAAGATCCTCTTCACACCACAATGAGACATCAGAGGCAAAATATTTTAATTATCTAGTATTGGATTCTTCCTAATTCTCCCTTATCCATCAAGTGCACTATTGGGATGAAATGTGCTGGATGAAAAGATACCCTGCTCATTCGTGTCTCAGTAAGATCTGCCTTAATTCTCAGGTTTTATAAGAAATTCATAAATGTTAGAATCAGAAGACACATTAGAGATCATCAGTCCCAAATACCTCTTTTTATAGGTAAGAAAACTGAGAGCCAGAGGAAGGGAGGTGACTTGCCCAAGGTCTTCTACCTGATAAGTTTTTCAGGGTTGGAAACTAGAATTCAAGTCTCTTTTCTCCCAAGCAAGCTTTCTTCCTTCTCACACCCATAATGCCTCCACTACTGGATGTGACCAGCAGAACCAGCTGGACAACTGGCATGCCAGGGAATGCTGGGAGTATTGAGTCAAAATTCCCTGAAACTGGGAAATTGTGTTTGTTTAAACAGCAAAGCTGAGACAGGGAGTCAAACATGAATGACTGATGAAGCAAGAGTAACCCCCGGGACTGAAGTGTTGGTAGCTGCCTCCTTCACAGAAGCACCTAATGGCAACACACCCTCTCTAGGGCTCAGCCTGTTGTATGTCATTAATGAGCAGTAGCTAGTGTTAGTTTTGCCCTAGAGCAGAATGAGAATTGATAGGGGTTAGACAAAGCAGGCATAAATGGACTGACTGCAGGAAAATGAGAAAGAGTTTAAGAGATTGGCAGGTTCTCTGGCCATATGGTTGTTTGGGCCTGGCCTTTGGGGTGCTGGGTTTTAATATGTAAAATGGGCATTTGAAGCCCAGATGAAAGCCTGTTTGATTCTTACCTAATTGCCTTAGATCCCCTTGAGTTTGCCTGGCCACTTTAGCAGCAATCTTTGCCAAAATTGCTCAAATTGTATATTTATATGACATCGTTGTATATACTGTACTATACCGAAATGGGGAACAAAGATTCTCCCCTACATACACTATGCATGTGTTCTGTAAATATTTGTCTCTGATTTGGTCTTTCTGTTTATAAGGTTATGACTTGAGGATGGAACAATAAAATCATAACTTGGCATTCAAAGTTCACCACAATCTGGTTTGAACCCCCTGTCTTTGACCTGACTTTCTGGCCAAACAAGACTTTGTGTTCCCTGGATGCACGCTCTGTCCTTTCCTATCTCTGACCTTTTGTTTGTGCCATCCCCTATGTATATAGGGCCTCCCCACTCTACCTCCTCCTGACCTTCTCCTCCTTTGAAATCCTGCCTCTTCTCCAAGGTCAACTCAAATATTGCCCCTTCTGTGTTCCTTTTCCTGATTCTGCCAGAGCTTACATTCCTCTGGCACAGCCTTTGATGATAAAGTGTTTTACAAATAGTAATTTCATTTCATCCTCACAACCACTCTGGGAGATATGGGCTATTATTATCCCTGTTTTACAGATGAGGGAACTGAGGCAGACAGGGCTCAAGTGACTTGCCCATGTCTGAGGGAGGATTTGAACTCAAGTCTTCCTGATTCTATGTCCACCCCTATGTCACTTGGTTGTGGGATTCCTGTTCAGTTATAGGTTGAACCAGATACACAGGAGGACCTTTCCTGTTATAAGATTCTTGTGAAATAAAAAAGTTTAGACAACACTTAGCCCTTCTCCTCATGGAATGTTCTACATGGAGGCTATGTATTAATGCCTGCAACTATCCCATATGGTATTACAATAAAAGGGCATTAAAGAGGTGGGGGAGAGGGGCAGGGAATGGGGAGTGCTATGAAAAGCACAGAAATTCCTTACTGTCAAGATGGGATCAGAGATGACTTCTTGGAGGAGGTAGAACTTGAGATGAGCCTTAAAGGATGAGTAGCAATTCAGTGGGCAAAAGGAGGGAGGGAGGATATTCTGGGTCTAGAGAGCCCAAAAGGACACAGAGGTAAGGGAACACAGGACATGCCCAGGGGAAGAGAGCAATTTGGCAAGAGTGTAGAATGTGTGGAGGAGAATAAAAAAAGATAAGGCTGGAAAGGGAAGTCTTAGGTTGTCCAAGCCTTGTATGTCTTCAACATTTAGGGTTTAAACATTAGAGAATTATTGATGTTTCAAGAAAAGGAAGGATACAATCAAATCTGTGCATAAAGAATACGAGCCTTGTAGAAGTTAGAGGTGAAAGACAATGTGGCTGGAAGATGTGTTAGGAGGCTGTTATAACAGTCCAGGTGGGTAGAGGGATGAGGGATAAGGGCTAGAGGTGCCACAACTGGAGCAACAGAACTAGAGAAGAGGGGTGGATTTGAAAGATATTGCTGATATTGTAATGCTTATCAACTGTGAAAGACTTAGTCAATACATTGATCAATTTTATAGGACTCATGATTAAAAAATGCTATCCATCTCCAGAGAGAGAACTGATGGAGTGTAGACTGAAATATAATTTTACCATTTCTCTGGTTTTTTTTGCTTTCTTTTTTGCAACATGGCTAATATGGAAATGTTTTTACATGATTTCACATGTGTCATTACTTGCCTTCTCAATGGGTGGGGGAGGAACTGGAGGAAGGGAGAGAATTTGGAGCTCCAAATTTTTTTTTAAAAGAATGTGAGAAGTAAATATTTTTTTTTTTTGCTTTTTGGGGGGCAATTGGGGTTAAGTAACTTGCCCATGGTCACACAGCTAGGTTTTTGTTTGTGTGTGTTAAGTGTCTGAGGCCGGATCCGAACTCAGGTCCTTCTGACTCCAGGGCCGGCGCTCTACTCACTGCGCCACCTAGCCGCCCCTAAATAATTTTTTTAAGCAATTGGGGTTAAGTAACTTGCTCAAGGTTACACAGCCAATCATTTTTTATATGTGGGTGCTCATTTTCTGAGGCTGGGACCGATCCCGGGTCGTCCTGATTCCGGGGCAGGCGCTCTTACTCACTGTACCACATAGCCACCCCAGTAAATAATTTTTTTAAAAGAAAGAAAGCTATTGCTGAGATGGACTCTAGAGCTTGGTAACTGGCTAAAGGGTAAAGGAGAGGGAAGAGTCTAAAAGAAAAGGTTTTGAATACATTAGAGGGAAAACTCTTACTTGAATAGTTTGGGATTCTGAGCCATCCCATCCCAGTGCTGAGAGATGAATCATCTGGATACTGTAAAAGGACTACAGGTAACATTTGATAACTGAGCACAGTTCCATGTTTTCCAGGTTTTAAGTTATCTGGGAGGACAGAATGGGGAAGCAAAACAGCAAGCTCCGTCCTGAGGTGCTCCAGGATCTTCGGGAGAACACTGAATTCACAGACCATGAGCTGCAGGAGTGGTACAAAGGGTTTCTAAAGGACTGTCCCACTGGCCATTTGACTGTCGATGAGTTCAAAAAGATATATGCCAACTTCTTCCCCTATGGTGACGCATCAAAGTTTGCAGAGCACGTCTTCCGCACCTTCGACACAAATGGTGATGGGACGATTGATTTCAGGGAATTCATCATTGCCCTGAGTGTCACCTCTCGGGGGAAGCTGGAACAGAAACTGAAGTGGGCATTTAGCATGTATGACCTTGATGGTAATGGCTATATAAGCCGTGGGGAGATGCTCGAAATTGTACAGGTGAGGACTCTGGGGACCTCACCTGCTATGCCTAGAAGAGAGAGGCATGAGAGATCATCTAGCATATATAACCTCTTTATTCTAGAGAGGAAATTGGGGCCCAGAAAGATGACTTGTTCAAAGTTACACATCAATGAATGGCTGAGCTAGGTCTAGACCTCAGGATTTTTCTTAAATTCCTTAAGCGTGGAGTTATTTAAGCTGACATCAATTCAGCCTATTTGCTAAGGAAGAATGAAGGATGAATATTGACATTATCACAAATGAGATTTGCATGATCAGGTCTGGCTTCCACTCTGGTATAATAGAAAAAGGACTGGCCTTGGGATCAAGGAGTACCAGTTCCAAAGCTGGTTCTATGACACTGGCCAAGTCATTTCACTTTTCAAAGTCTCAGTAATACTCACATCATTTATGAGTATGAGTATTATGAGTAATTAATACTCAAATTATTTCAAAGAAAGTACTTTGTAAAGTTCAAAGTGCTCATTATAACATATAAAGTGATTTGCATATAATAAAGGACTTTAGCTGCCATCTTAATATATGTGATGATGATGATGATGATAATGATGCCTGGAGGCAGAGAGCTAGACTTGCTGACATCTAAATCTTTCTTCTGCCCTGAGATCTGACAGCCCTAGAGAAACCATGAAGCATTGCTTCCTCCCTACTGTACTCCAGACCTTATTTGACATATGGCCATTCTTTGCTTCTGCTTCAGCTAGACTTGGGTGATTGAAACATCTTCATGATGGATTGTATGGTATAAGCTCATGAAAATTGACAAAGCTATAATAGTAATAATAACGATAATAATCCCATGAGGGCTGAGAAGACTGTAATAACAGCAATGGTAATGGTAATCGCTGGCCTTTATATAGTGCTTTACATTTTACCAAGCATTTCATACACATCATCTTATTTGTACCACAGAAGAACCCTATGAAATACCTGTGATAGCTCATATTATGCCCATTTTACAGGTGAGGAAACTGAGTTTCAGAAAGGTAATTTAAACTTGTTTATAGTTGCTTAGCTAGTGAGATCAAAAAGAACCAAACAATGGTCTCATTTCCTGTCTGTGGCTTACTTACCTAACCCAAGATCCTATACCCTTAGGTTATTTACTCCTAGGATCGGGACATAGTGTTATAGTAAAATTAATGTGGGGTAAAGGGAAGTACCTGGACTCAAATGTCAACTTTGCCAGTTCTGTAACATTAAACAAGTCTCCAGGTCTTCCTGAGCTTCCATTTCCCCACTGGTAAAATGGTATAATAATACTCAAACTTTATCTTTACAACATCCTCTGTGATGTTCTGTGAAGATCAAGTAAAGTAATAGATAGAATACCTAAAGCATTATACAAGCTTAAGTTGTTACTAGGGTTCTATGCTGGCCCCACGGGCTTCATGGGTTGGTTGTGCTGTGGGACAAGCCCTAACATTGAGAAAAGCCATTGCCTTTGGATAGGCATTGGCAGTTTCTCAGAAGAAGTATGTTAAATCTTTTTTCATTCACCCCACCCTTGGGATTGGCAAGAAGGTGACTGAGCCCCGGGTAGATGCATAATAACAGCCTGAGAAGACAATCTTGGTCCCACAGCAGCCAGTGTGACTGGTCAAAAGGTAGGGAAGGAATTAGTGAGGATTATAAAAGTGACCCCTAGGAGGAGTCATACCTAAACCATAACTTAATTTTTATTGACTCTCTACTATGTGTAAGTCACCATATGTAATATCAACCTATCACCAACTCCTGTTGATTTAGTAATCTGTTAACTCCTTAGCAAGGATAAATGGTCAGCTTAAAGCAAGAATAAGGCACAGGATAGGAGTTGTTACTCGACACCTAGGCACTAGGGAAAAGAGAAGAAATTAAAATGTGAGACAGGACCTTAGCTGTCATAATCCAACCCAGACGTGATTGGTGACTTCCCCCAAATCACCCAGCTAGGAAAGTGTCAAAGGCCAACTTCACTGACTTCCCAGTTTTCTTTGGCACTAATACTGGCTGTTTTACCCCAGATCCTATTAATGACATGCCACCTGCAGCTCACATGCTATAGATTTTCCACCCTTTCTTTGAGAGGAGGAGTAATAACAAGAAAAGTTGTAATTGATACTTACATACTGCTCTATAATTAACAAAAGTTTCTAGATTATGACAGTAATACAAATAAGTTTAGAAATCTTAACTTCTGGATTCCAGAGGAAATCCAGTTCCCATCAGAGATTCATCTCTCTTCTATGCATAGAAAGGGTTGAGATGAGAGATCTGGCCTACTGGAACCTATTCGGAGCCAAGAAGATCATGGGGGGAAAATGCATGGAACACAGTGGTCTATCACTTCCATGTGTATCTCCAGGGCAGGAAGGGATGGGGAGGTAGGACCACTATGAAGGGCATTTTCATACCCTCCAGGATAGGTCAGTGGCTAACCTGATCTACAACTTCCTCAACTAGGTTGACTTTAACCTGCAGAAAGCCCATTGTGGGGCCTCTTTATTTTAAGGTGCATATACATCAGCTGCCACCTATCTGGTTCTTGCATGTAAATGTAGGATGAGAAACAGAAGCCCCATTTTACATGGGCTTTATACTTGTACATTATAACCTAGCTCATATGTAAAAACTGACCCATTTTCAAATGGATACTTCTGTCAGCAAAAGACGCATCTGTCACTGCCAACTATTGAGTTTTTTGGCTCTGATTCTTGGTCAGTAGGAAAAAACTAGGATTTGCTCAAGTGGGACTTAATTCAGCTATTTTCCACTTTCTGTCAGCATCTATATCCCAAGATCTGACAATCTGATCAGTATCTTCTAATGGTTTTCAGTGTGCCATGGTTATCACAATGTACATAATTATAAATGGCTGTGATGCTTCTTCTATAAAGGAACAATTATAAATACCAACTGTGTAAAGAGCTCTGTGCTAAGCACTGGTGGAGAATACAAAGTTAGATAAGACATTGCCCTTGCCCACATGGAGCTTATAGTCTAGACACAGGCCTGAAGGGCACAGGTTCCTCACTCCTGGTCACTCTAGAAGGTGGATATGGTTCATAAAGATAGTTAAATACACGGTATTACTGGACAAGTACATCAAATAGATACAAAACAAAGTACCATGTGAGGTGACAGGGGAAAGTGGTTATAAACCTTAGATATGGATCTCAGAAGGATTTTAGAGACCCTCACATTTGATTGTACTTGGCTATGAAAGCCCTAAAGATTCTGGCCCCATTCCACATATGGTGAGTCCTATGCATGCTCACAGCTAGCTGGCAACTTAAGTAATTCCTGCTGTGGTGTTAGTGACCTGATAGGGAAGTCTTTAGTTAATGATGACCTGAGACTCTGGCAGCAGCTAATCACACCAGAGACCCCAATATGGGCCCATTGATTAGTAGTTGGGAAAATTTCTCAGTCATAGAGTTTTGCTTCCCAACCTTTCCTTTCACTATGCATTATCAGAGTGGTGTGGGCGGGAGGGAGAGATGGCAGGGCTTAATTAACTTTTTTTTTTAATCTGGAGAAGACTATATAAGGCACCAACTCATGTGCCCATGTACTGTGTTTGCAAACTGGGTAATGAGCTTACATCTTTGCTCTTCCTCCTGGGGCTTCCCAGATTCTCTTAAAAAACCTCTTCTTCTTTTTGTACTTCTCCAGGCCATATATAAAATGGTATCCTCGGTAATGAAAATGCCTGAAGATGAGTCCACTCCTGAGAAGCGAACAGACAAAATTTTCCGACAGATGGACACAAACAATGACGGTAGGCTATGGGGCAGTCTCTCTGCTTGGTGTTATTAGAAGCCAAAACGCATCTGTCCATACCCCAGATTCCTCCCTCCTCTCCCCTCTCCCAATCCTCCAGCCTGAAGTCAAAGCCAGTGAGTGGGATCCAGGGGTGGGAGGTTTCAGCAACTGAATCATCTACAGACTGCAGAGAAGCAGACAGTAATGGAAGAAAGTCAGGCCTGTCCCTGAAGTCACCTTTGGGGCTGATTAAAAGCACCTTTTCCTATGCTCAATTGAAACCTGGGTAACTTGGTAATTTTCCACAGAAAGCTATCCCCTGCAGCCATCTCTGCTTGTTTTCTCATCTTCAGATCCTGTTGACTGGGCCCCACTATTTCCTAATAAACACCTTCAGTCATCCAGCCCAGCTCTAAATACACACGGCAGGCTCTGTGCACTGTGTGGATTGGAACAGAGTGTTCCACATTCTAATTTATCCTCTGGGGCTGAGAACTTTCTTCTTAGGACTCAGAGGAGTTGGCCCTCCCTGGGAGCTTAGGAAAGGCTGAGAGAAGGGGATCCAGAGGATCTTGAGCAGTAGTGACCCCCTCCTCCCTCCAAGGTCCCAGGCATCCCTTCTTTCTAAGGGACAAGAGGAAAGTCTTGTTTGTTTCAGAGTCTCAGGCCTAGGAGGGAGGCCACTTATTCCAACCTGTTGCTAAGCAAGAATCACCTCTGTCCCATCCTAAGCAGCCATTCAGTTTCTGCTCATAGAACTCCAGAGATTGGGAACTGAAAAGGCTAGTGGTTTTTGAGCTAGACAGAACCTTAGAATCATCTGACACAGGGGTTCTTAATCTGAGATTCATGAACTTTGGGGTCAACTAAGTGGTGAAGTAAATAGAGCACAGGTCCTGGAGTCAGGAGGACCTGAGTTTAAATCCTACCTCAGACACTTAACACTTACTAGCCTTGTGACCTTGGGCAAATCACCTAACCCCAATTGCCTTGCCTTCCCCCCTCAAAAAAACCAACTTTGATAGCTATATTTCAACATTATTGGTTTTCTTTGTAACTCAGCATCTTATTTGATTCATTTTAGACTATTATTCTGAGAAGGGGGCCCAGGAACCTCACCAGACTGATAAAAGGGTCCATGATATACAAAAATGGTTAAAAATCCTTGCTCTAGTCATACTGCGCCTGCCTTTTTACAAATGAAGAAACTGAGTGATTTACCCGATGTCCCATAGTAAATAAGCTGAGATTTGAATACAGGTCTTCTGACTCCAAATCAATATCTGTATCACACATCTTACTTTCCAAGCCTGGGGCAGTGGATAGAGCACCAGGCCTGGGGGCAGGAAGATTCATCTTCCTGAAGTCAAATCTACCCTCAGATAGTTACTAGCTATGTGACCCTGGGCAAGTCACTCTTTGCCTCAGTTTCTCATCTGTAACAATGAGCTGGAGAAGGAAATGGCAAAGCACTCCAGTATCTTTGCCAAGAAAACCCCAAGTGAGGTCATGGAGAGTCAGACATGACTGAAAAATGACTGGACAACAACAACTTCCCAACTCAGACCACTCCACTTTGGGACAGTTCATGTAAGAAAGTTACTTTCTTGATCCTGACCTGTAGCTATTGAGATGATATGAGGTTAAAAACCCCTTATTCTATGGAATTAACAAAAATAAAAACAACAGCCCACCCACGTTCCACTAAAAGAAAACTCCAAGATCTAATAGTGATCATTTAATTCTGAAGAGCATCCCAAAGAGATTTTCCTCAGAACCTTGGACAGGTCATTACCTCTCTGCACTCTTCACTTTCCCCTCTGAAAAATGAGTATTGTACCAGACAGCCTCTATTAAGTGCCATTGAACTAAGTGCTGAGGAAGATGAAATGTTTTAGATCATGTGAGATCAGAGTTTGGGAAGGACCTTGGAGGTCACTGGGTACAAACTTCTCATTTTAGAGATGGGAAAACCAAGGTCCAGAGAAAGGAAGTGTCTTCAAACCTGTGTGCTCCATCACCAAATCCAGTGTTGTTTTGCTACAGTCCTGGCCTCTTTGCACTTTGGGTCTAAGGGGTAGGGGGCTAAGGCATAGACACATAGAATAGTAGTCACATAACTGGATTATGTGATAAATGGAGGATGGAGGAAGGAAGGGAATAAGCATTTATACATCACCGGGCACTGTGCTTAGCACTTTTACAAATATCTCATTTGATTCTCATAGTAACCCTGCAAGGAAGGTGCTGTTATTATCCTCATTTTTTTTTAAAGCAATTGGGGTTAAGTGACTTGCTCAAGGTTACACGGCTAGTCATTACTTATGTGTGGGTGCTCATTTTCTGAGGCCAGATTCGATCCCGGGTCATCCCAACTCCGAGGATGGCGCTCTTACTTGCTGTGCCAACTAGCTGCCCCAATTATCCTCATTTTACAGTTAAGGAAACTGAGGCAAGCAGGTTAAATGACTTCCCCAGGGTCACATGACTAGTAAGTCTCTGCAATCAGATTTAAAGTCCAGTCTTACTGATTCCAGGCCCAGCGCTCTATCCACTGGGCCACCAGCTGCCTCATGATAAATACAATGGAAAGCTACAAAACAAAGGGTTATATGAGGTCTGAAGGGGAAGGGTCCCTCCAATGGGGGAAGGGACATTGGCTCTGAAATTTTAGGATGCCCTAACTTTATTTTAAAACAATGGGAAGTGGTGACTAAGGTAATTTGAGTATATGCTAGTAGAAAGAGGCCTGCTAGCTATTAAAAAGATAGGTTGCTTCTAAAAGCAGGCATTCAGCATACCCAGCCTTCCCCCTTTTAAACCTATTCCTGGAAAACAAATGTCCCTGTCCGGGGTCACTAGTTGGTTGGTGTTACTGATGGCCCACAGAGTTTATGTGCTCCAGTCCCAGTATATTTACTGCATCAGGGAGAGTCAGACCTGCTTTTCAACCACCCACTCTTTTCCACACTCCTGAGAAGACAACAGAGCCATTGGCTACACTGAAGCCTTCTTAAATATTTAACCAGTTCTCTGAGTCTTGTTTATGAGGACAGACGCTTGGGCTAGGCAATGCCCAGACCCCCGGGGCATGAGATTTTATCATCATCTGTCATAATCACTGGCATTCCAGGAAGCATCCAAGCACAACGGGCTAAGCAGACAGCTAAAGATATAGGCAGGAAACTCAGTCACTGGATTCCAGTCCCATCTCTGACCCTCAAGTGACATCACAGCTACATATGAGTGTCAAATTACTGACCAGGACAGTAGCTCTAGTGACAGAGAGGAGCAATGGGAAACCCATTGTAACACCTAATTGCCAGGTGAAAGGAAAAGAAGTCATGTGCTTTGTCTTTCGAATGGACACACTACAGGGCCTGAGATGGGCCTATTCCTCCTGTCCTGCATTGCCTCTGTAGCCTGAGGGGAACAACAGTTGAATCAGGCACAGTTTCCTCCCTTCACAAATAAATTTCTGTCGGAGTAAATGGTTATTCTTAGTTTATCTGGAGATGAAGAGGAGGGATGAAACAGAGGCAGTGCTTGAGGATGGTGTAGGAATAGAATTGACGTTGGTTTCTAGTCCCAAATTTACTATTCCCTAGTTCTGTGACCTTAGAGGAATCCCTTGTCCTCTCTGAGCCTTAGTTTCCCCATCTGGAAAATGCAAGGGGGATGGGGGAGAAATTCATTAACCTCAGAGGTTCCTACCAGTTCTGACATTCTAGAGTAGTCTAGATATTTTGCTCTGGGCATTCTGACTCTTGAGTGTGCTAGAGCAGAAGAAGTTCTGGACTTGGGCTAGAATCTTGGATCTGTTTCCTGCCTGAGTGACCTTGGGCATACAAAAGAATGAATATTAAATAGGCCTACCCCAAGACAAGGAATTTAAAGCACTTTGCAAACCTTAAAATGCTAAGGGGAAAATGTCCATGATTTTTGTTTCTACTACTATGTGGTCTTTCAGACCTTTTTTGGCTGTAAATTCTATGATCTTGTACGTGTCCCTAGGTAGCCAGCCTGGTTGCTGTGTTCACCAGGGACACAATAATAAATGAAGAAGATTTTACTTTTAAAAGAATAGATTTAAGGGGAGGATTTCCCGACTTAACAGACTATTAGCTATTGGAATATATTAGCCAAAGAAGTTGAGTCTTCTCCCTGAATGTGATGATGATGATGATGATGATGATGGTGATGAAAGTGGTAATGATGGCATCTTACGTTTACATAACAGTCTGCAATAACAGAGCACTTTTACCTCAGTTATCTCAGAAGTCAGGTTTAAACAATCCTAGGAGTGCCATATTTGAAATGAGAGCACTTGACTTTAAATCTTAATTCTGCTGTTTAATATTAGCTAGTATTTACATAGCTCTTTAAGGTTTACAATGTACTTTATAAATGTTTTCTCATTTTATCCTCACGATATCCTTGAGCAGTAGATACTATTATCATTCCCATTTTATGGCTGAGGAAGTTGAGGCAGAGGTCATGTGACATGCCCAGGGTCCTATAGCTAGGATGCCTCGGAAGCAGGATTTGAATTCAGGTCTACTTTGCAATTGTGTCTGACTCTTCGTCGTTTTCTTGGCAGAGATACTGGAATCCTTTGCCATTTCCTTCTCATTTTATGGATGAGGAAATGGAAGCAAATAGGGTTAAGTGACTTTGCCCATGGTCACACAGCTAGTAAGTGTCTGAGACCAAATTTGACTTCAGGAAGAGGAAGGAGTCTTCCTAACTCCAGGCCCACTCAACCACTTAGATGCAACCTTGGGCAAATCACTTTAATGTTTCTGAGCCTCATCTCAGTTCTCTCATGTAGAAAATAAGGGAGTGGGGGGAGACAGAAGTTAGAGTAGATCCTTCCAGGGCTGCATAATGATTCAGAAAGCCACAAATTAACAGTATTTGTGTTGTATTATGTTTTTATTTATTCTGTTAAATATTTCCAATTATATTTTAATATGGTTTGGACCTATGAGTTTGACACATCTAGACTAGAGGATCTCTAATGATTGCTTCTCACACTAAATCATAGAATCAGAGCTGGCAAAGAACTCCAGGTTCATCAAGCCCAACCCTTTTCTTTTATAGAGTCTTAAAGACAGCGGTTAAATAGTTTTTTCCAAGGTCAGATAGGTAGGAAATAGGAGAGCTGGTAGATGAACTGAGGTCCTCTAATTCTGGGGCCCATTCCTCCTTTCCACTATGCCATGTTAACTCCCACTGAAATTTAAACTATCTAATTTATAAAACTCTGTCCTACTTTTTTTCTCTTTCTCACCCAAGGTTTCCCATCTATTCATAACTCTACTGAGAGAGTTGTTCTTATGACTTGTTCAGGATTGCACAGGCAGGATTTCTCAGAGGTGGCCCTTGAACTCAGGCTAAGACTCAGAGTTGTTGTTGCTGATTTGTGCATAGAGGGCATCCCTCACTAACAGTTTCCTACACCAATGAAATCAAAAGTCCTCCAAAATAACTAACTCCAAATATTTATATAATAGTTTATATTTTTCAGAGCACTTTCCCATATATGAGGTCTTCTCTAGAGTACTATGAGACACATTGTTTTCCATAGTTTACAAACATATTTAAGCAACTATTATTGTACTCATTTTATAGTCAAAGAGAGTGAAGCACCGAAAAGTTGAGTGGTCTGCTTAAGGTCACAACGTTGTCTCAAATTTAGTTCTCATGGTTAGTCCTGTATTCTTTCCACTAAACTCTGGAGTATTGTGAGGCTAAAATGAGATAATGGATTTAAAGCATTTTGCTAGCCTCAAATTGTCATATAAATATCAGTTGTTGTTTTGTTGTTGTTGTTGTTGTTGTCATTATTTTTATAATTATTGTTAGCCTACATTCACTGGCCTCCAGTCTAGTGATAATTTCATTACATGAGCCTTCCATTACACTCCCACTGAAATCAAGGAATGTAGAACAATACAGGGGTGTGCTGGTAAATGTTTAACAACCAGGATCTCCCAGGGTAAAAAAAAAGTAGGTACTCACACTTTGAAATTTAATCTGCAGTATGAATACTCTCTTAAGTCTAGACAATCGACAAAACAAGCCCTGATTTTTAGTGATTGCTGATTTCTGAGGCAAAATGCTCACACTGGAAATGTAATAATTGAAAACCTATTGGAGCTGGCTCCAGCACACCCCTGACTAAACCTCATTCCTTTCTACTTTCTCTTTAAACTGGACATATGATATCCTTCTTAGCACAGGAACCCTCAGCCTAGAAGGAACAAATGAAGGTTTCTTTGATTTTAAAAAGAGCTCTTTTCTTCCAAGTTGGAGATGGAGTATCTTATGTGAGGAACAGCAAGGTCACTGGATTTCAGAGGTGGTAGTTGGGAGTAAAGTGTAAGAAGACTGAAAAAGTAGAAAGGGCCAGGGTATGAAAGGCTTTAAAAGCCAAACAGATTTTTTATTTAATCCTGAAGGTGATGGGGAACCACTGGAGTTTATTAGTGACTTATCCTCTCTGAGCTTTAATTATCCCAATCTATATAATGATGAAATTGGAATATGTGATCTTGAGGGTTCTTTCATTCTATGATTCTGTGGTTCAGTGGTGGAGGCCAGGGCAGGGAAATAAGTACCTATCCCAGAGGCAGGAAGCTCACTTTGATATAATAGTTCCAATCAGTGAGAAACTAATTCAAATTGTTCCCCAAGTATGGGTTTCTCCAATTTGGGTTGTTATATGTTTAGGGTTTATGCCCTTTCTTTAAAAAGTTACCAGTATCTTGAAATTTTGAGAAATAAAACAGATTCTTTTTTTTTCTTCTTTTTTTGGAGTGGGGGAAGGCAGGGCAGTTGGGGTTAAGTAATTTGCCCAAAGTCACATGGCTAGTAAGGGTTAAGTGTCTGAGGTTGCATTTGAACTCAGGTCCTCCTGAGTTCAGGAGGCCGGTGCTCTATTCACCACAACATCTAGCCACCTCTTAAAGCAGATTCTTACAATGATTCACAAGGTCCTTTAGCATGTACTGTGGTCACCATATTGAACCTTAATACTATTATATACAATGGTACTTCATCATGAAAAAAATGAACTTTAAAAAAAAAAGCAAGTCTTTTAAATAGAGAGTATCATATTCTGTATTTTTAGAAAGCCAAATTTTTAGATTTGAAAAGTGAGCTCATTAGCTTATTAGGATAAATGCCTTCTTTGGAGCAGCATATTTGATCAGAGCTTGGTACCCTGTTTCTCTTTTGTTTGGTTTCTTTTTTTTTCTTTCTTTCTTCCTTCCTTTCTTTCTTTCTTTTTTTTTTTTTTTTGGTTGTTCTTTTGTTCCTCCTCAGGCAAACTGTCACTGGAAGAATTCATTAAAGGTGCCAAGAGTGATCCTTCCATTGTGCGGTTGTTACAGTGCGACCCGAGCAGTGCAAGTCAGTTCTAACCCTGCCCACATCTGGACAGTTGCAAAGAGCCACTGGCTTGTCATTCCAGCTTTGCTTACAGAAATGGATGCCTTCTCAAACCATTCCTCTGCTGTTCTCGGATAAGGTCCCTTGGTCCGGTGGTTTCCCTCCATGCAGTGTCATGGCCAGCCGCAACTCCCCCATCATCCACGCCAGGGCCAAAGTCCTTTGGTCACCCAAATTTATTTTCAGTTTTCCTTCTGTCATCCTGATTCCTTTACAGACCCCTAATATCACTTAGAGATATGTTTCATACAGACAGCAAGGGGGGCTTAGGCCCCAGGGGCGGGAGACATCTCCCTTCACTTAAGGAATCTGTGTGAATACATTCTAATTACCATGAGAAGAGCTGAGATAGGACTTTACAAAATAGAGCCAAGGTTAGCTAATTTATTTTGCTTTGAAAATGACTGTTTGAAGAGTTGGAAGCTAAAAGCAGACAGAAAGAACCCTTTCCTGTGCATGAATTTGTTCTTTTTGTTGGGAAAAAACGGCTTGCACTTATCCGATGATGGTCTTTGCTTTCTTTTAACATATGAATTATATATATATATATATGGTGAAGTACAGTTTCATGGTAAGGTCACCTATTTAATGCATCTGATAGCTTTTCCAGCTTTTTCCTCCCTTAGTGACCTGTAATTAACCCAATGCTGATTGTTTTGTGGTATTTATGCATCTGCAACTTGCTGTATTTCAGAAGAAATGCATGTTTAGCCTTTACTATGGCTATTCCACTGTCCAATATCTGAATGCACATATTTGTTCAAGGTTCATTTTTACTGTTGGTTGGTCCAGTGTATCCTGTATTAAAATCATGGAATAAAAGGAATGATCTGAAGCTTGCATTTTTCCATCAAAGTTCCACCCTGGGGCATGTTGCTTCCAGTGGTCACTATCCCATGTGGGGCAGTTAATCTGCTCACCCTGCTCTTTGTAAACATTGCTCCTCCCTTGTCCCTTGCATTGTCACTGTGTTGATCAATCTTATGCATTCCAGTGTTATTTAATATCTGCCTAATGCCAAGAGATATGAATTGAAATAAAATGATGACTTTTCTTGTCAGCTCTTTCTCTGTCCAATTTTAATCAGCACAGCAGTTGAGGAGGCAAGCTGCTTAGCAGGGCCCAGGGCTGATATGAACAGGGATAGTGCAGGCATGAAAGCTCCCTGTCTGGTGTCTGTTTGGCATCTGGAGGTGACCTTGCATTCTTGAAGTCTATGCCATTGGAGTCCTACCTCTGGTAGGTTCTACTAAACTGGAGAGTGAGTTCAAGCCCAAGCCAGGTGATAGATTGTGTCAGGCATTCAAAGGCCAGTCTACTAGCTAAGTTTAGAAAGGCTCAAGGTTGGTTACACAGTGATAATTTTTCAGCCAAACAATTATCAAAGATGGAGAAGTTCACTCTGCATCTGTACAGAGAGTAGCAGGGCTAATAAATTCCCATATTCTTAAAGTATTCCAGTAAAGTGGTATATCTTGGGGGTTGGGTTGCCCATCCCAAAGGCTTTTATCTGGTGGAAAATACATACTGCCTGAAGGCCTTGGTTATCTATCATTGGCCATGTTCCGTGTAGAAAAAATACTCAACCTTTTTGATCATTTTTCTACTAAAAGATCAGATAGTATACTCTGCAATTCAGTAGGGTAGAGGCAAATTCTGTTGCCTGAAATAATTAAAAAGTAGGAATGTATAGATCCATTCAATAGTGCCCAAGAGGGAAGGACTGAAGAAAAATAAACTCCCTAAATATAAGATTAGTGTATGAATGGGGTAAAAACAAATCCTTGGGTTCCTAGTGAATTTTACATGAGTTGCACAGCTCAATTTAGCTAAGCAAAATATAGTGTAAGAAAGTCTCTTCAGAGGAAGGTCCCACTGACACACAGCTCCCTCTTGCCACCTGTGACCCGAAGGGTTTCAAGGAGCAGCAGTGCTGATTTTCTGTGCATCCCCTGAGCAATTCAAAGAGACCCCAACTCAGCCAAGTTCCTGAAGGTAAGTGTCAGTTTCATAGCAGTTGGGAAATAGAGGAGTAATGGGATATCAGAGTGGAATTTCAGAGTGCAAAAGGTTCTTACAGGGCATCTAGTTCAGCCTCCTCCCTAAAAGTTTCTTTTCCAATCCTATGTATTCTAATTTATGAATTTTAAAAACTTTATTCTCAGAAGGGGTCCTTAGGCTTTATCAGATTGCCAAAGAGGGCCAATGACATCAAAGAGGTTAAGTGTCCCCAAAGAATTCCAATAGAGACCCACCAGCTATGAGACCTTGAACAAATGACTTTCCTTTCTTGGGTCTGTTTTCATCTGCCAAAAGAAAAGCTTGAACTAATTGTTCCCTAGAGTCTTTTCTAACTGTTAAACTATGAACTTTCACACCTAGTTATTCTGACTCCAAACTCAATAATCTTTGGGTTATTTGATGTCAAAGAACTAAGATCTGTGAGAATTTCTGACTCCTCTTAAGACTAAACCCACCCTAGAATAAAGGGGGAATAAAAAGAGAGGGGGGGTAGCATTTGATATTTGCAAGTATTCAGATAGTTTTCCCCAGATGGGAACAGGAGAGGGAGGAAGCAAGAGGCATGATACAAGAAGATCCAAAGTCTGAAGTTGGCCTTACATGTCTATACTGCTAGGACTCCAGACCCCCCCTTTCCCACTTTGTCCCTAGCTGCCCTTAACCTAGGGAGACTAAGGGTAGAATGTAATCTTTGAGTTTTTCTGGTCTCTCTTTATTTTGATGATCTCAAAAGGCATTTTGTAAGTGAGGTGGATTTTAGTGTGTATGAAGTAGATTTTTGTTAAAGTTCAATTTCCCAGGATCCATATCCATAATAATCTCTTGTTCCCAAGTATTAGATATGAGTTCCCACAGTTATGGTTCAAAACATCTCCTCCATGCTTGCACAGCATTATATAATAATAAACAATATAAACATCCTCTGTGACTACACAGTGAGATACAAGGATGGGGTGATGTACAGTTGTGAGGCTATTGCTGGTAATGTGCTTTCTTTGTCTATTGCCCTATAAAGCAGGTGGGCACTGGTCAGTGAATGGGGAAACTTAGGGTTGAACATACAAATGTTGTGCATGCCTTGATCAGCTCCCATTAAGGCTTGGGGGGAACCTTAGGGTTGAATGCACAAACTAGAATGTTGTGTGTGCCTTGATCAGCCCCCATAAAGGCTTGGGGGGAATCTGTGTTAGCCTCAACTGGCCCCTATTGAGGCTTGAGCAAATTTAGGGGGATGCACAAGCTATGCCCATTTCGACTGATCCCATTGAGACATGGGAGTAGTTGCCTCCCACCCTTCTTGCCAGCCCCTGGGAGGAGAGCGATTGCTGTAGAAATCTGTCCTCCCGTTATCAGCAATCCACTTCTGAGAAAACTAGATTAGAATAAACTAAGATTATTAACCCCTTGTTAATATCTTTCCTTTCAGACCAGATCAAGAGTGAACCTGTGCTAGCAGGCTTCCTGTGCTGTGTTTATCTGACCTACAACAGAACTATGCAACTATGGAAGCCACATTCAAGGGTGTCAGCATTACAGTGGGCAGCCTGGTGTTGCAGTGGAGAGAAGTCAATAAGATTCTTCCTGAGTTCAAATCTGGCCTCAAACACTCACTAGCTGTGTGACCCTGGGCAAGTCACTTAGCCCTTTAAGTTTCCTCATCTGTCAAAAAGCTGGAGAAAGAAATGGCACACCACTCCAGTATCTTTGCCAGGAAAACTCCAAACGGGGTCACAAAGAGGCAGACACTACTCAACAACAACAACAAAAGCATTACAAACCTCATCCCCAAGTGCACCTAAGACAGCTAAAGAGCTCATTTGTTCCTTTAAAAAAAAAAAAAAGAAAAGGAAAGCCTGACAGTTCCCAAATAGGCAGTTTCACCTTCCAGGTGGCCCATTGATTCTACTTCATCATAATCTGCACTTAAATATAATCTACCTTGAACTATCCCTGTCTTATTGTTTCTCTTTATTTTCTGCTTCTACCCCTATTCTTCCCCTCCCCTAGCTCTCATCTTTCTGTCTCTTCTCCTTCTTTTATTAGAAGGATCATAGGATACAGAATTGGAAAAGTCCTTAGAGATCAACATCTCCAATACCCTCACTTCCCAGAGGAGGAATGAATAATCCAAGGCCCACAGAAGGGACAGGAGTGTTTCCTAAGGTCACTTAGGTGGTAGGTAAGTAGCAGAACTGGAATTTACACCCAGTTCCTCTGACTCCACATTCAATAATTTTCCTGTAACTTGGTCAAAGAACTAAGATCCATGAGAATCACTGGCTTTCCTTAGGGCAAAAACCCACTCTAGAATAAAGAGGGAATAAAGGGGGGGGGAGTAGCCTTTGAAATCTGCAAGCATTCTTGAGTCTAGAAATTCATGTTAGGAGAGATTTCCCTAGGTAAGAACAGGAGAGGGAAGGAACAAATGGAATGATATAAGAAGATTCAGTCTGAAGTGTTGCTATGACTCCAGACCCTCCCATTCCCATCTTGTCTCTGCCTACCCATACCTCTTTATAATTGGGACAAGCTCACTCTTGGCTACCATTTGTATTACCCAAAGACACACAATAGCAGAAGCCAAACTCAAACTCAAGACTCAAACTCCAAATCTAGTACCCTTTCCACATTCTATAAAATGAGATTCTGCAAAATGACCTCCAAGGTCTTTTCCCACTTTCAGTTGATACTCAGCATCAATCAGCAAATACTGTCTTAGTCTAAATATAATCCTCAATTTTCTAGTCAATCTGGCCCCAGCCTATATTTCCAGATTTATTACCCATCACTCTCCTGGACAAATTCTGTGTTTTAGACAAATTGCCTATGTACTCCTCAGAATAAGGTTTTTTAAATAATTGAAGGAAATGCTAAATTTCAGTTTGATGTTAGTGAAAATCAAAATGTAATTTTTTCCCCATCCAAGTTCTATCCATGGTCCCCTATAGGGAGAAGAACACTTGAACTAGGTGGTCAGAGGAGTAAGCAATCATGGCAAACTTAAGAAAGGCTTCATGGAGGAGAAAAGCTGACCCTTGAGGACCAGCTAGGAGAGAAAAGCAGAAGCCACTCAGGGCAGAGAGAACAGGGTGAGCAAGCATACCAAGGTAGAAATGTGTCAAATGTTTCTCTAGGAACAGTGAGTAGGGTACGCAGGCTGGAGCCAGACTATGGAAAAATTCTAGGCATAGGAGTTCAGACTTGATGATACGGCCAGTGAAGCATTAAGAACAAGGGTAAAAAATGCCAAAATCTTGACTTCATATCCCTAGTGTGGTGAGACCAGTAAATCTCGTGTTAAATTCATGGTCCCAGAGATTAGGGTTAGGGGACATAGAGGAACAAAGAGGCTGGCATCACTTCTCCTTGACAACAAGGTTGAACTTACTGCAATGCCTTATATCATTAAATTATTTGGGTCAGGAATCAAAAAGACCTGAGCTCAAATCTTGCCTTAGATATTTACTAGCAGTGTGACTCTGGGCAAGTCACTTAACCTCTAGATGCAGCCCTCTAATGAAATATACACTTGAGGACCTACAAGGACCTACAAATCTACACTCAAGGACCTACCTTGAGGCTACATGTGTCTTCAAGGCTGCAGGTTCCCCACCCCTGACCTAGATGATCTCAAAAGGCCCCTTCTAGTTCTAGATCTTGTCTAGATAAGTAGCAGAAAGGAGCAAGAGTAAAATACAAAGGCCTGGGAGTGTTTGGGAAGCCATGATCAAAATGTACTCAGGTTGACCCATATTCTTCTGCTCACTCCAGATGGGGCTCCAGCAGACTCAGTTTATACAACCCACCTGTATCCCAACCTCCTGTGCAATCAGTTGTAGTGTTAAGGGAATCTGAAGATCTTCCCTGCCCATTAATAAGCCTGTGTGCCTAGATGTGTGTGATACATCCTGAATCACATAGAGCCCATTGGGGGAGGAGCTTGCTTAAAGAGAAGCTTGCTTGTAGGAACGCTTTCACTTCTTTTGGTACTAAGGTAATTAGGCACTGAGTCACAAGGTTTGTGATGCCTTCTGACTCTAAAAGTGTAATATATATATATATATATATATATATATATATATATATATATATATATATATATATATATATATATATAGGGAGGTTGATATTTTGCTTTGGGGGTTCACTCATGAGAAGGATCTTTTGATCTCCTGGCCAAGACTCTTGAGTAGCCATATGTTCCGAGTCCCCCGGTTGCTTAGATGTCTGTGTTCCCATGATCCGGTGATATATGTAAAGTATAAAGCAATATTGCTATGTTTAGACAGCTAGAGCCTTGTCTGTTGGTCTTTGTGCTAATTTCTCTACTTGTATTTTCTATACTCACTTCTTTCTCTGTAATTACAGTAGGATTGGTAACCCCCTTTAAAGTTGTCTTTCCTTTATAAAGCAGATCAAAAGAACCTGTGCTATCAGGCCATCCTGGGTGTGCTAGGGTACTTGCTGTTACACCAGTCAAAGAGAAGCTGGCTGATAAACCCCACAATTATTTCCTAGAAAAGAACAGAACAGAAGGGGGGGAAAAGGAGCCTACTTCCATTAAGGAAACATGGAAATTCGGGGAGATCTGGAAGTGTGTCAGTGGATTTTGAGGGTAGCTCTCTCTGATGTGAGCAGAACTTGGAGGTACATGTCAGGAAGGCAATGGAGAGCTGGTGTGTCAGATGGAGACCTTTTCTTGGCCAGCACTTCTCCACATCCACTGCGGGCTGAATAAAATGTTAGTGGAGGTTCCTAATGATGCATATGACCCCTGAATTTCTATATAACACTTTTCAGGTTTACAAAGTACTGTCCTACCAACAAACCTGTAAAATAGTACAATCCCCATTCTATAGATGAGAAATTTGAGGATGGGATATCTTATCTGCCTTATCCTAAATCATGTAACTAATTAATGTCAGAGAGAGGACTCAAACCCATATCTTTGGTTTGCAATGTTCTTTGTTCTATATCTTATAATAATAAAAATTATTCATTGAACATAAGCTCTTTGAGAATAGAGATTGTGTCATTATTTGTATCCTTAGTTCTAACACAGTGCCTGGCACATAGTAGGTACTTAATAAATGTTTGTTGAGTGATTAATTGATTGATAATGGGTGATGTTATGGGGTAGTGGAAAGAGCACTCACCTTAGAGCTTGATCTGGGTTTAGCATCCAGCTTTTCTGCTTGCTAGCTATAGTAAAATCTCTAGACCTCAGTTTTCTTATCTCTAAAATGGGGTAATAATCTTTCCATGTCCCAGCCATAGGAGTGATGTGAGAAACAAATGGAATACGTTATGAATTAATTAATTAATGAAGAATCATTTAATAAGCATTTGTTATATGCCAGACTTTGTGCCAAGTGCTGGGGTATACAAATAAAAGCAAGCAAGGTAATTCCTGCCCTCAAGTAGCTTCCATTCGAAAAAGGGAAACATACATAAAGGAGAGGAGTGACCAGGAAGGAATGTTTTGGATAGTTAAGTCAGAGGGAAAAGTGTTTAGAATTATAGGGTAATTGATTACTAAGTCTTTTCCAGGAATGGTCTTGTTGATTTGGTTACTGTTCTCATTGGTGGAGTCGGAAAGCAAAAGGGAAGTGAAGGGGCTACAGTGCTCTAGCCACTGTTACCTTTAATGAGTGAGCCCCCTTCTACAAGGAGGACCAAGGCTAGGGCCCAGTCAGCTCCTTTCATTCTTCCCTCCTCCCCCTTCCCTTCTAGCCTCTCACAGACCAGGCCAGGATGAACTCCTCTCTCCATCCCACTCCCAAGCATGTGTTCTGACCCCGAAGTGCTCGGTCTGTCTCTCCAGGGCAAGGGCAGCTAAACAGACATAATGGGATGTTTTCAGCACCCATTGTCAGTGATCTTCCCATCAGTCAGCAAGGTTCCGTTCAGTTTCCATGAGAAGACTTGTCTAAGAGGTTTTATTTGGGTGTTTTCCAGTAATGCTATCCAAAGGGGGGTATAACTGTCTCCCCAGCTCACTGTGAGAGCAGCTGCCATCTGGGAGTCAGACAGCTCTGACCCTGATCAAATGGCATGTGATGGGAGGTGTCTGATATGGTCCCTTGTCCTGCTCATTCTCTGTACCACGTCAACCTTAGATTGAGGAGAGAAAACAAACCCTTTAATGAGACTTGACACCAATGGATCTCTGCTTGGTAAGTTTTATTGTTCCTTTATTTTAAAGAAAAGGACAGGGTGAGTTCCCAATATCTGAATTAATAATTGATAAATGATAATAGCTAACATTTATATAGTACGTAAAGGTTTGTCAAGCACTTTACAAATATCTCATTTGATCCTCATAAAAACTGGGAGGTAAGAGCTATTTATATCCCCATTTTACAGATGAAGAAATGGAGACAGGTCAAGTGATTTATCCATGGTCACATATAAAGTACATGTCTGAGGCAGAATTTGAACACAAGTCTTTCTGATTTCAGGTCCAGGGAGTGCTTTATCTACTGTACCACCTAGCTTTCTTAATATACATTTATGTAGCATTGTCACATGTACCATCTCACTGGATCTTCACAACAGCCCTGTATGGCAGGTGGCACAGGAATTACAATCTCCCATTTTACAAATAAGGAAACTGAGCTGTAAAATGACTTGCCCAGGGTCATACAGGAAGCAAACAGAACTGAGACTAGAACCCAGGTCTTTTGACTTAAAGGCACAGGATGGAAAGCTAAAAGGGATCTATAGCTCATTTAGTTCAACCTCATTTTACAAAAAGTAACTTCCTGCAGGTCACAGAGCTAAGTTTCAAGGCCAGGTTCTCCGACTTCAAACCTCAGGCCTTTACCACATTGTCTTTCTTGTTACCCTTTAAACTGAAGGTAGTCAAATCATTTCTAAGGGAATCCTGAGCCTGGAAGAGTGTTTTCAAGGTGTTCTAGTTTGTCTGTCTTCCAACCAAGCAAGCAGGCTTGCTCCTAAACTATTCCAAACTGGAATGCTCTAAGAAGGTATAAAGAGAAGAGAACCTTCACAAGCTCCCTTAGGAAGGCACAAAAAAAGAAAGAAAAAATGTTGCAAGCAAAAATCACCATCTAAGCTGGAAGGAGTCTAAGAGATCATTCAGTTCAAATTCCTCAGGTGAGGAAATGGAGAGGAAACCAGGGAGAGGAAATCACTCACCCAAAGTCACACAACAAGTTAGTGGTATGCAGGATGTCACAGAACTTACTTACAGTTCTTAGAACTAGCACCAGAACCATTTCCTAATGCCCAGCCAGGCTCTTCTTCCAATCTACAATCACTCTGTGAGATGCTAATTAGATCTGCAAAAATATGCCTTTAATATAAAAAGTATTCCAGAGGACAGTCGGTTAAAGAGAAATAATATTATAAATGGTCACTTGGAAACATGACTTGATGATGAATGTTCTTCAACATTAAGTGAGCACAGCAATGGGTTCACAATGTCACCAATTTGGATGGTCCCTCCTGCAATGCAAATCATACCCCATGCCTGCCCATGCTGTGGGACTTTTCCCATGCTTTCCCATAAGTTTGCATTAAGGGATTCACTTAGGGACAGGGTGGGAAGGAGGGATCTTCCTTGAGTTTTCTTATCATCACAAAGACATCAGTAAAAAACCATGGGCTGTCCCTCACCCATTGCCACATGACCAACTCATCTTTCTATCTGATCATCTTTCTTTGGTGATGTCCATTCCACTGAATTTAGCGTGTGCTTAATAAATATTTGTGGAATTTGCTGACCTTATCTCCCCCCATCCTCATCTCTTTCCTTATCTTGGTTTTCAGCTCCCTTCTATTTTAATCAGTCCTTTCTGATATGGACATCATTCTTCTTAGCTAAGAAAATAACCAAGGGAAGCCTAGTTAACTTCAGAGGAAACATCATTACTACTAGAGGAAAGGAGGCCAGATGCTGTGCCAGGTTATTACAATGATCTTTAATTTCCTGAACTACCCTCCTTTCCCATCACCACCCTCAACTGTCTGTTGACAGTAGAGTCTGGCTGCAATATTGCCCCTTTCATGCCTGCCCCCACTTGAAGGTGAGCTTGACCTCCTATGTATTCCATTCTACCTGTCTTATTATAGATTCACAACATTCTACAAAAGGGCTTCCATGCTAATAATTTCATTCTGTACCTTGACAAAATCTTTCAAAATAAACTATGGTGACAAGATTCCAGGTTCAGCTTCATAACAGCTCTAAGGAGATCTTCCAGGACTGAGAGGACCCTACCTGATACATAGTCCATCAAATGTGGGAATGTATTGACTTAGTTCTTAGGCCATTCTCTTATTTACTTACCTATATTATCTTGGAGAGGTATTGTGGTAGTGGGAGGACTGTGTCCTGGAGGCCACTTGTAGCCTCTTCTCCTTCAGTAGATTTCGGGGGTCATGAACTTGAATGGGAAAAAATATATATACATTTTTAATCTAGCTGAAGTTTAGAATTTTTAAAAATTATGAACATAGGTGACAAAACATTATTCTGAAGAATCCATAGGCTTCACTAGAATTCCAAAGAGATTCATTGAGAACCTCTGTTTTAAGGAGAGAGTTGTGTTCACTCCAAGGAGGGCACTTTTCTCTTTTCCCTCCTACCCCTCAACGTTGAGTGATGACTTTAGGATTGGAAATAGGTGGGTCTTGTAAGAGGAAGCCAGAGGGAGCCCGGGAAAGGAGCTGAAAAGTCCAAAGGGGGTTTTCAGCTGAAATAATCTCGTGATAGGTGTTCCCCTTTACCCATAGAGTTGGGAGGCTCTATTTATTGGACTTAAGTAGCTTGGCAGATGTTTATTTATTGCTCTTACGACTAGATGAGAATCTCTAGGAAGCCTTTCTGTTCACCTTTTTGTCCAGTCTCCCTATCTTCTCCCCCAAACTCTCTCTCTCTCTCTCTCTCTCTCTCTCTCTTTCTCTCTCTCTCTCTCTCTCTCTCTCTTCCTCCTCCTCCTCCTCCTCTTCCCCCCCTCCCTCTCTCTCCCCTTCTCTCCCTCTTTTTCCCCCTCTCCCTCTCTCCATCTCTCTCATTGAACTGGCAAAGTGATCTTCTGCTCTCCTCTGCCCTCTGGTGCCTGGTCCTCACATTGCACCTCCTGTGAATAAGCTGCAGTTTCTACCCTCACATCTCTGCCTCACTCCAGGATGACAGGGCACTTTCCTATCATGCTATTTGGGATAGTCAGGGAAAGAACCATTAAACATAGATAGGGAAAACAGTTTCAGAGAGGTAGAGAGACTTTCTGCCCACCCTCCCAGTGCTGTTCAGTCATTTTTCAATCATGGCCCAACTCTTCCTGACCCCAGATTCCCCAATAGGTAAATGCTAAAGCCAAGACTTGGAACCCGACTCTTCTGATTTCCAGTCCAGTATTCCTTTGCTGTACCATGCTACCTCTCGCTTTAAGTAGGTCATTAAGAGCCAAGCTTTGCCTCCACTATTGGAGGGGGTACTGATGAGTTCTTCCCTCATGGACCCTGCACATGCTAGGCTCATCCTCACCTTTGTATACCCTGTGCCCCTAAATAAAATGCCTTTCTTTCCCTATTGCGTCCTTGCAATATAAGCCCCACCCATCCTTCAAGGCCTACCTTATTCAAATCCCTTTTCTTCCATTAAGGCCTTCCTTGGGACAAAGATAACCACAACAATAAAAGCAATAAGAATATGTTTTATAGCATTTTCATGATAAAATCCAATATAAAATTTTCTATTTTGTAGCATTTCAGTATTTGCAAGGCACTTTGAATACATTATTTGAGTATCATGATAACCCTGTGATATTGTTCATACAGATTTTACAGATGAAAAACTGAGGTTTAACTAAAGTTAAGTAATTTGTTGATGGTCACACAGCTAATCAGTTTGAGAGGCAGGATCTAAACTGAGGTCTTTCTGACTCCACATTTGGCAGTCTGCTAACTATTCCAAATTGCCTCTAAGAGTTCACATCATGTTCTGTGGGCTTTAATTTCCACCAAGGCAAAATGAGGGAGTTGGACTTAGGTAATCACCAGGTTACTTTCCAACTTTAAATCTATGCTTCTTCTATATACTTCTTGCCACCTAGCAAAGACCTGAGCAGGCACTCAGAAACTGAGATCATAAATTTGGATTTTATAGATGAGGAAACAAACTAAAGCCAAGTGGCAGAAAAGAATTTGAACTCCGGACCTGTGGATCCAAGTTCAACAGTCTTTCCCCAACCTCAAAATGCCTCCAATTTTGTGGTTGGTTGGTTGACTGAATAGTAGCAATAATAATCCTTCATTTCCTATTGTAGCTTAAAATGTACAAAGTCGTTTTCCATATATTTACTTCATTTGTACTTCAAAATAGATCTTGTGAGGTAGGGGACATAAGTATAGATATTTTAGAGTAGAGAACTTAAATCCAGAGAGGGAAAGTGCCTTTGCCAAAGGCCAATGCAGCAAATGAGCAATGAAGCTGATAGTGGAACTCAGTTCAGTTTTCTACTACATCCAGCTGGTGTCCAGATCACCATTTTGAGAAGTATTGGAAACAATACACCCCAACACCCCAGATAAGAGTCCTGCCTCCCAATTCTACTTTTTCATTCAGCATCATCCATAGCAATATCTGCTGGTACCCTAGAATTAACTTTCCAATTTGGGTTTCCAAACAGTAGGTTGTAGCCTCTGATAGGCAGTTTTCTCCAGTCATCTTCCTCCTCCTTTCCTACACTATGGCTCTACACTTAGAATACCTGAGTTCAAAGCCTACATCTTATACTTAGTGCCTATATGATCCTAGGCAAGTCACTGAACCCTCCTGGGCCTCAAAGCCCTCATCTGTAAAATGAAGGCATTGAACTAGGCAGTTTCTGTGGTTCCTTCCATCTCTAGATCTGTGAATTGCACCAACTGGTTTTACTGCAAAATGTGTTTTTTTTCTCTCAACTGAGCTCTCAGTGCTTCATGGCAATGCTTTAATTCTTCTTGGATTGACCCCCTTTCCTACTCTTCAGGGACTATTCCAAACCTTTACTGCTACCTAATCCTCCTCCCCTCTCCCTTAGTCTCTCTGTGTCTATGTAAATTGATGTGTCTTTATTTCTCTTTCAGCAAAATAAGCATTGATTATTTTTTATTTAGAAAAGAGAACATCTGCTGTAAGTTCCTTCTTCTCCTCTATTCTATCCCTTAATTATAGCCACACACACTTCCAGTGTAGTTCCCTATTCTCTCCTCCTTAGTTCTAGTCTCTAAGCCAATTCCTCTGTTTCGTATTAAAAGCCCTTCAGGATCTTAGGTATCTAAGAGTGTAGTCATAGATTGATGAACTTGGAGTTAGGAGGACATGAGTTCAAATTCAGCCTCAGACACTAGCCATGTGACCTTGAACAAGTCAGAGAACCCTCAGAAGCTATCTAGTCCAACAACCCTTATGTTTCTTACCCAAATCACGTAGCTATTAAGTGTCAGAGACAGGGTTTGAATTCTGATGCTCTGACTTCTGGAACCGGTTTGTTGTTCAATCATTCAATTGTGTCCAACTCTTCGTGACCCCATTTGGGGTTTTCTTGGCAAAGATACTAGAGTGGTTTGCTATTTGCTTCTCTAGCTCATTTTACAAATGAGGAAACTGAGGCAAAATGGGGTTAAGTGACTTGGCCAGGATCACACAGCTAGGAAGTGTCTGAAGCCAGATCTGAACTCAGGTCCTCTTGACTTCAGGGCTGGTGTTCTATCTACTGTGCCACCTAGCTGCCTCTGCTAGCCAGTGATAGGCATTCATAATAAATGGCCTCAACCAGACCTTGAGGTATCCAGTGTAGTGAAAATGTCTCTTGACAGTAGCTCTACTACTGACTATGTGAGCTTGGGCAAATTAGTCAACTTTTCATCTGCAAAATGAAGTATCCTTATCTGTAAAATTAGGAGATAGTGTTATTAGCAGAAAAATCATTGGAATCCTAGGTTCAAATCATGACCGGCACATATTAGTTTTGGTGAATAAGTAAACCTGTTTCCTTATCTGTAAAATGGGGATGTATGCTGATAAATGTTTAACAACCAACTCTCTGGGAAATATGTCTGCAAGACATGGTGAAACTTAAATATGGTGGTAAACTTAAATAAACTTAAATAAATGTCTTGCAGACATATTTAAGTTTACCACCATATTTAAGTTTCACCATCACTCTTAAGTCTAGATAATCAACAAAGCAATAAATCAAGGCCTGGTTTTAGTGTTCTGCAGTGTAAATACACATTCACCCTGAAAATTTAACAGTGGGTAAGAGCTCCTATACACGTATCCCTGGCAAGTTAATACCACCTGCCTCATACAGTTTTTTGAGGAAAATCCTTTGTAATCCCTAAAGTTCTATAGAAATAGGAGCCATTATTAAGGTCTTTTTCAACAAGAATCCTATCATTTGATGTTTTCAGATTCCAGAAATACAGGAATCACTTAGCATGAGATGGTCCTGCCATCTAGTGGTAACCAGTGGCAGTGCTACTAATTAATGAGCCCCAAAAAGCCCCAAAAGTGGGGAGGACTTTGCCTGTACTTTGCTGTTGCACTTTACACTTTGCAAAAAACCTTCCTCAATATGCCCTCATGAAATCATTAACTAGAACACTGGTGGAACCCTCCCTCTATCACTTTCTGTGTGACTTTGGACAAAGTACTTCAATGATGACTTAACTAGGCCTCACTTCCTTATCTATAAATAAGAAGTTTAAATGAGATAGCTGACCTCTGAGATGCCTTCTAACTCTAGACATCCTTCTAATTCTAGGATTCTGTGGACTATAACACTTTATGTGTCCTCACATTAATGCTGTGTTTTTCTAAGCTGGGACATATCTTAAAGGTCATTTAACTCCCTCATTTAACAAATGAGGAAACTGAGACCCAGAGAAGTGATTTGACCATTGGCCAAATGACCATTGGTCAGTGAGAGCAAGATTCAAACTCAGACCCTCTGACTCTTAACATTCTTGTTTGTAGTATGTTGCTTCTCCAAGAGAACCAAAAACTACACTTTCCCATCTCAAAGTTTTAATGCTCTGCTGGTAATGTTAACTATGGCCCTCACAAACCTAATAATACATTTATACATACTGTGCTTTACAATTTGCAAGACTGTTCAAATATCTCATTGAGCTTTTTCCAAATCAAGATCCCTCCCCGCTCTGACCGGTGCCCACCTGCACCTTTTAGACTAATCTTATTTGGGAGAGGTTTTATATAGGAAGAGGCTGCAGCGAATACTCAATGAGTTCAAATTCATTAATGGGAGTGAATTTCCATAGACAGTGACTTTTAATTGATTCTTCTCTTCTTGCCAGCCTTCCCCTTTTGTCTTTCAAAGCAATGTTAATATGATTTGAGGGCATTTATATCTTCAACTTTGTACATCATGGAATTAACCAAAACCAAACCAGTGGAAGAGAACCAGGATGTTTAAGTCCCAATGTGAACTGTAAGACCAACTCTCCTACTCTTAGATTTAAGAGTAGATTAGAAGCAAATATCCTACAATAATGAATACCATGTACTTACTGTAAATATTGACTGATGCCTAGAACTGGACAAGTGAATAGTAACTGGTTTGGGATTATATACTGGAGGAATAACATAGTTCTTTGCTTTAAGTGCAAAGAGGCCCTATTGATAAAACATTTGAATATTCCATTACTCATTTGATCTTCACAAGATAAAAGGTGAAAGCTACATAGCGGAGTCAAGAGCACAGATTATTTAAGTACCAGCTCGGTGTGACTGTGGATTAGTCACTTGCTTTCTTGGAGACTCAGTTTTCTCACCTATAAAGTGGGGATTATATTCTCTGAAGTGCTTTGCAAATGGAAGCTAATATTTCTATAATCTAATTGCTGATACAAGGAACTTTCTTCCACGTGCACAAACTGTACCCTTAAGCCCGTGTATCTTCCAAATGGGTGCCATTGATCAGGAAACAAAGTTGAAGACTGATTAGCAGACAGGAATATTTCCAATGGCATAGCTTCCAGGTGGTTTATTACAAATGGTGCCATGGAAAGACATTGGACTCAAGTGTCTGGAAACCTGAAATTTGACCCAGGTTCTGTCACTAATTTGTCTTAGGCAAATCCTATTTGAGTCTCAGTTTCCTCCTCTGTATCCTCAGATTTTTAGCCTTTTTTTTGAGCAGCACTATTAAATTCTGATTCCTACTCTGTTTTTTGAGACACGTTAAGATGGCTGAGACTGAATAAGAACTCTGAGCTATCTAGATCCGGAGTGCTCACAGAAGTCAGACGATCCATGTGTACACGGTAATCCCAGATCCAGATAGTTTAGGATCTAGTATAGTTTTGGAGCTTAGATAGGATCTAGATCTGGAGAGACCAATTAAATCCAACCTCATTTTCAAAGAAACTAGGGCTCAGGAATGTGAAGTGACTTGCCCAAGGTAACAAATATTAAGTAGTAGAGCCAGGATTCATGCCCAAATCCTAATTTCAAATTCAGTGCATTCTTTCCATGATGTCTTTAACTGTGTCCATACCATACAGTTTCCTTTAATTTGTTCCTTCCAACATCAATTTTAACATCTTCATTATATAGCAGTTTTACTCATTAAATCCTAATGAATGGATTCCTCTCCATCACGTCCATTACAGGTTGGACACACAGAAACTTATTAACTTTAGTAATAGCCTGTGCAGAACTTGCAGGTGGCAAAAATCAAAGCAATCTAAGCTTTGGGCAGAAGAGCATTCCTTGCTGCTCTGGCCTGATTTCACTCCTGTGCCAAGGTCTATTCTGTGGAAAACTCCACAGCAGCCCTCATGAGCTCCATCTGATCATGAAAACCAATGACTTTCTTGTTCACGTATGGGCTATTTTTTATGACAAGTCCCACTTTATCACTACCTGTGGAAACTACCCTCACTGAACTTAAAATATCTTAAAATATACTTTAAGATATTAAGTATATTTTATATTTAAATATCTTTAAAAAACTTAAAATAAATTGCAGTTTTTTTTTCAAATTAAGATCCTTCCCAAGTCAGTAACCCTAGTGGAAATCTAGACATGGAGAGGTTAGTGGCAAATACCCTACAAATACCAAGGACTTCAATGTGAATACTGATTGCTAAAATTGAACAAGTGAATTCTGGTCTAGTCTATATTGACGGAAGAACATAGTTCTTTGCTGTTAGTGCAAGGAGGCCCTGTCAATAACACATTTCTTAGGTACTAGCATTGCCTCAGCATCCCCCAGAAGGAACCTGAAGTCATTTCAGTTGTATCTGACTGCTTTGACCCCATTTGTGTTTTCTTGGCAAAGATACTGGAGTGGTTTGCCATTTCTTTCTCCAGCTCGTTTGGCAGATGAGTAAACTAAGGCAAAGAGAGTGCCCAGGGTCACAGTGCTAGTATCTGAGGTTGGATTTGGATTCAGATCTTCATGACCTCAGGTCCAGTTCTCAATCCCCTGGACCATCAAGCTTCCAGGAAGCAGACCATATCCTTCACTTAACTCAGCTGCCTGAATTAGCTCACTCACCCTTACAACTTTGACCTAACCCAGCCATGCAGTAGGTCAGATTAACAACAGTTTTATTGATATATAATATAAATATAAATATATATATATAAATAAAAAGAATTTTTCAAATAATAATTTTCTAGAATCTACAAGCCGAATCTGAATTACTTCTATGGAACAAATACCTCAACTTTACTGTTTACAGTAAAAATGGGTTACTGCTCAGATGCTTAGGGACATAATGTGAAAGGGCTGCCTCTTGGGAACAGTAGTATGTTTGCCCAATAGCTTATGCTATCCAAATTCAAATTAATTTATGAAGCATAAATTCTAAGCCAGTCAATATTTTAAGATTTGGACTAATACACTTTTTATTTTTGCTTTTTTTTTTTTGGAGAAGAAAAGGCAGGGCAATTGAGGTTTGGCCAAGGTCACATGGCTAGTAAGTCTGAGGAGGCTGGTTTTGAACTCAGGTCCTCCTGACCCCAGGGCCAGTGCTCTATTCACTGCACAGCTGCCTGTTTCCCTTCTAATCTTAGCTGCCCCCCAACAAAGAGTCCAAACAGCTATCCATTATGTGTATGGCTATCTAGGGTTTGATAAACTTTCCTTTCTTCCTTTCTTCCTGTTGTAGGAAGAGATAATGTTCTTCAAGTGGGGCACCAAATGATTGTTTGGAATATGGTAAGAGAGCTATAGTGCAGCCAAAGACCAGACCTTCAACAACATTGTTTAAATTCTGCTCAGATTATAGCACATCTAATATGTCCTGTGATAAAAGCTCTGCATTATGAGCATCTAATTAACCTAAGTGGCAGAAAAGCTAAAGAGTGCCAGACCAAAAGAGTCTAGGACTTATTACAAGGAAAACAGACAAGGAAGTAAGTTGTTTCTATAAAATGATATGATGATATATAAGCTTAAAAGCACTACATAAATTGTGGTTAATTCACCACCAACATTAAAGAAATTTTGCTAGTTTGTCTTTATGAACCCAAGTCTGGATTTTGGAAATTGATTTAGATTCTTGTGTAGAGAAGGTCCAGAGTTAGTTCTCCTTCACTAAAAATCAAGGGCCATAGGAAATAACAGATATAAAATATAATGAAGGGTAAACACCTACAACATGGAAAAAAAGTATTGCTGTTGAATTTATTGAGTTGTCACTATTGACAAACATTTTACATTCCTAATTCAATTTGCAACTCTACCCCAGTAGCAAAGATGGGGATAACGAAGGGGAAGGAAGAGTTTAAAGTCTAAGCAGGCAATGACCCAAGTCATCTTTTTGCTTTGACTCAAATTATCTTATCAACTAAACAAAGATATCCCCATTACCTCAACAATTAAGTATGCAAGGACATTAAACAGCCATTAGATTGGCTTAGGTCATCATTTTGACCTTTGTTAAGTTAGCCACAGAAAAGGCTGGAAGTTTTAGCATCTTGTCTCAATCCCTTTAACCTTCCACCCATAGCCTTCTTTCCTAGCCACAGAAAGGCAGGACAGAAATTGAATTCATTCTGACATCTTTTGCATCTTAAGTACAGGACCTTAAAATAGTAAACAGAAATGTCTAGGATCTTGACATTACAATGGGAGTTCGAAATATATATACTTCTACTACCCCCTAAACCCCAACTAGAAGAAACACTTGGCTGAAACCTTTAAGTGAAGAAATTGAACTCTCTCTACTTGACTTAAATGGCATTTTATGCAAACCAGTTTTGAATGACCATAAACATTTTCCAATACCTAATTATTTCAATATACTTTTATTTTAAAACAGGTCACAACACTAAGCTCAATTCCATTCTGCCACTGTACAAGCTACAAATGCTTGCTTAGCAGCTGAGGGGCAATCTTTAGAAGCATATTTGAAAAGTGAATAAAAATCCATATAAAACAAATATTCAAATAGTTTCCATAGGAACACAGATAAGTGTGACCCCATCTCTTAGTCTTCCATATTGTTGCATTTGTGCCAACCCTATTCTTAAAACATATAACTCTAGCAGGAATTAAGTTAATGGTCCCCCAAAATGCTCTAATTCAAGCTAAGCTTGCAATTAATGGCTACAAACAGCATCTATACATTAATACTAGCTGAAGTACAAGTTGTCGAGTGATGTTCCATTCCACTTTCCCAAGCACAAGATAATGGCAAAGTGTTGATATCCTGATCCTCTACTTCTGCCGGCAAACCTTGGTTCTTGATTTGTTGCATGCATTGCCTGAGAGACACAGAAGTAGCATATTAAAAAGCCATACTGTATGTAAGTCTCATTTTTTGTTGAGTCATTTTAGCTGTATCCGACTCTTTGTGACCCCACTTGGGGTTTTCTTGGCAAAGATATTGGAGTGGTTTGCTATTTCCTTCTCCAGCTCATACAGATGTGGAAATGGAGGTGTAACCTCTGGATCACACACAGCTAGGAAGTGTCTGAGACTGTATTTGAACTCAAGTCTTTCTGACTCCAGGCCCAGCATTCTATCCACTGCATTACCTAGCTATCATGAAGTCTCATGAGACAGCATGGTCTTAAAATTCCCCCCATTATTGTGGCAAACACAGTAGCAATGTAAATCAATCTCTTAATGCAGTTATTTCTTTAATACCAGATCTTTCCAAGAAGAGCACTTGTGAATTTACATGAATACAAATTCTGAAAGGTGTCTCTGTGCCTACTTACCCATGTTATATAAATATATTGCCAATTATAGTATTAATTATGGAATAAAATCAATTTTAAAACTAACCATGCTGGCCCAGACATCACATAATAGATAGTTGGTGTCTGGAATCCATTGAAAGTAGAAGCAGCAGCAACAGTATAAGCACCCATGTTTTCAAACAGCATCCAATCTCCCACATGCATTTCTGGTAAATCACAGCGTTCAACAATTCGATCAAGGCCATCACACGTTGGTCCCCATATGCTACAAGAGTAATACTTCTCTTCTGGTTTGGGTCTCTGAAAAAAAAAAATCCATGAAAATATTAGCTATTATACCACTGAAACAAGACCTTTACTTGTCTTGTTTCTTAAATGAACTCTTCTTACCTTTTGTAGAACAGGTTTAACATGAGCATGATCAAACAGGATGCAATTAAACGATCCATATACCCCATCATTTACATAGTACATAAAGGTTTGGTCATTTGCATCATCTTCATCTAAAAAAGAGGGGAAAGGAGAAAATCCCAATGAGTTTTTTGTATGAGTCGGATAAATTTATTTACTTCAGCACTTTAGACTGCTACATACCATCAGAACCTGTCTGTTCCTTCAATACAAGTTTTTTGGCAATGATGTTAACTGCAAGCGTGAAAGCTGATGCAACATAGTATCTGCCTGGTTCAGCTATGATTCTCACTCCGGAGTCAGGTGGAAAATATTTGTCCAATGCTGGATTGATTACATTTGAGATCTGAGTAAGAGAATAAACCACAAATTTACAAGCAAATCAGGAGACAGCATTTACTGATGGCAAGTCAAAATAGGGGTCGCTACCAATCAACACAAACACTAAACTTCACAATATATAACATGCATTTTATATGTATAGTCTTACTTCCAGAACTAGTTAATTCTTCCAGACACCTTTACAATCTACAGGATTTTTTTAAAGTGTCTCAAGTATTGGGGTGGGCTAGGTGGTGCAGTGGACAGAGCACTGGCCCTGCAGTCAGGAGGACCTAAGTTCAAATCTAGTCTCAGACACTTAACACAAAGGAAAAAAAACTAGCTGTGTGACCTTGGGCAAGTCACTTAACCCCAATTGCCCTACCTTCCCCCCCCCTCCAAAAAGCAAAAATAAAAAAAAAATAATCCTAGTTAGATTTGTATACAAAATTCTATAAATGTTTTGGATATAACCTTTCATACCATTAGTCATGCATATTGAAAACAGTTAAAAAACACATAGAAAGAGCTAAGTAAAAATGAAGTTCTACAAATTTTTAATCTTAAGAGTAAATTAATGGTCTGGCAAAATTTGAAAATTCTTTCCCAGATAATTTTAACTATCAATAAATTCTGCATAGTTTGAATTAAGTACCTCTTCAAACTTAAGCTTTACATCCTCCGAACCAGGAAAGCCACCACCAATATCAAGAAGATACATGTTGAAACCAAACTCCACCTGCAGGTCAAGCAAATTAAACTGTCAGACAACTACAACTCATTATAGTCGCCAACCACAAAAATATAACTTAAAAAAAAAAAACAATCCTAAGATGTCAATGTTTTATTTTTTTTTTAATTTATATTAAAAATATAATGCTGAATAAACTAGGGCAAAGTAGAATGACAATTTTGACAACTGTAGTAATTCTATTTATTGCAAACTGTGTACCATGGGTGTTTTTTATACCCCTGTAAGCCATATTACTTACCCCCATGTCAAAGACGCATCGGGCATCAGAAACTGCTTGGACGAAGGTTTCTGGATCAGTACAACCACTTCCCACATGGAAACTAAGGAAGAGAAAATTATTCAATTATTCCTAACAGAATGATGGGTTAAGGAAATCTGACACATTCCTATAAAATTCCAACATGATGAGCTTACCTGACTCCAATAACATCGATATTCAGTTCCTTTGCTCTCTCAAGGAGTAACCTACAAATTTTGAGAGTGGCACCAAATTTAACACTTAGACGACAGACAGCTTTGGAGTCATCAGTGGCGATCCGCAAAACAAGTCTAATGGGACAAGAAAAAGGCAATCAAATTAGCTGATACTAATCATGTTAAGATTAAAGTGGGGAAAAAAAAGTAGTCTTGCCACATACATTTTTAAGTAAACTAAGATGGTTTACTCTATTTTTCAGATGTTAATGTACATCCACAGAAAGTAAAAATAAACTATGTAATGAATATAGGGTTTGGAATTATCTTAACCCAAAATTCTAAAATATAGTAACTACTTACTTTGCCTTTGGATGAGCTCTGGCAACTTTCATTAGCTCTACTTCACTATCAAAAGTCATCATTTGTACTCCATTGTTGGCAGCATACTTAATTTGTGACACTTGTTTGCATGGATTTGCATAAATTATCCTCTCTGGAGGCACCCCAAGACTTTGTACTAATTGTATTTCAGTCTGGAGAGAGGGGAAGAAAAAGAAGCCATTTATTATGAGAATAGAATGAACAAACTCCAGAAAATATTAAGTTATTTGAGCCATCATTTGTTAGATTTTCAGTCTCTTCCCTAGATCTTAAATTTGACTTGTCTTCATATATACAAATAAAGCTTACCTTGCTAGCACAATCAAATCCTGCTCCTAAAGCAGCAAGTGTCTTCACTACAGCTCTGCTGTCATTACATTTAACAGCATAAAAAGGAGTTACTCGAGGAAGAGCTTTGTACCATCTCAGATGTTTCTTTAGGATGTCACCAAGGTCAGCAACATAGAAGGCATCTTTATCATCCTGAAATAAGTATAGATTATCTAAAATGTTGTTTTGTTTTTTTGGGTTTTTTTGCTTTTTGGAGGGAGGAAGGTAGGGCAATTGGGACTTGCCCAATAACAAGTGTTAAGTGTCTGAGGCCGAATTTGAACTCAGGTCCTCCTGACTCTAAGGCCAGTGCTCTATTCACCACCTAGCTGCCCCAATTATCTAAAATGTTTAAACATCTATAGAAGTTCACAAAAATATTATATAACTAAGGTCACCCTTTCTTCAAGTCATTCTTTTTAACATCTATTTTTCCCTATTTAGTGACCCCAGAATGGAAGGGACAAGGTTTTAATAGATTATTCTTCATGCCCCCAAAAATAAAGTTTCCTTTGGGTTTTGTCTGGGTTTCTTTTAAGTTTCAGATACCATTTGTGATAACAGGAGGCAGACAGCAGTTATTTAAGTAAAACATGCTTAGCTTAATACTTACAGAAGAAGAAACTTCATTAATTTTCTGGTCCAGAATATCCTTAGCAGTAAAGCCTTCATCAAGGAAACTGAAGTTAAATTCATCATTGCTAAAGTTGTTCATGGTTTCTTGATGTTCTTCTAAAGTGCAACAAACTATAGCATAGACAGGAAAAGCAAAAAATTGTCCTAAGTCTGAATACCAAAGATCCAAAAGCTTTAAAAGATTCAATTTGAAGGAATATTTAGTAAATAATTATATAAAAAGAATAGGGATACTTAGCAACAAAATAAAGAAAAAAGATCTATTGTAGATGACACAACATTTATAGAATGTTTTAATAAAGCTTCTACAAGACACATTATCCCATTTGTTCCTAATAACAGCCCACTGAGATAGGTAATATTTTCCCTCCATTGTAAAGATGAAGAAACTGAAGTTTCTACAGAGGTTAGGTGAACTTCATTGGGTTACAGAGCTAGTAAGTAGTTAAGGCAAGATTTGAATTCATGTCTTCCCACTGAAATTTCCAAATCCAGATATTCTTATTCACTCCCCTACCTATCTGCCTACAATAAAAGTTAAGAAAATACAAAGGAATTTCAAGATAGAAGCATTGGTCATATCAGTTGTTTGAAATATTGGAGCTAAACCTTAAAAACATGCATTCCAAGCTGGGTGGATAAGCCACAGGGAAATAAAGACCCAGAAATGGCATGTCAAAAAATCTTAAGATAAACACATAACAAATGAATTTAATTACTTACACGGAAAACTAAGAGATGGAATTTAAAGACAGGCTATTTCCAGCTTTACACTGATGGTGGTTCTCCAAGAAGACAAAGTCCTGTTAAATACAAGGCTATGATTGTGCCTTTGGTGCAGCTGTTGCACTGGACGTTCTCTGAGACATACAAAACGTACAATTCAAAAAACTGTATAAAGCAAATCACACCCCCCCAAATATTTAAGAGGGCTATTTAATCATCCTTAAATGATAAATTAGTAGTTTAAGAAGTTCAATAAGTTTCTAATATTACATTTTGAAGAGAGACTCCAAATGCATGGTCATCTGACCTCATCTGACAAAGTGGAGGCAAAGAAAAGTTTTAAGAAGAGTTAGTTTGCAGTGACCAAATTTATAGAGAATATTTTCACTGAAATGCCTCAAAAGATCTATCCCTAATTACATGTATAAATTTTCAGGATAAATTTAATATTTGAGTCTGATTAATTTTAAGAATATTGTTTCAATACTGTTTCCTTTGCAAGACACATATTTTGGTCATTGCAATCACTATACACTGAAGTAATCTTTACTCCAATAGCTGCTGATCAGAATCAAGAAGTTGGTAGGCAAATACACAATTCACCCTCTTCTACAATCTTTCTACAAAACTTGTCACCAGAGTATGATACATTTTTTTCATTTGCAAGAAAAAACTGTTGGGAATTCTAATCTTTACAAACACAAAACAGAGTAATTAAGGTACCCATTGCTAGACTCATCTGTTCTTATGGCCTCCACTTACAGTCAAAAGTGGGTAATGGGCTATTTAAGTGAAAGTAAACTTCTAGTGCATTTGAAATTATCAACTGTTTTAAAATATAAGTTTAAATGAAATTCTCTTCCAGCCTTACCAACTTTAAAACTTGTTCAAAGGCAAAATATGTAAAGCTCATCTTTGTCTATATAAAAACAATTTACCAATGCACAAAAGCAAGGTTTTAAAGTATTGGGCAAATTGTTTTTCCCTGTAAACATTTTTTAAGGTAAACTTCAAATTCAAGCTGTAAATGTTCTAGTCCTTAAGCCTTTATTCATATGTCCATAATAAAAGAAAGATATAAGATATGTGCTACATATGGTTGAAGTGCTCTTTCCTCTCATTATCCTATTGATATCCACCAAAAATTCGCTACGTATTTTTAAAATACATTTAAAGAGTTTTTCAGATTTAGTAATAACGTACTTTATAGTCAAGAGTGTATATTCCTGTTTCTGAGGTCCCTTCACTTGCAGAAGTTCCCTATGAAATCATTCTTCTAGTCCCATTTTCTGAACCCAACTACATTTAATTTGCATTTTGAGATCAGCAGACCCAAATTTAGTCTCAAAGCCTTTTGTGGTTGGTGTTACAGAAAAACTTTGCATTTTGTTGAAATAATATTTGGGGGCAAGTGGGGAGGGATGAAAAAATAAAGTACAATTAAGTCTAACTTTAAAAACAAGCAGCTGTCAACTTTTGAGTTCTGGTCACTGGAGGGCCAGTACCAAAATTAGTTTTGTGAGCCAGCATATTTTACATACATACACACACACACACACACACACACACACACCCCTATCTTTTAAGATCTTTCTATGCTTAAAATTCTATATTCATTTGGGGTCTAAAGTATTCCCGTCTACTTCTAAATTTTTATAGAATTACCATTAGAATGAATACTCTGACCAACTAAGAATACTTTAGCCAACACCAACTAAAGCAGTTGCTATTTCTAAGGTCATTTTAGCTCAATGTTTATCAAAACTACTACAAAGCCATTTCAGCCTAGTAAAATTCAGACCTAGTAAAAAAAAGGAGTAACTCCCACAAGTTTCTTTATCAGATAAGTACTCTCCTAAATAGCTTACATTCAACCACTCCACCCACCCCCGAAAAGAACTAGAAAAATGTCTTTACCCAGGGTATAATCATAAAAAGGGCCACCAGCTGTTTTTAAGGTTAACTGGGGAAAAAAAAACCATCTAAGAGGAAGAATTTGCTATTACCACAGCTAACATTTATTATAAGATTATAAGTATTTTCCTCACAACTACCACATAAATCGGCATTATTTATCAGCCTTTTTCAGATGAGTATTGAAATAGACCATGGGATTTAGCGTGACCTTTAAGTCCCACTTGGATCAACTTATTTTTCTACAAGGGAAGAACTGAAATGACTTGCCCAAGGTCACACTGCCTTGTCAGACGAGTTCAAATTCGGATGGAGCCCACTGATTGATTTTTGCTTTTAGGAACACGGGGCTGGGAGTGAAAGGTCACACAGTGAGTAGTGGCCGAGTTCGGTCTCCAGGAGTCAGTCCCGGCAGCGAACCACCCACGAACTCAAACAGGGGTGACTTAGCTTCCTGTCGCCCGCCCCCTTCAACTCCCCGGGAACTGAGGGTAAAAGAAGAAGTGAAAGGACAGCTGCAGCTCTCACCCTCCCTCCTCCCCGGCAAACCGCGTGGGGCCTGGCGGGGTGAAGAAGCGCCTCCGGGAAAAGCCACCAAAGCCCAAAGCGCCCGTTACCTGCCGCCCCAGCCGCGGCCCCCCGCCATTCACCTCGCACTCGCCCGTGGGGGGTCTGCTGGCCTGCCTCACTCCAGCTGGCTCCCTCCTTCCTCCCCCGCCCCGTGGCAGGGTGGTCTCAACCACTGCTTCCTCCTCCGCCTCCCCCCCTCAGCGTCCGGGGTGGTCTCGCCCACCCGCCCCTCAGGAGACTACCGAGGCGTCCTCGCCTGGCCTCGCTCACCCGCCAGCCGCCCAGCACAATCGGCCACGTCCCTTCCCAGCCGGCACCGGCTCCACTGGGACACGTGGCCGCTCTGACCCGTCACAGGCCGCCGGTTGGTGGAGGACCCAGGGACAGGCTGAGAGGCTCTTCCCCACCCCCAAACCCTCACCTTAAAGGGCATGGACGGAGTGAGCAGACCCCATGGAGATGCTCCAGATGAACGGGATTCGACGGCTGCGACGCCTTGCCCCCAACCTCCGCCCCCGTTCAGCCGCCTGCTGCCCAGCCGGAGGAGCCGCGCCGAGCCGCCGGCCCGAGGTGGCACGAGAGCTGGTGGCAGAGGAGCTACCGGCGGCGGAGGCTGAAGGGGTCTGACAAAGCCCGACGGCTCCTCGGCGCCGCTACTTATAGCGCCGGCGGCGTCGTCATGGAGACGCACCAGCTCAAACCAGCCCCGATCGGTTCCGGCCGGGAGGAGGCGGAGGCAGGAGCAGCGCCCAGTAGGAGAACGAGGTGGGAAGAAGAGTAGGGAGATGGGCGGTTAAACGTCAGCACATTCGAATGCCGCCCCGAGCGTGCAGGCCCCGCCCGCCCGTGCGCCAGGCTCGCGCCGTCCCCCGCCTTCCCCTCCAGCACTCCCCCTCCACGCCCAAGCCGAAGCAGTGCAAGCCCTCGGGCCAGCTCACGGAGTCCCCCTTCCTGGGCGGGCGGGAGCGCGCGCACACACTTACACACACCCCCACGCGCGCCTGGGGGTTTCCTGTAGCGCGCTTCTGCAGAGCGAATGCTTTCTTCTGGCTTTTACGTGCATTTGTGGGCTCGGGCACCGGGATGAATTCTTGCAGCCTTGCAATGGGGTCCATAAACCTTTGTGAAGATTAGCCTTAAATAAATGCACATTGTTCCCGGAGCATTTTTCCACCTTTCTTTGACCCACCAGCAAAACACGATTTCGAAACCAAAAGTCCCTGAAGTTAACCAAAGTGGGGAAAAGAGCAACTTTCTTTACAACCCAGTATCTTTCTTCAGGCCTACCTGCAGGTCAGATAAAACCTCTGCATGCAGTTAAAACTTTCCCAAGGATCTCGGGAAGGCACACACCCCCAAGGGCAGACTTTTGATCCGGGATTCTTTCTTTCTTTTAGCTGTTCTCTGCACCCTAATTAGCTTTGGACTGACAGTGCTTTGAAATCCCTTAGGTAGATGTTGCCAATATATATGAAAAGATTGTTGCAGTAAATTAGTGAAGAAAATAGGGCTTTAAGTGTATTTTTGGTCCTCAAGCTCCCTTCCCTCCTGAAGCCTGTTTCCTGTTCGGTAAAATGAAAAGGACCTTAGAAATCACATGGTCCACTTTCTTCCTTGAGAATCAGATGAAATAATAAGTGTAAAACACTTAGTGCCCGGCACATAGTAAACACTATATAAATATTAGCTATTTTAGAGATGAGGAAACTGGGGCTAGTTAGTATCCTTGAAGCTGTTCACTAGTCTACAACTATTATGTTCACTAGTCTCTTGCTCTTGCCACTGCCCTTTAACCCCTGATACTCTCTAAATCAACTAATGAACATTATTAAGCTACTCAGTACTACCTCAGTAGTGTCTGGAACTGTGCTAGGCACTCAGGATGCAAAGATTAAAGCCTAGTCCCTGCCCACAAAGAGCTTGTTTACATTGTCTTCCTCCATGGAAGGCAAGAACTGTTTCTTTGTATCCCCAATTCTCCCTGAGGTCTCTTTCAGCCTTGAAATCCATGAGTCTATGAAACAAATGTCTAAAACAAAAGTTTAGTGAGCCCATAGCATGGGACAGAGTAAGAAAGATCAGGACAGTCTCAAGTCCTGCTCCCTCTGACATAATACTGCTTATATGAGGGTGGGCAAGCCAATTAAACTCTGTGCTCTAGGCAGCTCTGTTAAGACAGTTCTGACTTCTTGAGTAGTGGAAGTACCCCACTGTGGAGTTCCCTCCTTCAAAGAAATCATGGAGGCCGTCCCTAATCCTGTTTTGTGGTAACAGTACTGGGCATTGTTATTTGGCCATAAACTTTTTTTTTTGTTGCTTTTTTGGAGGGGGGAGGGCAGGACAATTGGGGTTAAGTGACGTGCCCAAGGTTACATGGCTAGTAAGTGTGTCAAGTGTCAGAGGTCGAATTTGAACTCCTGACTCCAGGGCTGGTACTCTTATTTATTTCACCACCTAGCCGCCCCCATAAACATTTTTCTACAAAGTACTTTCTTGATGACAAACCTGAGAAGTAGATAGGTAGTAAAAGAAGCATTTTCTACAAACTTCTATAGGATTCACAATTCTGTAATACTTACCATACTACTTCTTAAATTGTAGTCTCTTTGAAGGGACAAAACTGTTTCTTTCTCTTTCACACTCTCTGTCTCTTATGCATACATACACTCTCACACAAATACAAAACAGTATAACCAAGTGCTAAATTGAATATAAACAATTCCCTAAGAGAACTTGAATCTTTGGGGAACTAAGTGCCTTTTGTTTCTGCATCTGCACGAATATATGCCTGCTGTTCTAATGACATAGAAAGTCTTTTGGGAGCGTCCTCTATCCTTTTTCAAATATGCAAACAAAAATAGTGTATTCCTTCATCAGAAATAGAATATTCTACAAACAATAACCAGCTGGTTATGGACATCACCAGTGTTCAGATAATCCTATTCAGGGATAAAGAGACCAGACAACTGCTTCACCTTGGAATCATCTGAGAGAGTGTGAGATCACTGACTCTTCCATGTTCTTCACCCTGTTTCCCACATCCACCCACTTGCTAAATCCTATTGATAAGGTGCCACCATATCCATGAAGACTTCCTTTATTCCACCTCCCCACCATCCGTAAGCTAAAAGTGATTTCTCTTCAAGTTTTTCAAGAACATTTTAATATTGATTTGTGTGGATGCCATATCCTTCACAGACACTGTATAATAATTTTTTTAGGGCAAGGATTGTGCTATTTTTAATTTTTATGTTCTAGAGCCTGATCCCAGTGCCTAATAATATGCAGCAAGCACTTCATAAGTGCTTCATAAGTTGCTGGTGGTAAATTGAAAATGAAAAAATGGAGTGGGATTCAGGAAACCTAGGATTCTAGTCCTAGCTCTGCCAGTAAGTAGCTGTGTAACTTTAACCTCTCTAAGCCTCACTTGCTTCATTTATAAAATAAGAGGGTTTGACCAGATGGTCTCTGAGGGTTTCTAACAGTTCTAGAATTATAATCCTTTGAACTCTCTGGACCTCAGTTTCCTCATTTATAGAATAAGGATATAGTATTAGATGAGCTCTAAGGTTCAGCTATAAAATTCTGCCATTACATTTTGGTTTCTATAAATTTTAACAGTATCCTGAAGAATATCCTTCCACAGAATACTATCCTCTTTTTCAGCCCCTTGCACTGCCTTCAAAGCTGGCCCGTGAGTCTTGGCTAAGAGCTGATCAGTCTCTCTTAAACCATTCTCTGTTATCCAGATAGTTATGTCATAAGCCTGTGACCTTAACACAGAAGGTAAGAGAACAGCCTTATACAACTCATATATCTAGATAAGTTTTGTTCAAGGCTATGGTATTACTGACTGGTTCTAGAAATAGGTTAAGGGCATGGAAATGCAAATGGTCTCCATGGATGCTAGTTCCACCTTCTTTAAGGGGCATGTTTCTTCGGGTCCTCTGATATACTCTGTACCAACAGCCTATATTGATCTCAAATGCCAACATCGATTAGGTATCCATGAAAAAACAAGCAGCACTAGTCTTATCCATTTCTGTTATTTTCATCCTTTTTGGGATAATATCTCTGAACTTTGTCTCCTGCTCTCTGCTTTGGACTTTCTACTGTTTTAATTCAGCAATTAAAGAAATTCTACGTTTTACCTCACTTCAATATCTTCACCTTAGAATCTTTGAGCATTACAGTTGAAAAGAGGGGAAGCTCATGGCTGACCTTGCAAGCCTATCATATACCTTGTAGTGAACCTGCATAAGTAAGACTTGCAAGTGGCTAGAATCTTGGAATGGAAGCAGCACAGTGGGACTCTTTGAAAAGATCAGGAATGCAACAGGAAAGTAAAAAGTTTTATAATATGTGAACAAAATCATATACATATATATATATATATATATATATATATATATTTGTACAATTATGCTATTAAGCATTTGGCCAGAGATTGACTGCTACAGTCACATATATACATGCATATACACATAAAGAGAAGAAATATGGTAGTTGTCTAGACCTATGATTTCATTGGTATAGAGAACTTTCTAAGACTATAAGTTGCAGAACAGTTGCTGATCTGTACATGGGTACATACATAAAATTATTTATAATCAGAACTTCAAGGCTTACTTAAAGTCATTCCTTTGATCTGTTTCCCTGCCCCCCCTCCCCCTACTCCACTCCACATACCATTGTCAATAGCAAGACATCCTCCTCCTTCCACACCCATACACACACCAAGCTGTCACTCTGGGCATAGCAACCTTGCCCAGTTTGGCCCATCTGTCCCTGATGAGAAAAAAGTGGAAGTGACTGAAATGTAATTGCCTTCACTCCTACTGCTTGAGGCAAACTTTCTTTGAGAGTCAAGCACCTGGAGTCTGGGAGCTGACTCACAGAGAAGGGAAGTTCCACAAAGGTAGTCTTATGCAATGTGATGAGAGGGATAAATGTGATACAATAAGATGAATTGATGAGTAAATTACATCTTATTTAAATACATACTTTAAAAATATTTTCAGTGTATCTTCCTCAATTAATAGTGAGTAGAGGAGTAGCAAATTATTGTGAAATAAAGCATTGCATAGAATTTTAAGATTATTTTGCAATAATATTTTAAATTTGTGTAGTAGTTCATACTTAGCAAAATGCTTTAATATTCATTATTTCATTGGACTCTCGCTGAAAACTTTTGATGAGTCATGAGTCATTTTATAGTGGCTTGGAGAATGGTTTGTCTAGGATCATCATCACCCTTGTGATGTCTTTGGTCCTCTTAGAGAATGACAGATCAACAACAACAACAACAACAACATCAAGAAGAGCTAGGATTTGGACCCAGTTCTCCTACCTCAAATTCCAAGTCTCTGAGGTGGCAATTCTTATATAGATCTACCATCTCATCTATAAAAATCCATCAAAAGATGGATTTTTGTATCATGAAACTGCTTGGGATCATTGAAAGCATTTTGCAGTTTCCCAAATGTTTTCAATAATTATTTGCTTCCTCTTCTTCAATTCTGGGCCTGGCTTATTGTCCCTCTACAGTGCCTATCTATGATATATGTACCCATGGGGAGGAACTCACTTCCAATTGAATGTCTTAAACTGGGCAATGAGCATTCTTTATCCATATGTTTTGTTGTTTGTTTTGTTTTGTTTGCTACATGAAAATATTAGTTCATTATCATATATTTAGACCTGGAAGGAAGCTGAGTGGCCGTTTAGTCCACTCCCCTCATTTTATAGGTGAAGAAACTGAGACCCAGAGAGATTAAATGATTGGTCATGGTCACAAGGATTTTATGTTTGGTGTAGAAGCTACAAAAGAAATGGGGGGAGTACAGGCCTGAGAGTGCCACAATATCCCAGTGTTCCTAGCCATTTTGTCTAAATGTTTGGACAAACTTCATTTTTTTCCCAAGTACTTTTCTTTTGTGAAGTATATGCTCTTATTTTGTTGCACCCATGTGTCCCTGTGCAGATGTACTGTAGTTTACATAACCCTTCTTTAATGCAAACAGATCAAACTTGTAATAAGAAAATGTGGTCTAGACTCCATACACCAGTGGGTTGTATGGTGATTGAAATGTAGACCAAGTAGAAGTAATAGCTGGCATGGGTATAGCAACCTAAGATTTACAAAGTGCTATACATACATGCCTTTGATCCTTCTAACTACAGATGAGTTAGGTAGTGAAAGTACATCCACACTGTAGTGATGGAACTAGAATCAGAGATAAAGTGTAAATGAGAGGAATGGGAATCAACTCCAGGTCAAGTATAGCTCCTTCTATTACACTATGTTCTCCTTCTATCCAAAATGAGTATTGTCTTCTTCTAAGTAGTCTCCCGTGAGTGGCCCTACACTTGCCTGTTCCATGGAAGCTGCCATTATTGATCAGTATATAAGGTGTTTCAAAAGTCTCATGGGAATCCTAATAGCTGTAATAGCTTAAAACTGCCCTGAGACTTTTTTTGTATTACAAGACCCTTTCTTTTAGGAATTGCCTTCAGAGTCAGTTTAGCTTTGTGATCATGGGCAAGTTACTTGACCCATCTACTCCTCAAGTGACATCCATAATTAGAGGAATGACTCAAGTAATTTTTCTGCATTAGTTAGCCCTTCTACTTTTAGATACTCATGAAATAATCTGAGCCAAAAGTAAGCCTTGGCATCTGCTAAGGTAATAGTAACAATTTTGTTGTTGTTGTTGTCGATTCAGTTGCATCTGACTTTTCATGACCTCATTTGGGATTTTCTTAGCAAAGATACTGGAGTGATTTGTCATTTCTATCTCCAGCTCATTTTACAGATGAGGAAACTGAGGCAAACAGGGTTAAATGACTTGCCCAAGGTCATACAGCTAGTTAAGTATCTGAGGCCAGATTTGAACTCAGGAAGATAAGTCTTCCTGATTCTAGGGCAGCTGCTCTATCCACTGAACTGTTTAGCTGCTCGGTAACAATTTTACATATTACACATATATATGTATATATACACATACCTATACAGGTATATATACACATTTATAAATGCATGTGTGCATATATGCTCATGCATGTGTTTACCTTTAATATTTATACAGCATGTCCATTATAACAACTTTGTGAGGCAGGTAGTCCATGTGATATTATGCCCATTTTTACAGAGTAGGAATCTGAAGCCTAAATAGATAAGGTGATCTGCTCAGGGTTGCAGAGATAGTGTAGAAGCAAGAATTCCAGTCTGGCTCTTCTGACCCTAAAACCTGTGTTCTTGAACCAATCTCTTTTTGTGTTGCTGCTTGTGAGCTCCTTGTGGCTGCCTCCCTCCCTGACAAGTTGTAGCAGCACCTCTGCTGGGCTTTACTACTGTCCCATTTTGAGTCTGGCTCCACCCTAGCCCTTGCTATGGGGTGTTACCCCTGTTATGGGGCACACCTTGGGGAAGCCCCAGGTCACGAAAGATTTCTTCCACCCATGTGCTGGGGAATAACTTTTGTCAAGAGGACTGGTGGAGCTTGCATAATCCCAGCTTCCTGAAGGTGCGCCTTAAGCTCCGGAACAGATATCTGAGCCCTATGAAAGGCTTGTGTCGTCATCATGAAGGGGCTTGCCAAGAGTGGCCATGCCACCACCTTGCGCCACCCAGCATCTTTGATGTTTAGGGAGATGTTTAGAAAGGGCTGGTGTGACTTCCTTGGAGTGCTCACAGCTTCTAGAGGAGGGAGTTCCTTAAAACAGAGGAAACTGGAGATATGTGGGTGGACAGCCAAGCCCTGGTGAGGCTCACCCATGACTGATGATGCTGACCTTCCACATAGCCTTTGCCTGAGAGTGTCCACACCTCTTCAGTTTCCATCAGCTCCCACCCCTCTGATGGTAGGAGCAGGGGTGGTACCCGACAGAAAGGAGGATGCTTCAACTACTGTGAGTTTCATGACTTCAAGGGTGAAAAGGGATGTGTCAGTCCCCGCTCAGAAGGGAACCTAGATATGAGATACAATTCCTTTTATTATTCTAGGTAGGGCAAGGATGTATGTAGTGAGGAGAAGGAATGTGTTTGGATGAAAGGGGAAAAAATATTATAGAGTAGAGATTCTTAAACTAGAGTCCACCGAACCATACAGAGGCATGGATAGATTTCAAGGATCAATGAACTTGGTTGGGAAAAAAATACATCTTTATTTTTATTAACCTCTAACTAACACGAACCATTTCCTTCAATATTGAATATAGACAACAAACCACAGTGGTATTAGGCTTCATTTGGCTTCCCCAGCGATCCATGACATACAGAATAGTTAAGAATCCCTGCCAGACCAGTGTTGAAAATGACCAAAGAAGGAAGGGAATGGTCCAGGAAGGAGGAAAGAATGTTTAGAGAAGACAAGAAAAACGAATGGAAGATGAAAGAGTAAAAGGAGTAGAGGAAAGAAGGAAGAAAAGAAAAGGAAGAAAGTAAGGGAGGGAAGGAGAAAGGAAGGAAAGGAAGTAATGGAGGGAGGAAGACCTCTACTTTGTTCCTCCAGCTGCTAGCCCTGTCTCCTTCAGAGTTACTTGGTATTTGATTTGTATGTGACTTGCATATATGAAAGGCAGTGTTGCTTAATGGATAAAGAGCTGAGCTTTAAAAGGAAGGAAAGGAAAAGAAGATAAAAGGGTAGAAAGTAGAAGTGAAAAAAAGGAAAAGAAGTAGGGAAGAGATGAAGGAAGAAAAAAGAAAGGAAGAAATAGAAGAAAATGAAGGAGAAGAAAGATAAAAGAAAGGACAGAAATCGAAGGAACGATGTAAGCTCCAGAGGGGTAGGAGGCAGCTTCGTGGTGTAGTGGCTAGAAGGTTGGGCATGGAGTTGGAAACACCTGAGTTCAAGCTTGCCCTTAGATATTTACTAGCTACGTGGCCCTCAGCAGCTCACCTGGGCTTTGTCTGCCTCAGTTTCCTCAACTGTAAAATGAAGATGATAATAGCAGTTATCTCGTAAGGTTGTTGTAGGGTCCAAAGAGATGATGTTTGTAAGACATATCCCATAGTGATTAGCACATAGTAGGTGCTTAATACATACCTGTTTCCTTCTTTCCCAGGAACCATGACACTTTTATCTATGTCTCCCCAGGCCTTAGAATAGTACTTTGCACTGAGAAGACACTTGCTAAATCTTTCTTGAATTTCAATTTATTAGAGGAAGAAAATAAAAAATATAAACTCTTCTATTTGGTTCTGTAAAACTATTTACAACCTGGCCCCTTCTTAGCTTTGCAGTGACCTTACATGCAGTTTCCCTCTGCAATCTCTAAGTTCTAACCATACTAGCTTACTTGTTGCCCTTCACACATTGCTCTCCATCCCGTCTCTCTGCCTCTGCATGGCTGTCCCCCATGCCCGGCCTTGCTATGCTCCCACCTCTTGGAATCCCTGGTCCCCAACAAGACTCAAGTACAGCATCTTTCCTGAGACCTCTGTTGTTCCTCCGGCTGCTAGCACTTTCTCCTTCAAAGCTACTTTGTATTTGATTTGTGACTTGTATATATGAGAGGCAGTGTCACAATGACAAAAAACTAAACTCAGAGCAGGAAGACAAATTCAGGTCCAGCTTCTGAAACACAATTGCATTGTAACCTTGGACAAGTCCCTTAACCTTTTGGTGTCCTAAGCAACTTGCTGAGTATAAATTGTAGAGAATTCCTGTTTTGCATATATACAGTAAGTTTCTTATAGGGGCTACCATACCAATGAAATAAGTCCTCTAAGTCCTATCCTAGAAGCAACTAGGACAAGTCACTTAACAAGTGTCTGCCTTAGTTTCTTATAAAATGGGGATAAAAATGGGGGGGAGGAAATGGTATTTATATAGCACCTATTATGGGCTAGTAACTGTACTTAGTGCTAAGGGGCTATTATTATTTCCATTTTATAGTTAAGGAAACTGAGACAGATAGGTTATTAAGTGACTTGCCCAGGGTCAAACAACCAGTAAAATGTCTGAGACTGACTGAATTTGAATTCAGTTCTTCCTGACTTCAGACCCAGTTCTCTATCCACTTCCTACCTCACTGCCTCAAAATAGCACCAAGGTTTATTGTCAGGATGAACTGTGATAATATTTGCATAGCACTTAGCACAGTGCTAAGTAGGTACTTACTTAGCACAGTACATAGTAGGTACTTACTAAATGCTTGTTCCTTCCCTTCTCCAGTCATCATTCTTCTATATATTTATATGTGCACATTGTTTCCCTCATTAGAATGTTAGCTCCCTGAGGAGAGTGATTGTTTCACTTTTGTCTTTGTATTCCCAAAGCTTAGAACGTATGCCTGGCATATTTTTTGTTGTTGTTTAGTTGGGTCAGACACTTCATGACCCCATTTGGGGTTTTCTTTACAAAGATACTGGAGTGGTTTGCTATTTCTTTCTCTATCTCGTTTTACAGATGAGGAAACTGAGGGAAAGAGTACTAAGTGACTTGCTCAGGGTCACATAGCTAGTAAGTGTCTGAGGCCAGTTTTGAACTCTAGAAAATGAGTCTTGGGGCGGCTAGGTAGTGCAGTGAATAGAGCACTGGCCCTGGAGTCAGGAGGACCTGAGTTCAAATTCGACCTCAGACACATAACACTTACTACCATGTGATCTCGGTCAAGGCATTTAACCCCAATTGCCCTGCCTTCCCCTCTGTAAAAAGCCAGGAAGGAAGGAAGGAAAGAAGGAAGTCTTCCTAACTCCAGGCTCAGCATTCTGCCACCTGTGTTGTGTGGCATATAGAGATGGTTAATAAATGCTGTTCATTTGTTTGATTGATAAATAAAGGGGAGGAAGGAAAATAATATTCCCTTTGAAAATGTCCTAGCTTTTCATGAAATATACCAGAGCAGACCAGAGGGGCCTACCCCTAGAGAAATCCAAGTAGATTTTGAAGAAGATGCCAATCCCCTACTTCTGAAGAAATCTTTTCATCCTGACCTTTTCAGGGGAGTGGCTGCAGGATGACTATTTGTCAGTGACAAACTAAATTCCTTCATAAACTCAAAGACCATCCCAGAGGCCAGGCCTCACCCTGTTCTGTAGGGCTTTCCAAAATGTGGGGTGTATAGCTTTGGGGAGGTGGGATGACCTCTTGGGGGGAGGGGGAAGGAGAGAGAAGAGCAATAGTCAGAATCTTTGGATGATTTTTCTCCTATGTAAATCCTCACACTCTGTTTTAGGAAAATAATTTTCATATCAAAGTCAACAAAACTGAAACTAATGTGGTAAATTCAGCCCAATAATTATTTAATTTTTAAATTTTATTTAATATGATTATGCCCAAATGAGTTCAAATTCCAGTTGACCTCTGTCAGATCTCAACACAGGTGCTATCTGCTCTAGCTGTGGCTATTTGTAGGTTCATCATATAAGTGAGTCGCTTGTCACACAGCTTTCTGTATTTGAATGTGAAGTGTGCAAATTCACAGTTAAACAGTCTGCATGTAGAAGTTAAAAGTGCCATGATAGCAGTTATATTTCTCAACATCATTCCTTTTGGTAAGTATAGTATAAAAAAAACCTGCCAAAATAACTTAACTTTAAAAAAGCCCTAAAATAGTTACAAATATGAAAATTATAATGGAATTGATTAATATTGCTGCCACATTATTTTATCATTTAATATTTCTCTTGTGTGGTTCTAAAATGTAGGAAATTCTTAATTTTATTTGAATAAAGCATAAACTGGCATGCCTGTAGTTCCTTTTACTGAGGAGGCTATATCTGGCAGATCTCTTGAGTTTGGGAGTTCTGAACTGCAATAGGGCAAAAGCTAGTGGAGAATCTGCACTAAGTCCAGCACCAGTGTGGTGACCCTCCCTAAGACCCTCAAGCAGAAGGCCATCACATTGCCTAAGGAAGAGAAGAAAAAGCAGGCAGATTCCATGCTGATCAGTATTGGGAATGGGCTGTGACTGGCCGCTGCTTTTCCATACTCTGCTCAAACAGACAAATGAGAAAGTGTAAACTAGGAAAATTATTTGCATCCATTGTTTTATGAAAAATGTAGGGCAGTGTGACTTTCTCTTTCTTCCTTTCTTCCTTTTCCTTCTTTCTTTCCTTCTTTCTTTCTTTCTTTTGTTTCTTTCTTTCTTTCTTTCTTTCTTTCTTTCTTTCTTTCTTTCTTTCTTTCTTTCTTTTTCTTTCTTTCTTTTTGTAAGATGTATGTTTATACATTGTCTGGAAACTACAGCTTTACTGCTTCCCCCAAGAACATTGTCCCTGACTCTGCCTGACAGTGGAGAGATAACAACTCCCAGAAAACCAACAGCAGCATTGGACAAATTATTACTGATGATAACAGGACATAGTGGTGGAAGAACAGCCCTGATAGGGAACTGGGGCCCCAGGTTACATCTGGTCCAATCAAAATGAGAAACTCTTGTCCAGGATTGGTAACTTGGATCCTGTATGTTCCACCTTTCAATACCTGAATCTTTCAGGAACCTAATGGCACTGGCTCCTTTGGGAATAGAAACCTTGACTCCCTCTGGAATTTCCCTCTTAACATTTTTATGTGCCTTACTTCCGTGTATGTATACACACACACACACACACACACACACACACACACACACACACATACACACACACACACACACACACCTTTCTATCTCATCTCAGTATCTTTGCACTGTCTGCCATACACTCTTTATGTGTGTGTGTGTGTGTGTGTGTGTGTATATGTATATAAAGTATGCACTCCCTCTTTACTTCTACATCATAGAATCCTTTACTTCCTTCAGAACTCACCTCACCTTCTATGCGAAACCTTTCCAAAATCTTCATCCCACCACCCAGTCCTCTTGCCCTGCCCTCTAATCATTTTTATGTTTATTTTTCATTATTTGAATATTTGATTGTTAAGAGCAGGAACTGTCTCTTGCCTCTTTTTGTATCCCCATTTCTTAGCACAGTGCCTGGCAATTAGTAGGTGCTTAATAAATGTTGATTGGTTGATTTGGTGTGTACATCTACCCTCTGGGCTCACTGAGAGAGAACTTCCATTCCCTTAGGCAGATTGGGTCCCCAGACCACTGACTTGACTATTTCTCATACTCCCTACTCTCTAGGGATAATCCTGATTGACTCACAAATTGATCACAATGCCCCCACCCCACCCCAATTCTTTTTGTTCCTTAGTGATTAGCAATTAGCCAGCCAAAGTTAATTAGCTTATGGAAAATGAGTATTTATGAAGGTAACATAAGGATAGTTGGTATAATAAAACATTTCTCCCAAACTAGGGGTATACCCTCCTGGTGAGGTTTAAGGTTTAGGGATTCTCCAGACCCCAAAAAACCAACATGCCGGGTCCTGCCAAATGAATTAGGCTCAAGTCTTTTCTCAGCCAAAGAAAAACAAAGTTTATTAAAGATCTGCCATAATGGGTAGACTCTTAAGGAGCCTAAATATCTGTGAAGCTTGTATTGACAAGCAGGCCAGAATAATCTGACACAGAGTGAGTCAGAGCTAGATAATTCTCAGCCCCTTCATGGAGGCAAGATGCAAGTTATATACAGAAAGATTGTGGGAGTGATCTGGGGTGGTCTAGAGGAGGAGTTTGGGGAGGGTCTTCAGGAAGAGTCAAATGAGGTCAGACTCCAGTAATGAGATTAACGGTGGGAAGTAGCTGAAATATACATGGAGATGACAGTGGAGGGCTAGGCTAGTTTAAGGGTAACAGATTTGGGTATAGATATTTTGGGAGGATCTAGTAGTGAGTAGTTGGACAATACAGGGTTAGGCTAGTAACAGAGATTTGGGTCTAGAGATAAAGGCTTAAGGCCTCAGGCAAATTCTTCATTAAGTGCTAAGATTCAAGGAGAATTTAAGGGGATTCCCAGAGTCTGTACCCCAAACTCCCATACTCAAGGTTTCAGGGGAGAGTAGATTCAAAGTTAGAGAGCAAATGCAGGCAAAGTTACTGAAAATCTCCCTAAGTGAAGTCTTCATAAATTCCCCCTTAGATAGGGAATTTCTTCACTGGGCTGGGAGGCTCAGGGCCCTTATATAGTCCTTAATCTGCCTTTCCTAAATATATCTCTCAGTTCCTGAAGCAAATGCTGCCAGAAGCCACTGCTACCAATAACAATGGGAAGTAAAAATCTTTTCGCTTTTCATGATTGACCTAGGGACTGGAGGGTGGGGTGGGCCGGAAGGGAATAGAGAGAGAACTCAGCCCTCTTCCCTCAAGGGCATTTCTCTTATTGATGGCATGCTCCTGCTTTTGTAGCATATAAATAGACCCAGAGGTGTGATGAATTCTTTCAACCAATTCAATATATTTCCTTTGTGGCAAAAGTTGATTTTACTTAGTCATTAAAATACTTAACTTCTCCCAGATTAAGGACTTGTTCAATCCTGTACCAACCTTTGATTGATTTATTGATTGGTCAACTGAGAGACTGTCTGGGGATTTCCATGCCCACCCTTACATAATGCCTATGTGCATATATACAAACAAGTATGCATATATATATATACACAAATGATGTCTCTCTCTATAAGATGTAAGTTCCTTGAAGCCAGGGCCTATTTCACTTTTGTTCTGTGTCCCCAGCACCTAGCAAGGGACCTGTCCTATATAAGGCTTTTAATTAATACCAGTTGATTAAGACCCCATTGGTAGCAAATCACTTTATCTGACTAGGGTGCCTTTGTTCATGCTGTCTCTCCATATAGAACAGTATATAGAGCATGTGATTGGGAGCCTGAAGACTTCAGTTTGAATCCCAACCCTACAAATTGTTGACTTCTCAACACTTAATACTTTCTAGAAGACATCAAATTCAGTTCAACATTTACATTTTATCTTGAGTGTCTTATGGATCTGAATAGTCAGGTAGTGAAGAGTATAAATGTTGTACCAGTCTGTACTTGTAAATGCTTTTAATTAGGAAGATCTCCACCATATTTACACATGTACCTACTCCAGAACAAAATGAGTTTTAGCACCTCAGCTTACTATAGGAAAATCTGCTGAACAAAGAAAGCATTACACAAAGTGATTGTTTCACAGAATTTAGAGTAGAAGGAACCTTGAGCATTTGAGAGAAAGGAGAGGCAGCTAGGTGGCACAGTGGTCAAAAAGCTGGCCCTGGAATCAGTAAGACCTAAATTCAAATCCAAATTTACATACTAACTAGCTGTGTGATCCTGGACAAATCATTTAGCTTCTTCTTGCCTCCACTTCCTCTTCTGTAAAATGGGATAATAAAAGCACCTACCTCCCATGTTTTAAGAACAAGATGAGTTAATATTTGTAGAGCACTTTGTAAAGCTTAAAGCATTATACCAATCCTAGCTATCATTGGGATTAGCAATAATAATTTCACAGATGCCATATTACATTAGTTATGTTGTGTACTGAGAAAATAATGAAGAATACTACCAAGAAGTAAATAACCACTTAACATGTATGTATAATCTGTCAATTACAATATAATCTACCATGATTTAAATAATAAAATATATATGCAAAACATTGTTTATTCAGGCTACAGATGACATTATTTGCTTATTTAATATAGTCATTTAATGATAGACCCCCCCCCTTGCAATTACTTTGAGCTCCTCCAGGGGTCCTCAGCCCACAGGTTAAGAGTCTGCTTAAGAGATCCCATGAAATTCTAGTTCAACATCCTCATTTTACAGATGAAAAAACTGAGGATCAGAAGGTTAAGCAGCTGCCTCCAGTTACACAAGCATTATGCAGTAGAGTCTGAACTGAACTTAAGCCTTCATTTTCTTGAGCATATTGTTTTTTAAAAGATCTGGACTCTCATTGAAAAAAAGTTGATTGAAGACAGAATAGCTTAATCCTAAAGAATCATAGAAACATTAGATATTTTTATTAAAAATAATGAAAACAAAGAGACAGCACGACAAAATTTATGTAATTCAGCCAAAGCAATCCCTAGGGAAATATTTATCACAAAACATTTTCATCAACAAAAGAAAGAACTGATATACCAATGAACTGGGCATGCAACCAAAAAAAAAACCCCTAAAGCCTAGAAAACTAACAAATTAAAAGCTCTGATTAAACACTGAAATAAAAAGTCCTTGAAACCAAGAGAAAAGCAAAAATGCATTTGGAGTCTGAGGCTCAGGGTTTAGATTCAGGGGATCTGCACTTGAATACTGGCTTTCCTGTTTATCCACACTTTGTCTTGGAAAATCCATGTATGTTCCAGACAAACTTTTCTAATTCTGGTGTGTGTGTGTGTGTGTGTGTGTGTGTGTGTGTGTGAGAGAGAGAGAGAGAGAGAGAGAGAGAGAGAGAGAGAGAGAGAGAGAGAGAGAGAGAGAGAGAGAGAGAGAGATCAGGAGAAGTCCTGTCCAGTTTGATGAGTTTCCCCAATCCATTTGAAAAGATTATAAAATGGGAACTTTTGTTCACCTTCCAATGGAGCCAGACATGCACCATAGTCCCAGTGAACTCCTGATTGGTAGCCAGTGATTAAATAGATGGTTGTCAGCTGAAAATCTTGGTGAAGGAATCTTCATCTCTGTCATCTATAAAAGTAAGAAAGTAGAAATTCTTCTGTACTTTGACTCTCTTTGGGATCAGCACTCTCTAGGATCAAACTTGGGTCCATGTGAGTATAAAGTTTCTTACTGAGATATCCTTCATGCCCCCCCCCCCCAAGCTATAAAATATGTCTTAGGGAATTATCTTTCATCTAAAGAATTGATCTCTAATCAATACCAAGTGCTTAATTTCCTTTTGGGAACCCCACACATTTTTTAGGCTTATCTGAGTGTTTAATTTGTTGTTGTTGTTTTTTAACCAAACTGCTTGTTAACTAGAGAGCAAACATAGGGGGAAGGGAAAGAGGGAGTCCAAACTTCTATCTGAATTGCCCTGTGCATTTACAAAGATCCTTTGGAAAAAATTACATGTCCCCTTATGTCCAGAAGAGGCTCATTGGAGAAATTCTTACCCAATACAGATTGATTTCTCACCTAAGATTAAGGGAGTGACTTTCCAGTCAAAACATCAGATCACAATCAGTCTCATTTGGGAGAAACCCATGTCCTTTCACGACATGTCAGTGAGCAAACTTTCTCTCTACGTGGGAAAACTCATTCCCCCTCTTTCATATTCTTTATTATTTTTTGTCCTTGTTACTTGTTTGTTTTATTTTCATTTTTTTCTTCGATGATTAGGTTATATCCTTTAAGAACCTTGCAAACTACTGCTTGCAGAATTTGCAAACTTTTTATTTGGGGGTGAGTGTAACGTCTAGGTCCAATAGCCAGATTGAGTCTAAGCCTTCATAAAATAATGTTTAATTAAGGAATGTCTAACAACTGTGCCACAGAGACTTTGTTGAGATTTTTTAGTGAAAGGTATCGAGGAGGTACTTGACAGGTCAGTACTTGAGTCTTGTTAGGTCCTCAGATAACTATACAGGATTAAGGATATTTACAAATGTGCCTTCAACACCTTTTTGATTTACTGGAGCAGAAGAGATCACACAGGGCAGAGTTAATCAAGAGAACCTTTGCTTGCTTTGATTAATTCTCACAAACTACTCGATTAAATCATAGATGCTGCTTTCATAAGAAAGCAGCATCCATCTGCAATAGAACTAGATATGCACCATGATACTTTACTGGGGGACATATATATTATTGGTGAACAATGAACTTTGTATTGATCACCAATAATTGCATCAAATCCTGATGGTTGTCAGTTGAGAGTCAGGAGAGACATTCTTTTGCTGGAGGAAAATTCCTTTCTGTGGGTAAGAGTGAAGGAGAAGAAATGGTTCTGACCCTCTACTTTGAGACTATTTTCACATGCTTTCTTTTCCTTACACAAGTGCAGCAAGGAGGGGGAATTTCTTGGGCTGGGGAGTATGGAAGCTGATCTTCCCTTCTTCTCCAGTGGCAATGTCAACCCACAGCAGAAGCCCATCGTATCTGGAGATATGAGTTTGCCCATAGCATAGTTACTCTGAAGATAGAATAAGAGCAAAAGTTTAAGCATTTCCTCCCAACACCTCAGGGTCAGGTTATTTTATATCCCACTCTAGCCCTGGAGAGAATGGGCTCAAATTTAGCTCATTTCCTACATAGCAATTTTACATCTAGTTTGGCACAACTGCCAGATGAGGGGTGAATCCTTGTCTCAACCACTGCTGGACTGGGTCCTAAAGGTCATCCCTTGCTCCTCACCAAGTCACCATTGTTAATCTGATTGTAAAAACCAGGCTCTGGGATACAGATGTTGACTCTTCTGACCTTTCAAAACTCATAAAGATAACTGACTGAATCAGTAAAGAAAAGAAGCAAGCATTCAAATGAAATTAATGATGTTTGTTAATATTGAAGTATTGTAGTACCAGGGAAGTGTCTTCCTCTAGTCCATGAATACTTTGTATTTTTTGTCCATTTTATACAACTTGGAGCATGATTTAACTAACTTAAATCATCACAGAGAGCTATAGTTCTATTTTTATATGTCATTATTGGTTACATAGATGACTTCTTTAGATTTTGTATAGGAACAAAGCCTCCAGTTATAACATTTTTAGAAAAACGTGTTCTATTTTATTCCAATCTACTTTATGCTGGAATACCTAGAAAGCACTGCAGCAAAAAGTAGCAAATTTCCTTTAGTTTTGTATCCTCTGCAATACAGTATGTAGTGCTAGACATATTAGGGTAGAAATTTACATTCTTCTGAACTGAGTTGAGTTGACACTGATGTGAAAAATTCAAAGACCTTCCCCATTGACCTTCACACAACACTTTTACACATCTGTGATGTGGTTGTATGCATTGTAATCTGTTAGAAGGAATGATGGTTTTAGGATCAAGGTCCTGTCTTCTAATCCCAGCCCTCTCACTCATTATTTCTGTGACCTTCAACAAGTCACATTAGCCTCTCTAGGCCTCAGTTTCCTCATTCGTAAAACGAAGGTGATTGGCTAGATAATCTCTAAAGCTTCTTCCAGCTCTAAATCTATTTAAATGATACTATTTATACTGTAATGTTTGCATATTATTGTGTAACTCTATTTATCAGAGTTATATCTGTGGGTGTCTTTTTTCCCTCTAATACAAGGTAAACTAAGTTGACAACAGCTAAACTTTGTATCCACACCCCCGACACATTCCTTAGTTCCTGAAAGCATTCTGTGTTTAGTAGGTGTTTAACATATGTTTATTAATTTTTGAGGGAATGGATGGTCCTATCCATGCTGCTTTCCTCCTAAATATGAAAGATAGAATATAATCCTGATAATTTATACAGAAGTCTCTCAACCATTATGTTCACAGCAGAGTTTCAGGGGCAAGTGGAAACTTTTCCTGAATGGCACCATGCTCTGTGTAGCACTGCTTTTAACTGGCCCAGGTAATAAAACCATTCTATAATGTGCCATTCATGGCTGGCGTTTCTGAGACACCAAATAACATAGCTTTCTGCTAAGACAACATTTTCATACCACTTGACAAAGGTGAATTCTCAGTCCTTCCCTCTCATTAAACAAAACCCCTTATAAAAACTAATGTACTGTCATCTACCCTTTGGTTCAACTCTTCTGTAAAGCAAATACTGTGCTATTTAATCAGCTTGAAAAGATGCTGAACTTTAGATTTGAAATTGACATTGTCTAAGAAGACAAAGGAAGTAGGTACATATGGTGATGTAAGATGGAGGACCAACTTCAGCCTGCAGATCTGGACACCTCCCACTGACATCAGTGAGGACAGATTGTTATACATTTACCAGTGAGAACTGGTCTTGTGGACTGCTGACACTCATTTTATTTAGAAATAATTTCTTACTGTTTTATTGTGCATGGTTCCTTATACTTAGGTAAGAGGCATTACAATGCCTTGAATTTATTTCTTTTCAAGGAGTGTCCCACTTATTCTCACTTCCGTATGACATAATGGATAGGAAAGTGGAATCATAGAATTAGAACTTGAAAGGACACTAGAGATAATACCATCCAACTCCCTCACTTTATAAACGAGGATGCCAAAGAAGAGAAAGAATTGCATCAAGATTAGAAAGATAGTGGAGGGACTAGAACCCAGGTGGGTTGAGGGCACTGGGGTAGGAGTCAGGAGATCTGAATTGAAATCCTAGCTAGCTCTGTCACTATCTAGTAGTGTAACCTGGGTCAGGTCACATCCTCATTCTGGGCTTTCATATTATGGGGTGGGAATGTGAGACTAAATGATTTCTAAAGTTCCTTCCAGTTCTAAAGTTCTATGAAAATGTACTTTCCCCCCTCCATTTATTTGAAGCAAGAATGCCACTATCCAGCTTATTTTCAAAGTGGACTTGTATGGAAAACAACTCAGTCAGGCTATTTTGAAAGAGAAAGAGATTAGGACAATGCTGTTATCTCCATGTCATTTTCTTTTAGAGGAATTCTGATAGCCAGATAGGGAAAACTCCCTTTACAGAAACCTAGTCTAGCATAATGGTCAGCTAGGAACCTCTCAGCTGAGGCCATAGAGGCTGGTAACCTGTGCTGATCCCTGTCCTTTACCATCTATCACCATGTGCCCTGGGTTCATTGCTCTTTGGTTGCCTGACTCCTCAAGGAGAAGTGATTTCTCCAGTTCTCCACCTCCATTGTCTCTTCATCCCTACCGTAGATACTCAGAAAAGTTGCTACTTGTGGAATTGCTAATTATAGAAATCGTTTTGGGCTTGAAATCTAAAGGTTCTCCTCAACAAAGGAGGAAAGTAAAAAAAATATGCCCAATGTATAAACACAAATCAAGTATAGAATAGATAGTTTATTCCCACACAGAAAAGGAAATGCCAAATGAAACCTGAGGCTCAAGCCCAGGTGCATGAGACTATTAGTGGATATTGATCACTCAGTACGCTGTTCCTGAGCCAGTGTGAAAGCTGTCAAGAACTTTTGAGAGAAGAGATCCAAAAGTTTCTGGCTTCCACCTTTAAGGGAAGATACAAGCACTTCAAGAACAGGTGCCTAGAGGGTGAGAAAGACTGTGGGAAGCAGCTGGCTTGTAGAGGAAATAGCACCTTGAGCACAGAAGTTTTCAGAGCTGTTTTCAGCCTTCTATGCCAGAGACCAAAGATTTTCACCTTGTGTGAAATTGGAGTCTCTATCTGCTTGTCTGTCTCTTTCTTTCTCTGCCTGTCTTTCTTGCCTGATATACTCTAAATCTGTAAAACTTCCCTGATTTCTGGTTGCTATTGGCTTGGATAAAAGGGTGTATTTGTTATTCATTCTATCATGGTCTTTTAGAAATTGGAATTTGGTGAGAAGGGAGTAAAACCTTTGGATATGTAACTTGGAACTCTCCATCTCTGCTTTTAGCTCAGGAGAGTGGCTTGAACCTTACAATTATTTCACCTAGACTAACAATATTTAGGGGACAGATAGATATGATTCTAGCCTAGTATCTCCTCCCTCTCTGAATAGAGCAGAGTAGCCAGCCTTATGGCCCCAGTCTTCTGTTCCCTTCATAGCAGGAATTACAGTCTCCCTTGGAAAAGGGCAGACAGAAGAGACTAGAGATTTATCTTTTTACACCTTCCTGTGAACCACATTTAGACAAAACTATATAGCCACACAAAAACTATATGGACATATTTATTCCCCTTATATTGGCAAATAAAAAAGCAGAATTATTAGAACAGAATCCAGTAATGTATCACTGTTACTACAATAGGTTGTGAGGCTAATAATCAGGTGTTATTGGGACACAAACAGGATTGGGTTTGGGGTTTTTTTTTTGTTTGTTTTTGTTTTGTTTTGCAAGGTGACTAATTATCCAGTTCACATTTCACCTCCAGTGAGCATAGACCAACCAAAGACAAAGTGGAGTCTTCCTTCTAGTGCCCTCCCCCCAACCTTCTTCTCCATGCTGATACTTTTATTGCCAAAAACTCAATACTGCTAATGCTGATACAATCTTAGCCACTCTTGCAGATTCTGCTCTTGTTGCCAGCACTCAAGAGTTCTTTTAGAACCTTTCAGTGTTCACAAAGTTGATATTAGAAGAAAGAATAGACAAAGAGATTCAAATTAGCCAGGGTCTTCTGTAATGTATCTGATTAAGTCAAGTTCACGTTCCACATGGCAAGCATTTTTTTTTTAGTCTTTCTAGCTATAGTTCACACACTTATCATGAGGTCTTATACAGAGTAGATGCTTAATAATGCTTTTTAATTGATTGACTGATGAATCCTCCCTAGAGAATCTACACAAAATGATAGAGACCTTCCTCCAATTTTTAATATCTCAAGGGTATCAATGCAGCATCTCAGCTCTCTATTATCCTTCGTTGTCACATTTTGGTGCACCTCCCTGCACATGTTATTCCCTTCAAATTTGCCTCAAATATCCCTTACAAAATTCTTCACGACCCTGCTGTTAACTTCTATTAATAGAAGTTAACCTGGGTTCTCAAAGATTATTCCAGCAAAGCACATATTCTCCCAGTTCATATCAAATTGAAAGGGCTTAGATTTGTTCTGGCAATGGGCAGTCACATCCAAGGAACAGACAAGCTAAGCAAAGAGAGCATCGGCACCAGCATATTGGTTACTTGGTGATGAATAATTTGGGCAAAAGAACCTATTAAATTTCTAAAAATTCAGAATTTCTTCTGTGCCCCTTCCCCCTTACCATATTCTTTCATTGTGACCAAGGCAAAATGATAGAAAAGAGAACAGATGGCAGTATATATCACTGTTTTTAGAACTCTTACAAACATTAATGCAGCTATGGATATTTTAAGTGTGAGACAGGCCAATATGTCAATATAATACTAAAGAAATTAAGCCACATTTACATGGAGTGTCTCATTATAAATCAAAACAGAATACATTAAGATTGCAGTAAAATAGTAGGATGACTGGTATAGGTCCTTTATAGAGAAGCAAAAAAGTTGATGGTGTTGGTTTCATCATAAACTCAATAGTAACAAGAAAATTAAATGGTAGATTCAATCATCTCCTCGTGATGTGTTCATGATGAGCAAGTAGCAGTCAAAATTTATGTAGACATTTGAGCCTGAGAAAGAAGTCTAGCCCCCTTTGGGTGCTTACTTTCTTTGACAACACTCTTCCTTGTGCTCATAGTTTGAGAGTTTAACCTTAAGTATACAAGCTTTCTGTTTTGTTGTGTTTATTTATCCTATGGTAGGAGCCAATGAAAGTGAGATCCTGCCTTGGGAGAGGGATTGAGATCTTTCCAACATCTGCATATATATATCAGTTGTTAGCATTTTGATGATCTCTTATCTAATACAATTAAACTGCTTACAAAGGTGTACTAAGTACCTGTGTATTAAGGTTTTGATGGACATGACACATTGGGAAATAACAAAGGAATGACTAGTTAGATAGGGGCACAAATATTTGAATGAGTATTACTCCTGGAGAAGTAGGAAGTGATTGTGACAGCAGTTTGGGGCAAGGTGCTGGGTTGATTGACATCAACCCCTGTCCATGGTACTGATAACTCATAGAGACCCACATATATATACTACTACCTACCTAAAATCTATTATTTTCTGTAAAAAAACTAGTTTCTTCATTAATGACCATTGGGGCAACAATATTTGGCCTCCAGCACCTAAGTCCCAAATCTGTAACATTAGGAGTGGAAATGGAACTAAGATGAAGACAGCTAGATAAGATCAAATATAGACAGATGAGATCTGTACCAAATGGGGGTGAAAAAATTGGAAGGTATCAAGATACTAGTTTTCAAGATAATTAAAAGAATGTAAGATAGTTGAAGAGGAGAAAAAAATCAATTAGTATTTACTCCAAAAAAGTGATTGAGAAAATATTAAAACTAATGATTCAAATAACAGTTTTTCCATCTCTATAAAAATTTTGTGGGAATAATTTAATGAATTTATAAAGGGTATGCATGATAAACATCAAAAGAAAATAGATAGACTTTTGCTAATTATATTCAATAGTTGGCCACATCTTTTAAAGTAATAGTTAAGTATTAATAAATCTTAATAAAGAATTATTAATAATTGATATTAATAAAACTTATTAATAATGTCAATTAACATTAATAAATCTACAGAATTAAAAACCCCACTGTTTACTGGTTTTTAAATCAATTTTATTGAAATATTTCTTCACCAATTTTTCCATTATATTCCTTCTCCACCTTTTCCCAGAGAATCATTTCTTATAATAAAACATGAAGAAAGGGATAAGAGAAAAAAAAACAAAGTTCTTCAAAACTAAACATATTTTTAATATTGTACATTATATGGAGTATTCTGCTCATGTGGTATCCAGTTTCTGCAAAGGAGTAGGGGGAAATGTCTTCTCAAAACACTTCTTTGATTCCAACAATAATTATTGTCATTTCAAAGCATTTGTTTTTGAATTTGATATTGCTTCATCTTTCCATTTACATTTCAGTCATTATAAACAACGACTATAAAACAATTGTTTTCCTGATTCTATTTACTTCACTTTGCATCAGTTCACGCAAGTGTTTCCATGTTTCTCTGTATTCATCATTTTCATTGTTTGTTAAAGCAAAATAATATTACATTAAATTCATGTATCAAAATATATTTGGTCATTCTGCAGTCAATGGACATCTACTTTATTTTTAGGTCTGCTACCACAGAAAAGCATCGCTATAAATATTAGGGCTCTGATCTCCTGATTGTATCTGATTCTCTTAACCACTGCTCAGGAAAGGTTCAGTCTTGCTTTTCATCTTTTAATCTTGTTATAGCCACTATTTATAGCACTATATCAAACAGTAGTGGTGATGATGGACATTCTTGCTTTACCCCTGATTTTATTGAAAAGGCCACTAGTTTATCCTTATTAGATATAGTGCTAGTTCTTAATTTTAAATAGATGCTACTTACCATATTAAGGAAGGGTCAATTTTTTCTTATGTTTTCTTGTGGGGCTGTTTTGTTTTGTTTTGCTTTTTGGAAGGCAATTGGGGTTAAGTGACTTGTCCAAGGTCACATGACTCCCAAGTGTGTCGAGTGTCTGAGGCTGAATTTGAACTCGGGTCCTCCAGATTCCAGGGCCAGTGCTCTATTCACTGAATCACCACCTAGCTGTCCCTGTTGCTTTTATTTTTAAACAGGAATGTGTGGTATGTCTTTTCAAAATATTTTTTCAAACTATTAATATAATCTAATGTGGTTCATCATGTTGGTAGTTTTCCTAATGTTAAACCAACTTTTCATTTCTGGTATGAATCCAACTTGGTTACAATATATAATCTTTGTTATATATTATCATAACATCTTTATTAATATTGTATTTAAAATGTTTGCATCAAGGTCGACTAAGGATATTAGTTTATAGCTTTCTACCTCTGTTTTGATTTTTTTTCTGGCTTATGTATCAAGACATATTTGCATAAGAGAAAGAATTTGATATGACTCCTTTTTCTATTAAAAATAGTTTATATAATATTAGAATTAATTTTCTTTCATAGAATTCATTTATAAATCTGTTGGATTTCAGGATTTTTTCTCTTTGGTTACTAATTTATGGCTTATTCAATTTCTTTTACTCACATTGGGTCATTTAAATTCTCTTTTTGTTGTTCTGACAAGTCAGAACAATATTTAGACATTTTATATTTTTATAAATATCCATTTCATTTATATAGTCAGCTTTATTTGCATATAGTTGGATGAAATAGTTTCTAATAATATTATTTGTTTCTTCATTTGTTGTTTCTGGTACTAGTCATTTGGTTTTCCTCTTTTTAAAAAAATTAAATTAACTAATGTTATTTTCTTTCAAAAAACTTTTCTCTTTGTTAATTCAGTGGGGTTTTTTTGCTTTGAATTTTTATAATCTCCTCTTTGATTTTTATAATTTCTGTTTTGGTGTTTACTTTGGGTATTTTAATCTGTTAGTCTACCAAGTTTTCCAGTTCTATGAACAATTCATTGATCTTTTCCTTCTATCTTTTGTTGGTGAAGATCTTTAAAAGTATATATTTTCTCCCCAAGGACCACTTGGTTGCATCCCAGAAGTTTTAACATATTGTCTCATTGTCATTAAGTTAAATGAAATTAATATTTCTATGATTTTTATTTTGATTCACCAATTTTTTTTTCAAGTGCTTTATTAACTTCTGGTTTACATCATTCATTTCCACCAGATTTTGAGTTACAAATTTTCTCCCCACTTTTCCCCTACCCATGTCCCCAAAACATCAGTCCCACAGGATATCCCCTCCTCCAATCTGCTCTCTCCCATGTCTTACCCCATACCCCCTTCAACTTTTCCAGTAGGGCTTGGTGGATCTCTATGCCCCAATGCCTGTATATCTTATTTCCCAATTACATGTAAAATAGTATATACATACATACATATATATATATACATATATACATACATACATACATACATATATATATATACATATATATATATATATATATATATATATATATATATATATATATGTATAAACATTTGGTTTTAAAACTTTGAATTCCAGATTCATTCCCTTCCTCCCTTGTCACCCACCCCCACTGGGAAGATAAGCAATTCAATATAGGTTGTACGTGTGTAGCTAATGCAAAACATTATGATAATAGATATATTATAAAAGACTGATTATGTTTCCCTTCCTCCTATCCCACCTCCCACTTGTTCTGTTCTCTACTTTGGTCCTGTCTCTTTTCAAAAGTGGGTGCTTCCAACTTCCCTCCTCCCCAGCCTGCCCTCCCTTCCATCATCCCCCCTCTCATCCCCTTCCCCCCTGCTCTCCTGTAGGGTTAGACACCCTATTTAGTGTCTATGTCATTCCCTCCCTGAGCCAAATTCAACATCAATAAGGTTGACCCATTCCCTTTTGCCTTCCTGTTCTTCCCCTCCATTGCAACCATTTTCCCTTGCCTCTTTTATATGAGACAGTTTACCCCATTTTGTCTCTCCCAATCTCCTCTCATTATATTCCTCTCTCACCTCTTAATTTTATCTTTTAAGTATCATCCCTTCTTATTAAATTGGTCCTGTGCCCTCTATCTATGAATACTTGTCAACATATATATACACATTCACATATATATTCATACACTTTCTATTCCCTTCAACTATTTTCATACTGAGAAAAGTTTTATCAGTTACAGTTATAGTTTTTCCATGTAGGAATGCAAATAATTCAACTTTGACAAGTTCCTTATGATTTCTTTTCCCTCTTTACCTTCTCATGCTTCCCTTGCTTCTTGTATCTGAATGTCAAATTTTCTATTCAACATTGGTTTTTTCTTCAAGAATACTTGAAAGTCCTCTATTCCATTGAATGACCATATTTTCCCCTGAAACATGAAACTCAGTTTTGCTGGGTAGGTGATTCTTGGTTTTAATCCCAGCTCCTTTGCCTTCCAACATATCATATTCTAGGCCCTTTGATCCCTCAGTGTTGAAGCTGCCAGATACTGTGTTATCCTGATTGTGTTTCCACAATATTCAAATTGTTTCTTCCTGGCTGCTTGTAATATTCTCTCCTTCATCTGGGAATTCTGGAAGCTGGCTATAATATTCCTAGGAGTTTTCTTTTGGGGATCTTTTTTAGGAGGTGATTGGTGGATTCTTTCAACCTCTATTTTGCCCTCTGGTTTGAAAATATCATGGTAGTTTTCCTTGAGAATTTCTTGGAGGATGATTTCTAGGTTCTTTCTTTGATAATGGCTTTCAGGTAGTCCAATAATTTTTAAATTATCTCTCCTGGATCTATTTTCCAGGTCAGTGGTTTTTCCCATGAGATATTTCACATTGCTTTCTATTCTTTCATTTGTTTAGATCTGTTTAACAGCATCTTGATTTCTCATAAAGACACTAGCTTACATTTGCTCTAATCTAATTCTGAAGGAATGATTCTCCTCAGTGAGGTTTTGAGATTCTTTTTCCATCTGGCAAATTCAGCTTTTTAAGGCATTCTTCTCCTCATTACTTTTTAACAACATTAAGCCTGTGACTATTTCTTGCCCTGGTCTGCATCTGCTACTGTATGCCTTAGGTACCCATTCCCTCCTTACCCCACATTGAATCTGTGACTCCACTCTGGCATCAGAAAAACAAAACACCAATCTACTTTGTTCTTATTCCCAGCACAGTCCAAGTATCAGGTCTATCCTTGTTGGCTTCACCACCCACTTTTTGCTGTAGTACACAGTTGCAATTCCCTAAGCTCCAAAACAATCTCCTTGGCTGGAAAGCTCAGTGGGGCACTGTCCTGGCTAGACTTGTCCCCACTATCCACAGACCTCTTTGTCTCCCCATGCTGTCCTAGGCTAGGACCATGGCTCAGTTTATTTTCTCCTTGGATTTGCCATCAGTATCCAGTTTTGTGCTCTTTCTAGGTCTTTGTTAGAGTAGTTGTGAGGGAGAACTGGGCTACTCCATGATCTTTGCTGGTATCTGCAATCTTATCTATTTCTAACAGTTGTCTCTATATCTTTCATATTGTTATTTAGTCATTTCAGTTGTGTCTATCTCTTTGTGACATCATTTGGGCTTTGTTTTTTTTTTTGGCAAGAACACTGGAGTGGTTTGCCAATTCCTTCTCCAGTTCATTTTATAGATGAGAAACTAAGACAAACATGGTTAAGTGACTTGCCCAGGATCACTTAGCTATTAAGTGTCTGAGGCTAGATTTGAACTCAGAAAGATGAATCTTCCTAACTTCAGACCTGGTACTCTATCCACTTTGCCACCTAGCTTCCCATGTCTTTTATATCAGATCCACGTAAGAGATATTTGATATAAAGATTTTTTTTCAACCAAAGATAATGTTTATTAGAATATCATTCTAGGTGGGCATGATTCTAAAAATCCAACATATTGGCCAGACTCTTAAGCAATCTAACCATTGGCTAGACTCTTTTTTTTATTTAAACAAATGCTTTATTAACTTCTGTTTTACATCATTCATTTCCACCAGATTTTGAGTTACAATCATTTCTCACCCCCTGTTTTTCCCCTACCCACCCTCCCAGAACAGCAGTCCCGCAAGACATTGCTTCCTCCAATCTGCTCTCTCCCCTATCCTCTCCCACACCCCCTTCAACCTCTCCATTAGAGGAAGGTGAATCTTTGTGTCCCAATGCCTGCACATCTTATCTCCAAATTACAAGCAAAATAGTATTAATAATAGTATTTTAATCTTAAGACCTTGAATTTCAGATCCATTTCCTTCCTCCCTTGTCACCCATTCCCTCTGGGGAGATAAGTAATTCAGTATATGTTGTACATGTCTAGCTATGCAAAACATTATCATGGTAGATATATTGTACAAGGATGCTTATAATTCCCTCCCACTCATCCCACCCCCCACCTGGTCCATTCCCTACATGATCCTGTCCCTCTTCCATAGTGGGTACCTCCAACCTCCCCTCTCCTCAAGGATGCCCTCCCATCCATCATCCCTCCTCTCCTCCCCCTTCCCCCCATTCTGCTGTAGGTTGAGATGTCCCACCTAGTATGTATGTCATTCTCTCCCTGAACCAAATTCAATGAGAATGTGGTTTTGCCTTTTTGCCTTCCTATTTTTCCCCTCCCCTGCAACCACTTCCCCCTGCTTCCTCTACATGAGATAGTTTACCCCACCCTGTCTCTCCCCATCTCCTCTTGCCACTTTCTTCTTTCACCTCACAACTTCACCCCTTGAGTATCCTCCCTTCCCAACAAATTCAACCTATGCCCTCTATCCATATATAACTGTAACCATATACACACACATTCACATATGTATTCACATGACCATACACCCTTCTTCCATTATTTTCATAGTGAGAAAGATTTCCTCAGTCACAGTTATTGTTTTTCCATATAGGAATGTAAATACATCAACTTTGACAAGTTCCTTTTGATTTCTTTTCCTTGATTACCTTCTCAGGCATCTTCTGCTTCTTGCGTTTGGATGTCAAATTTTCTATTCAATTCTGGTTTTTTTCCTCAAGAATGCTTGAAAGTCCTCTATTCCACTGAATGACCATATTTTCCCCTGAAACAAAATACTCAGTTTTGCTGGGTAGGTGACCCTTGGGTTCATTCCCAGCTCTTTTGCCCTCTGGAATATCGTATTCCATGCCCTTCGATCCCTTAATGTAGAAGCTGCCAGGTCCTGTGCTATTCTGATTGTGTTTCCACAATATTGAAATTGTTTCTTCCTGGCTGTTTGGAGTATTTTTTCCTTGATCTGTGGATTCTGGAACCTGGCTATAATATTCCTGGGAGTTTTCTTTTTGGGATCTTTTTCAGGAGGTGATCTGTGGATTCTTTCAACCTCTATTTTGCCCTCTGGATCTAAAACATCAGGGCAATTTTCCTTGAGAATTTCTTGAAGGGTGATTTCTAGGTTCTTTCTTTGATCATGGCTTTCAGGTAGTCCAATAATTTTTCAATTGTCTCTCCTGGATCTATTTTCCAGGTCAGTGGTTTTTCCCATGAGATATTTCACATTGCCTTCTAATCTTTCATTTGTTTGGATCTGCTTAACAGCATCTTGATTTCTCATAAAGTCATTAGTTTCCATTTGCTCCAGTCTAACTCTGAAGGAATACATCTCCTCAGTGAGTTTTTGAGATTCTTTTTCCATCTGGCAAATTCGACTTTTTAAGGCATTCTTCTCCTCATTGCCCTTTTGGGCCTCCTTTGCCATTTGAGCTAGTCTATTTTTTAAGGTGTTGTTTTCCTCAGTCAGGCTGTTGACCCTCATTTCATACTTTTCCTGCATCCTTCTCATTTCTCTTTCTAATTTTTCCTCCACTTCTCTTATTTAATTTTTAAAGTCCTTCTTAAGGTCCTCTATGGCCTGCAACCCGCTCATGTTTTCCCCTGGGGCTTTTGGAGCAGGACTTCTGACCTCACAGTCCTCTTCCCGCTCCATGCTTCGACCCTCCTTGCCCTCAAAGTAGGAGTCTAGGGTTGCATTTTTCTGTTTAATTTGTTTCCTTTGCCTTGGCATGTTGCCACTTAATTACTTGACTTTTGGGCTTGTTGCCACACTATGGCTTTGCCGTCAGATAGGGGAATTTTCGTCCTGAATGTGTGTGTGGGGGGACAACTTCCGTTTCTGGCAAGCTGGAAACTCACCCACGACCTCCACCCCAGATCACAATCCAGATCCAGGGAGGTTAAAGCAAGAGCGATTACCCCCCAAGACTGATTGCTGGATCTCCCTACAGTTTTCAGGCCAGGAGCTGGAGCTGCCTCTGAAAATTACGAAATGGCGTGTCTCCTCAGTGGCTTCTAGCCCCCAGGGGAGGAAGCCGACGCATTCCCCAAATACTGGTCCCAAAGTCCATAGGGCACTAACCTCTCACTTTGTCCTAGGACTGTCTTTGTTGATAATTCTGGAATCTCCACAGCTGCTGGTGTTCTGGGGTCCCTCCAGCCAGTTGCTGGCCCTGCCTCCCTGGGGCTAAAACCCCGACTCAGGTGGACCGGACCTGTGCTCAGCTCCCCACACTCTCAGTGCTGCACACTGCCAGCTCCCAGACCGCTGCGCTGGTCCTTCCTGCAGGGCTGCTGGGCTGTCCTCAACGGGAGGTTAGCTTTTCTGTGTCGTTCTGTGGGTGCTGGGGCTCCAGAAGTTGTTCAGTCCCCTTTTACATAGTTTGGAGGAAATCTGGGGGCAGAATGGCTTGGACGCACTGTTTCTACTCCACCATCTTGGCTCTGCCCCCGATATAAAGATTTTTAACCAAATTAACTACTTTCTTTATTCTCCTAGTTGCATTAATTTGATTAATGCAAAGGCTTTTCAATTTCGTGTGAGCAAAATTATCTATTTTATCTTTAGTAATTGCTTATATATAAAGTTTGGTTAAGAATTCATTTATCTACCTACTTCTATGAAAGATAAATGATCTGCTTCTCTTCTAATTTTTTATGATATGATTTTAAATATTCAGATCATTTATCTATTTTGAATCTATTATGGAATAATAGATGTTGGTCTAAGCCTAATTTTTGCCAAATTGCTTACCAGTTTTCCTAGCAGTTCTTATCAAATGGGAGATTCCTTCCTAGTGTTTTATGGTAGATCCAAGACTAGGTTATTGAGTTCTGTTATTTCTGATTCTTCCTTATCTAATTTGTTTCACGGATATTTTCTATTTTTCGATCAGATAGACTAGACAAGTGACTTAATCTTTCAGTGCTGCAGGTAATTCTCTAAGACTATACATTATATCCTTATAATTTGCTTTCTCCATTGTTATTCTTTATGTGCTGTTCAAAGTGGTGCTTTGTTTTCATGCATTTCCCACTTGAAATTGAAACAAGGAAGACCTGGGTTCTAATGCTGCCATACTGCCTCTGACACTTTAGATGTGAATATGGACAAGTCACAATTTCTCTAAACCTCAGTTTCCTTATCTGCAGATCAGGGATAATATGCCTACCTCACAGGACTATCATGAAGTTCAAATTATATAATGAATGAAGTGCCATATAAATGTCTCTAATGATTATTATTATCACAAAAGTATTGTCTGTAAAATCCTTCTTAACAACAGATTGACTTTCGAATGCAGCAATTAACAGTTGGTAAATCATTGTTAGAAAGAGAGTTATTCAGGTTCATGGGAGGGCAAAAGGCTGGAACTCATAAAAAAGTGCTTTATCAATAAAGTGACTAAAATGATAAATAAATGTCAGTTATTATATCATTTACTTGTTCCAGACATTATAATGGTGCTTACTGAATCATGTGTAAACTCCTCAGTCCAGCATCCAAAGCCCTTCATAATCTGCCCCAACCCAAATCTACAAAAATTTATATTTTATTACTCCTGGTTCCCAAGTCTCCACTTCAGTTTGAATTGTCTCTCAAGCCTGTCTCCAACTCTGTTTCTATCTCTGTCTGTCTTTCTGCAAGCTCAATTTTTAAAATATGTTCTATGTTCTAGTGCAATCCCACTTCCTACATAAACTCTTTTACTAACAATAAAAACTGAAACGATAACAATAATTTAGCCTGTCAACCACCATTTATTAAGTGCTTACTATGTACTAGGCACTGTACTGAGTGCTGAGATATAAAAAAAGGCAAAAATGTGGTCCTTGACCACCTCAAGGAGTTCACATTCTAATAAGGGGGAGAACTCACAAAGAATTGTGTACTTGCCAGATATGTTCTGTGTAAATAGAAGGCAATCTCAGAAGGAAGGCACTATCAATGGGGTTGGGGAAGGAGGGAGGCTTAGAAAGGTTTCTTAGAGTAAGTAGAATTTGAGCTGAGTTTTGAAGGAGGACTGGTAAGGAGGAAAAGCAGTGGAGGCATAGGTCGCAGTGAAGAGGCACAGAGAAGTGAGAATGAGGGTCATGTATGAAGAACAACAAAAGACCAGTCTCAAAAGTGGGGAGAAAATTTGTAACTCAAAAATCTGGTGGAAATGAATGATGTAAACCAAAAGTTAATAAAGCATTTGAGAAAAAAAAGACCAGTCTCATTAGATCATAGAATACATAACGAGGAATAAAGTATAAGAGGACTGGAAAAGTGGGAAGAAGACAGAGGTTGTAAAAGGCTTTAAATTACAAACAGAATGTTGTACATTTGATTCTGGCAGAAATAGTGGGCCCCTGAAGTAAGGAAGTGACATAGTCAGATTTGTATTTTGGGAAAATAGCTTTTGGCAGTCTTGTGGTGAATGGATTGGAGTGGGGAGAGATACGAAGTTGGGGGGAGAAGAAGGTTATTGGATTAGTCCAGGTGGGAGGTGATGAGGAAGGGCCTGCTACAGGGTGATGACAAGTATGAATGGAGAGAGGGGAATATATGTGAGAAATGTTGTAAAGGAAGAAACTACAAGATTTGACAATAGATGGGATCTGTGGGATAAATTCAAGTGTGGAGTCAAGGATAACTCAGAAGTTTTGAGGCTGGGGAATAGGAAGATATTGGTGCCCTTGATTGTAAGAGAAAAGTTGGAAAGAGGGAAGGATTTTGAGGAAAAGATAATGTTTTGGACGTGTTAGGTTTGAGATATTCTATGGGACATCTAATTTGAGATGCCCAAAAGCCAGTTGTTGTTGTGATACTGGCACTTAAGAAATTAAGGCTGGATATTATAGATCTGGAAGTCATCTGCATAGAGATAATTGAACCCATGGGAGCTGATGAGATCAACAAGCATAATTCATCACATTAAAGTGAATAGCACTTCACAGTTTACAAAGCAGTGAACATACATTATTAGTTCTATGGATAAAGCAACTATACTATGAACACAGTTTGCTGACCAGCTGCCACTTATGGGCCAGGCAAGCCAACCTCACTGTACAATCAAGGCATTCTGAGTGAGATAGAAGATGGAATGTGCCACTACCACCACATCAACCATAATCTCCCGAGATCCTAGTGGAGACAGACCTTGTACCCAAGGGCTGTCCCCCAGAAATAGCATTAACCACTCCCTCAAAAAAAAAAAAAACCTAGCTCTCCTTAAAGCCTATACACCTGCCACCATAGCCCATTGTAGAAGAGTGTCACTCTTGTGGAGAAGTGGCCCAGCTATTCCACCAGCACCAGCACCAACAACCATCCAACTGCCATCAAAAGGAAAATAAAACCAAAAGCCCCAGGTACCTTCCAGACCATATACATACATACACACACCACACCATACACACACACACGAACACACGAGCAAATATTTACTAAAAGGAAAACCATTCTAATTCCTTGGATGATCATCTCTAGGGGAAACCTGTATGTTTGTACTTTGAAACCTTAACCAAGGCACCCTCTGGTGGAAGGTTACCTTAATTAAAGGCAAAATACTTAGATGGAAATAAACAACCTATTAAGTACTAAGCTTATAAACCTTTCCCTATAAAGTGATAATAATATCCTAGGCTCTCTAACTGGGATATGAGAAGCAGCTATAATCTCTAATTTTGAATGTTATCTTGTGCTACAAGGATCTAAGTGAGACATGGGTGTGGTGGAGCTTTGGGTGTGGTTGACCATGATTTTGGCAAAGGCAATAAAGACAACAGCCAAATCTGTTATGTGATGAAGAAAAAGAAAGGCACTCTGATAGTATAGTGGAATTTTGACAAGAGATTCAGCCGGAGGCGGGGAAAGGATAGTGAGGAATCAAAAAGTATTCCAGTGTTTCAAGATGGAGGCATAGAAAGAAAAATTTTGCTGCCCAAGCTAATAATTAAGTAGGGTAACAAAAAAGGCTTTCAAGTCCATCTATTGAGTATCCTGGGAGAGTATGAGTTCTCTGTGGGGGACTGGTAGGGAGAGAGAATTATAGATGGGTGGCAGGTGATCCTAACCTTGAGGAATGGTTTCTAGGTCACAACAGGGACTGGAAATATTGTGCTCACTCCCTGTTTTCTACCCAGGCAAGTAGTTCAGAGTGGATTGAGTTCTGGGGGTGCCTGCCTCTACTGTAAAGGTCAGGCTCTTTTTTTCTCATACTCATTTGTTTATTTTGTCCCCTACTCAGGCACTGTAGGGATGATTTTACTTGTGGTCCACATTTAAGACTTCCTCAAAAACAATGAGTAAAAAGGCACTCGGTGAATAAAATAAATCCTCTACACACTAGAAACACAAAAGACTCGCAAATACCCACTAACTTGATAGTATTCAGTTATAACTGCCATTGCTAGGAGAATGATATTTAATCTTCAATAGGATATAAAGAAGAAATTGTAACTCATCTAATGTTGGGTACCCATCTAGCAAGAAGCAGGCTCCAATGTTTCAAGCTTTCAGAATTTTCCTTTATTGGTCAATGAGTACATAAAGGGAAGAATGCCAATTCATATATCAGAGTATGTAATGTTCTGTACCAATAATCCACCAAAACGAAGGAAATGTGCTCCAACATCATTCACCTTGAGTTAATATCAATGGTTACATTTGATATGAACTCTGTCTTCTTTTTTTGTTGTCTTCATTTAAATTATTGTGCTTATTATACATGTTTCTCTTCTGGTCCTGCTTTCTTTGCTCTACATACGATCATATAAGTCTTCTTCCCATATTTCTTTGAATTCCTTACGTTAACAATTTCTAACAGTGAAATCATATTTCATCACATCCATATGCCATTATTTGTTTTGCCATTCACCAATAAATATGCATTTATTTTGCTTCAAGTTTTTTGCTACTACAAAAAGTGATACCTTGGATATTTTGACATATATGATGCTTTTCCTGTCATTAGCTTCCTTGAGGTATAGACCCCATTAGTGGGATCAATAGGTCAAAAGGCAATTTAATAACTTTTTGGGGAAAAAGATCCAAAATTGACTTCCAGAATGAAAGGAGCTATTCACAGAAACTCCCCAAAGTTTATTTGTGTGCCTATATTTCTATAGCCCCTTCAACATTTATTATTTGTCTTTTCTCATCTTTGGTTTTTTTTTTTCTGGATGTGAAGTGATATCTGAAAATAATTTAACTGATGATGATGATGATGATAAATAATGGCTAGAATTGTGCTTTAATATAAGTTTGTAAAAATCTTTATGTATACCATCTCATTTTATCTTCACAACAGCCCTGTTATTAGGTATATAGGTACTAACATATAGGTACTGTTATTGATCCCATTTTACAGATGCAGATACAGATGATAATGATAGAAGTTAAGTGACTTGCCCAGGGTGTATAGCAAATATGTGCCATAAGGATGACTTGAATTTAGGTCTTTCTGGCTTCGAGATTAGCTCTCCAACCATTATAACATAATGTATCTTATGTTAATAACAAACTTGTATCATCTACAGTTTGTTAAATCCCTCCCCCCCAAAAATCAGTTTGTTTCATTTATCTCCTTTTTTCTGTATTTCTTAGTCTTGTTGCTGTCTATTTATAGGATTACATTCAGTATATATATATATATATATATATATATATATATATATATATATATATATAGTTCTTTTGGTTCTCTCTTCTTTATTCCATATCATTTCCTAAACATTTCTCTCTATTTTTGTATTCTTCAAATAAGTGGCACAGTGGATAGTGCTGGACCTGGGGTCAGGATAGTTCTGAGCTCAACTCCAGCTCTAGACACTTACTAGCTCTGTGACCTTGGTAAGTCACTTAACCTATTTCTGCCTCCTCATTTGTAAAAGGAGGATAACAATTGTACATACCTCCCAATTTTGTTTTGAGGATTGAATGAAATAATTGCAAAGTGCTTCATGCGCTGTCTGGCACACAGTAGTTATTTAGTAAATGCCTGTTCTTTTCTTTTTTTCCTTCATATTTGTCCCTTTATGTCAGGTAATCATACTCTATTATGTTCATATACCGTAATTTATTCAACTATTCCCAATCAATATACTTATGAGTTATTTTCAGTCTCTTGCCATTTCAAAGAGTGTTGCCAGGAACATTTTTGTATGGTTCTATCATTCCTCCCACCCTTCACCATCAGCAGCATCCTTAGAGTATAGTCTTAGTAGGGGATGATCAAAAACAAGATGGTAGAAAAGGATGAACATTTCTATAGCTCTTTTTCTACATTTTCTATTGCTTTAAAAAACAAAAATCTCAAGCCATTTCATAGCTCTGCTAGCAGTGTAATAAATAGCATGCCTGTTTCTCCCCCCAGCAAGACTGGCTCCCTGTAGATATAGTCACTTTGTGCTGTACAGGGATTTACAGGCATAGCTCTGCTCACATCAAGATACAACTCTCCCCCTGAGGTAAAACCCATGAGTCAACATATATAATTCACCGTAACGCCTGTAACGTGTATAACATATATTTAAATGTGTACTGCAATTGATTTGGACAGCCGCCTCTTCTCCCCCCCCCTCCCATCAATCATTCCTTGGGGCTTTAAGAGAACAATAGAGCAGCCTATTGGGCCAAGTGGAGACCTAGGAGACAAAGACTTGGTGTTCTTGTTCAGACTTAGCTACTGACTCGTTTCAGGCCCTGGGCAAGTTACTTAACTTCTCAATGTCTCAGTTTCCTTATCTGTAAAATGGGGATAATAATACTTACCTACCTCACAGGACTTGTTGCAAGAATTAATTAAAGTTTATAAAGTGCTTTGAGATTCATGGATAAAAGGCACCGGAGAAGTACAAAGTATTATTATCATAACCCAGCAGACTATAAAAGATAATTTTGCAGGAAAAGGCAAAATTTAATTTCCATACAAGCAGAAACAAAGGCAGATATAGTCATGCAAAGTTTAAAAAATTAGATGGTAGTTTTATAATTTTTTAAAATTTTCACACCTGTGTTGCCCCCTACCAACAATCAATATGGAGAACTAATTAAAGTACTGACATTTCTTCCGGGTTCAAGTTATTGATATGTAGGTCAAGGTCCTCATGGATGGTCAAATATTTTTAGACATAGCTATAACTTGTAACTGCTATGGGAGCTATTGTGGGCAGAGTTTAGAGAAACTCATTCCCCCTTCTGCTTCATGTTCAAGCATTTGTTCCTTTTAGAATCCCAGAAAAGCCATTGCTTCAAGTCTCCTGAGCTATAAAAAAAAACCAAACATCCAACTTCCATTTACCTCTAAGGTATATTGAGAGAAATAAAATACTCTTAAAATGAGTGTTACATTATTAGCCCCTTTCATCTGTAGATCTTGCAGAACTTTTGGTACATTTAATTAGATCATAAATGGCCCCTCTGAGGCAGGTAAGAATGTGAGTGAAGATCAATAACCTGGTAAGAACATCTAATACATACCTAAAACATACAGAGAGACAGCATGATATTATTTTTTTCACACAACACAATTTTTAAAAATTTAATTTATGGAATAAAACAAGCATTGTTATAACATAGTACAATAAAAAAGATGATAGTACATGAAACTGCAAATTTACTATGCACAACTCGCTATTCCTTTCAAATAGACAACAAAATTAATAGCATAATATTGTGGAAAGAGCACAGGACTTTAAGTCAAAAGTTCTGGGTTTGAACCTTGATTCTTGCTAGCTTGCTGAATGAATGTGGGCAAATAATTTTTTTTCACTTTCTGGGCCTCAGTTTCCTCATCTGTAAAATAAAGGAGATGGACTAGATGAATTCACAAGCTCCTTCCAGCTCTAATATGCTATATTCTGTTCTCTTCCAGCTCTGATGATCTATGTTCTAAGGTTCCTTCCACTTGTGACATGTCATGAGAAAAATCTATAAATTGGAGCACAAAGGACTGACTTGATTGTCATTTAGGATATGGATAGGGTCTAGATCTGTGATATCATTGGTATAGGGAACTCCTAGGAGAGGAAACTCCCTCTACCAATGTAGGTCAGCACCTTTTCTACTACTTATAGTCTCAGAGAGTTACCTAGAACCTAAAGCACTACAGGTTAAATGACTTGCCAGGGTCACATAGCAAACATGTTTAGAAGCAATACTTTAATTCAGGTCTTTTTGACTTTGAGGCTAGTTCTATATCACTATGCCATTGCAAAACCATGAATTGAAACATAACAAAAAAACCCAACTCAATTCAACTAATATTTATTAATATCCTGTTGTGTACAAGATACCAGCCTGTGCATTGGGGCTATAAAGATGCTTAAGACATAGAGCTTGCCCTCAAGTTGCTTACATCTACTAGAGTGAATGAATACAGTTAAGTATGACACAAGGCAGAGCATAATATGGAAAATGGTAAGCTCTAGATATGGTGGTCTAGGAAAATTTGAAGAGAAAAAACCCACTTTCACCTAGGGGTTGGGTGGAGACCAGAGAAGGCTTTATGAAGAAGGTAGCAGCTGAATTGAGCCTCGAAGGAAAAGCAGAACTTGAACAGGCAGAAATATAGAGGGACCAGTTCTGACAATGCCTTCACTGACTAAGGGATCTTGTGCAAATTTATGCAATGTAATTCTGAATTGGATACTATTCTTTTCTGAGTCATGTTGAAAACCATCCTAAACTTAAATCAGTATGACAAAGGTGAATGGTTCAAGCCTGAATAGATATAAACGAATGTGGTGGAGCAAGCTGTGGGATCGGGTTCATATGATTATAGATCTCAAGCTGGAAAGGGACCTTAGAGTCCATCTCATCCAAACCCTTTTCTCTTTTTTTTTTTTGGCCTTTTTTTTGGAGGGGGGAATGCAGGGCAATTGGGGTTAAATGACTTGCCCAACGTCACACAGCTAGTAAGTGATAAGTGTCTGAGGCTAGATTTGAACTCAGGTCCTCCTGACTCCAGGGTAAACTTTTCTTTTTTTATACTCAATCACAGGAATAGCAAGCATTTTATCTAAATCTTTTTTAAAACCTGAAAAGCACCATCTACTTATGTATGCATTTATACATATATATGCATATATATGTACATATGTATAAAATCTCATTTCATTCTCACAACCATCTTGTTTTTATTATGCCTATTTTACAGACGGGGAACTAAGCCCCTGAAAAATAATTTGCCTAAGGTTGCACAGTGAAAGAGTAAGTGAAAGAGCCAGAACTTGAACCTGGGTCCTCTGACTTCAAGTCTAGTACTCTTTCCATTTCACCACATGACCTATTTTTGAAGCAATTTGCCCTGTGTTGTCAACTCACAATAGACAAGTTTCCCTCAATCACAGAACTCAATCACAGAACTAAAGAAAAGAGTGAATTTAGGCAAGGTACCACTGTGCCTACATGTAGGGCTGCACCAAGCTTGAAGGTAAGAGCCTGGCTTCCAGTTGAAACAAGTCCTTTTCCTCCAAGAATCCTCTTGGGACAGAGAATAAGGATGGTGAAAAGTTAATTTTCTAACAGAGAAGAGGAGTAACACAGCTTTGAAGTCCAGCCCCTCCCCACCTCCAAGAACCAAGATCAAAGGGGGCAGGAATCAAAAAGTGAATGAAGTGATAATATGGGAGTGGGGGAGCAAATTCATCATAAACCTCAGTAGAAAGAAAATTCAGTTAAAAACCTACAGCATAAGCAGATAAATTGATAGGGAAGATATTAAAACATAGGGGAAGATGACTACCAATACATTTAAATCACTACAAACATCTCTAAATAAATGTAGCAAGTTAAAGGAAATTGAGCCAACACCCAATGACACAGAGGGTCCTACAGATTCCCAAGAGAGCGCATACAGCAAGATGATCCTAAATGGTTCAAGACAGAAATCAGAATCTTGAAAGAAGTAAGATAAAAAGATAAAAAGAAACACATGGCAAAATTTATGGCCTACACAGTGGAAATATTTAGAAGAATAGGAAAACTTTTTTTTTTTAAGCAGTTGGGGTTAAGTAACTTGCTCAAGGTTACACGGCTAGTTATTTATGTGTGGGTGCTAAGTACTGAGGCCGGAACCAATCTGGTGCTCTTACTGCACTGCCTAGCTGACCCTGAAAACTTAAATATATGTGGAAAGTCTCTCCAAAGATAGAAAAAAAAAATTATTGTGAATACAAATATACTGAAATGAAGGATAATCTTGGGGAAGCAAAAAACAATAATGTTTAAAGAATACATATAATCTATAAGTGTTATGCATTGACAGAAGGTGAAAAGACAATTTAAGGATCATTAACAACCTCCTAAAAGCCAAAAAACCTGAATGCTCTAATGTAAGAAATAATATAAGAAAACTGCTCAGAACTTCTGAATACAGAAAAAAAAACCCAGAAAATAAAACATTCAAAGAACCCAAAGATTGTCTCTAGAAAAACAAAACAAAACTATGCTTCATGTAAAGAATCAGGGTATTGAGTTGAATGGCGTGGTCAGTGAGGTTCCTTCCAATTCTAATTTTCTATGACATAATATTCTCTACCTATTATAAATCTTTCATGGAGATCTTTTAACTGAATTATTTTAATTTTTAAAATGTCAACCTTGAGCAAACTGTTGAAGCCATTTACCTGCCCTATGGGGCTAAAAGGAACAGCTTGTAATAACTTCTAGTTGCCTTTATTTGTAACCCCAGTACATGGTGCCTAGCACATAGTAGGTGCTAAATACGTGTTGACTGGCTAATTGATATCAATTGAATAATCAATGGAGACTATACTGGATGGGGGACCTGAATGATAGAACTAGAAACCCACCCCTGACACTTCAGGGTGACCACTAGATTCTTGAGAGGAGCAGTGGTAAATTGCCTTTGAGGACTCCATCTTCCTCTGAGGGGAGGAGTTGGGAGAGTGAGCCCAGAGAGAACCTTACATTTGTAATGGCAAAAAAGATGAAACCAAAGTGCATGCCCAACTATTGGAGAATGGCCAAACAGTCCAGGAGATGAAAATGTAATGGAATAACATTATGTTGTCAGGAATGACAAATACAGAAAGTTCAGAGAAATATGGGAAGACTTGAAGAACCACAGAGGGAGGAACATACATGGGGATGATTGATTATATAATAGAAGACTACTTTGATGGCAGCCAAACTCAAAAAATAATGGGAAAAGAAAAAAGATTCTAATACAAATTAAAGCATGTACCCTTCCTATACTGTGCCACAGTTCAAATCCTGACTTAGTCATTTACTGTTTCTGTGACCTCAGGCAAATCATTTAACTTCTCTAGACCTTATTTTCCTCAACTGTAAAAATTAGAGAATTGGACTAGATGGCTGTAAGTCCTTTCTAACTCTAAATCTATCATCTTATGTGAGACCACATAAGCAATCACTCTTTTATATGTTTGCTTGTTTTCAGAGATTGTAAATTGATTGGGATGAGATGAGGAGAAGCATTAAATTATGAGTTGGCTGGAGGTTTCATGCTGCATCAAAACAAAAGTCACCAATTACAAAAAATAAGAATTTTGTGTCTATAAAATGTCACAAATGGGGAAGCCTATATTGCTTCCTGAAATGATCCAGTTCAATGTTTTCCACTCTCTTCAGGTATGAGGATCTCTTTCAAATATCCAGATTTCAGGAGACCCCACCTGGTAGCAGTCACCTGTCCTAAAAATATGTCTACATGAAACCTATGTTCTACTGTCAGTATCCTTTGACTGAGAAAATATCAGAGGATAGAAGAAGCTCCTATGAATTTAGTAAGACTTAAATGGGTTCCTATTTTATTCATCATGACAGCATCTATATACATTAAATTATAGTAGTAACAGTACAGATGAAGCATACTATTTATTCAATCTATTTGATCAATCAACAAGCATTTAATCAATGTCTGCTAAGCACCAAACACTACTGATAGATGAGGATAAAAAGAAAGTAAAAAAGACATGTACCTTCCTTAAGGAGCTCACATTCCAATGAGGGAAACAGCTATGCTCATATAAGACATACACACACAGAATGTGCAAAGACAACTTAAGAGTCATAGATCTCTTAGAAGGACACAACAAGCCAAAACACCTGAATGCCATTGTATAAGAAAACTGCTCAGAATTTCTGAATACCTAAAACAAAGGACCCATCCAAAGATTGCCTCTAGAGAAGGAAAAAACTCTAGGCTTATGTAAAGAATCAGGGTAGGGAGTTGAATGAGGTGGTCAGTGAGGCTCCCTTCAGCTCTGACTTTCCATGGTATAATGTTCTTCTCTACCTGTTAATGAATCTTTCATGGAACTATTTTAACTAACATATTTTAATTTTTCAAATGTCAAAATTGAGCAAACTACTGAAGCCATTTACCTGCCCTATGGGAGGAACAATTTATAATTTCTAGATGCCTTTACCCAGTACACAGTGCCTAGCACACAGTAGGTAAATTGGAAGTAATCTAAGAGGAAAGGAACTAGCAGGAGTGGGTGGTGAAAACCAGGAAAGACCACTTGTAGAAGGTAGAATTTGAACTGTCTTGAAAGAAGCTGTCTTTTAGGTAGCTAGGTGGCACAGTGAAGAGAGCACTGGGCCTATAGTCATGAAGACTTGAGTTAAAATCCATCTTCAGACACTTACTAGCTGTGCAGCTATGGACAAGTCACTTAACCTCAATCTGCCTCAGATTCCTCATCTGTAAATTGGGGATAATAATAGCACCTACCTCCTAGGGTTGTTTTCAGGATCAAATGAGATAATATTTGTAAAGTACCTAGCACAGTGCCTAATACCCTATAAAATGGTAGCTGTTCTTACTATTTTTAAACCAGGAAGCAGAAGAAGGAAAGGAGAACATTCTATTCAGTCTATACAAAAATAGGTTTGCATATCCACTCTTCTGTGTCATTTAATAAGATTGGCCCCTTGCAATAACTACACAAAGTGCAAAGAGCTCCAGGATCTACAGGTTGAGTTAAAGAAACTCAGATTGTTGAGTCTAGGGAGATGGAGTTATGATGGGAGGGAATGACAAACTATATGCATGCATTTGAAAGGCTGGCTGTCACATGAAAAAGAGACTTCTTGTTTGATCTCAGAGGGCAGAACCAGGAACAATGAGAGGAAGTTACAAAGAGGCAAATTTAAGTTTGATATCTGGAGAAGGTTATGCCTGAAAATGGAATGGGCTGCCTTGTGAGGTAGTGAACTCTCCCTCATTAGAAGTCTTCAGGCAGAGGCCAGATGACCACTTTGGGGGTATGTTACATTGGGGAATTCCTTCTTGTGTATGGATTGGACCAGATGGACATTGAGATCTCATCCAAGTCTAACATTTTGTGATAGAATCAGGGAGGGGCGACAGTGAGGGAGAGAATCTGAAATTTAAAATAAAATAAGAATTCTGAAGTAAAAAATTCATTAATTGAAAATAATACTATTTAACTATTTCATTCACTAGCTTGGCTGATGAATAAAGTGTTATGGAATTAGATGAAAATGAATTTGCTTTTCCTAAAAAGGAATAGTTTTGTGATAAATTCTTTGAGGGCAGAAATTATATGACCCTGCAAGTGTTTAGGGTACTGAAGTCAGAGGTAGGCTTTGGGATCAGAGGATGTGGGTTTAACTCTCAACCCTGATATTATCTTATTTGTGTGATCCCTTCCTTTCTCTTTGCCCCAGTTTCCTCCCCAGTAAAAGTTAGTTTTTTTTAGTTAGTCTAAGGTCAGGTCCTTTCCAGGGTTAAATCCCATGCATGTTAGAACTTATCTATAAAAAAAAAGTGTTGTTTTGGGGTTCCTAACTTTTTCTGTCTTTGAAGTTGTAGCAAGTATGTTGTGGTAAATATTTAACAACCAGATCTCTAGAAAAACACAACATACTTTTAAGTTTAATCTTCATTACTAATATTTTCTCCATCACTTCTTTAAATCTAGACAATCAACAAAATAGTAAATCAAACCCTTATTTGTAGCATATGTGATTTCTGAGGTATAAATGTTCACACTGAAATTTTAACCAGATCAAGCTGACTCCAACACACCCCCAGTGGCAGTATATGGTAGAGAGTGCACCATAAGTCTTAAATACAGGAGACCTGGGTCAGAAGGTCCCATTCTGCTATTAACTGGCTACGTGACCTTAGAGAAACAATTCTTCCTCTCTGGACTTCAGTTTTCTAATCTGTAAAGTGAGGGGGTTACACTAGAAGACCTCTCACATCCCTTAGAGCTACAAATCCTCTGACAACTTCCTACTGGCGGTTTTTTGTTTGTTTGTTTGTTTTAATCTCCAGCACACAAAAGATGCTTAATATTTGTTGAATTGGGATAGAATTGAATTGATTCATCTAAATGCAGATACTGAAGAAAACCCAAAGGGTAAAAACAAGAGGCCAGCAGTACTTGTTTGGGTTTCTGGGGACCCAGAGCCGACTGGGGATAGGACGGGGCTTTTCTTCATCTCTGGGAACCCTCCAGTTGCTGCAACCATTGCTGCTGATACTCCTGCTTCCTTCCTTCCCTTTCCCTCTATCCATTCCAAGAGATTCTGGTGGGGGAGGAATAAGATTGTTTAGGGATTTGGTTACTGAAGAGCAATAAGAGTTACATTTATATAACATTTTGGGGTTTGCAAAGTGATTTACAAATATTATTTCATTTGATCCTTACAACCACCCTGGGAGGTAGGTGCTATTATTATCGATATTTTACAGATGGGGAAACTGAGGTTGACAGAGGCTAAGTGAGTTTTCCAGCACACACAGCTAATGTTAGAGACTGGCTTTGAACTCAAATTTATCTTGACTCAGGTCTAGCATTCTACCTGCTGTGCCACCTCGATGCTTTCTCTGACCCTTTTCTCCATTCCTCTCTTGCTCCAAAGGTACTTCTACTTAGCAGAGCTCAGCAGCTATCATGTCCAGGTGGAGAAGGCTCCCTTCCTCCTTCCCAGTCCCAGGAGGCCTCTTTTTCAATTAAACACTTTTTCTCCCCTTTGATTACTCTGGCCAGTGTTTTTCCATTGCTCACTTACTAGTATGTGGCTCTCAGGTTCTAGCTGGTAAAGTCAGGGGAGGCAAGAAAAGTTAAAAACTTAAATTTTAAAAGGATGCCCCTCTGGTCACCAGTCCTTAACCTCCACTGCTGACCCTTTATGCTCAAGTGCGGAGCTAGGAGAATAGGATCCAGTTGGAAAGATATTTTTTTGACCAAGAGGATAAGGCTGAAAAGGTTGTTCTATATTTTAGGGAAAGGGTCTGCAGTTTGTATTTTTAAAAAACAGGTATAGGAACTAGATGTGTACTTTCATTAGTATAGGGAACTCCCAAGTGAAGAAACTCCTTCCACCAATGGAATTTAGCACCCTCTCTGCAACTTTCTAGAGGATTGAGAGTTTCAATAATTTATCTAGGTCAGGGGACATGAAGTCAGGCCATTCCTGGCTGTAAGCCAGGTCTCTACTCACCATGCCAAGATGCCTTTCATTATGTTCAGTTAACTTAAAGAAAAACGAAGTGATTTTTAGGTTTTTTGCTAAATAAAAAAAAATTAGTGCTGGTTGGTTGTTGTCCATTCTTGAAAAGGACCAAAATGACAACTTTCAGTGTGTCCAACTATGGCTGATCAGACCAATGAGAACTAGGAATGCTCTACCACAGATCAGGCACAAATAGTCCATGTGAACATTTGGGATGGATTCTCTAAATTTATGCATCTTGCATTTCCTTAAACTGTTTCAATTCTGCTTTGCTTATACAGCACAGCACCTTCTCTGATGTGGACATGCCATTCTGAGTGGTCCTGTGCCGGTGTCTCCTATGTCAGAGATCAGTTCTAAAGTTCTTGAGAGAAACCTTGAGTGTCCTTGTATTTTCTTCTGACCACCATGTGAATGCTTTCCCTGTGTGAGTTCTCCATAAAAGTCTTTTTGGCAAGTGTACGTTTAGCATTCAAACACTGTGGCCAATCCATCTGAGTTTCACTCTCTGAAGCAGTGTCTGAATGCTTGGCAGTTAAGCTAGAGAAAGGACCTCAGTGTTTGATTTCTTATCCTAACAGGTGATCTTCAGAATCTTCCTAAGACAATTCAAATGGAAGTAATGTGGTTCCCTGGCATGTCTCTGGTATACTGTCTAGATTTCACAGGCATACAACAATGAGGTCAGCACAACAGTTCTGTCAACCTTCAGTTTGATAGTCAGTCTAATACCTCTTCTCTCCTATACCTTCCTTTTGAGCCTCCCAAACACTGAGTTAGCTTTGGCAATGCATGCATCAACCTCGCTATCAATGTGTACATCCCTGAAAGTACACTACCAAAGTAAGTGAATGCACAGCATTCAAAACTTCTCCATTTGCTATAACTGATGGTTCCACATATGGATGGTGTGGTGGTGGCTGACAGAGCACCTGTGTTTTCTTGGTGTTAATTTTAGGCCAAAATTAGCACAAGCAGTAGAGAGCTGATCCATACTTTGCTGCTAATTTTTAAATGCACCTTTTAACTGAGTATGCAATAAATATTTGCCTTCTGCCAAAAAAAAAATGTAAAACTCCCTAGGTTGACTATACTTGCCCTATGAGCAGAAGCTTTCCCACGATTTCCCACGATACTCAGAGTGCTCTGTGGAGAAAAGATGTACAAAGACTCTCTTGGACTGCTAAGTGTTCTCCTACCTTGACATTTCACCTCCATTTTCCATGCATTTTCAAAGGTTACCATTTGCCAGGAATGATCACTGCCTTTTAGAATCATTACCATCTTTCAAGGCTCAGCTCAGGGGCTATGAAGCCTCTTCTATGATTCCCCTTCCTCACCACAACTCTAAATTTCTACCACAACGACTACCCCTCCCTAACCCCACAACTATTAGTACTTTTTCTTGACTCTAATAATATTAGAAGTTGGGTTAATCTTTCTTTTGGTGCCACTACCACCCCATATTCCTTGAGTCTGTTATCCTTGTCTCTGTTTATGATGTATCTCTCCTCTCCTAATAGGATGTAAGCCTCTTGAGAATGAAGGCTCTTTCCTTTTTGTCTTGTAGCCTCAGAACCTGACACAGTGCTTGGCCCAAAGTAGTTGTTTAAGAAATATTTGTTGAATTGAATTGCATGGAGGACTCTACTCATGGGCAGAGGTGCAGACATATTGGAAGCCAGTCAGTCAATAAGCTTTATTAAGTGCCTGCTATGTGTCAGACACTATGCTAAATGCTAAGGATACAAAGATGGCCAAAGACAGTCTGAGCCTGTGAGGAGCTCACAATCTAATTGGGGAGACAACATATTAACAATTATGTAAAAACAAGCTTCATACAGGATAAATAGGAAATAATCAACAAAGGAAAGGCTATTCCACCTCTCTTTCTGCTTTCCTATACCAAACCCTGTTCTACCTTAATTGAAGAAGAATCTACATGGGTCTTGTAGCAAGGATAAAGGACAATAGATTGACCACCATACTAACAGACTTGCTCCCATGAGACCACAAATGGTCAACTGAGAAGGCTCAAAACCTGATAAGATGAATTTTTTTTTAGCTATTTGAACCAAGATGGGATCAGAGTGTATGTGTAGCGGGGAGGGGGAACAAAGTAGGAGCAGTCATTGATTCTGTTGTTCAGTGAATAAGAAATGGCAGATTTTAATATGAATACAAGCTGCCATTTACAGACTTTGCACTTCACAAAGTGCTTTCACATCCCTCATATTATTTAACCCATATGACATCTTCATGAAATAAAGAGTATACATATTATCTTAATCATTTTGTCATTGAGAAAACTGAGACTCATAGTCAGGCAGGCAACAAACATTTATTAAGTGCTAAACACTGGGGATACAAATACAGGCAAAAAAATATATCGGTCTTTGCCATCAAAGAGTTTACACAAATTAAATGGGTATTTTTATATACATAGAAGAAGAGAAAAAAAAGGATTATACATGAAACTTTATTATGTATAATTTGCTTTTCTTTTAAAATATATAATAAATTCAAAAAGTAACTTTTAAAGCTGTCATCGTTGTTTGTGGTTCTTTCTGGTCTTTTTTGTAAATTGAAAAAATGTTTCAATGACCCTCTTTTCTCTTGAGAGTGTGTGTTTGGGGCAGGGCGGGGGGGGGGGGGGGGGAGGCGGGGGAGATCCTAACTCTAGTCCCATAAACTTCCACCTATCCTCAAATAAAAAACAAAACCCTTGTAGTAAATAGTTCACCATTCTTTTTACTTTTAACACATTATCCATTTACCACTAATGTCCTTTGATTCCATTAATATGGTCTGATGACACCTGTGGTTAGTTCTTGAGGTAATGCTAATGCCAAGAGAGACAGCATCTTTGACTGTGAGCTTCTGGGGCCTACGAGCAGCTACTGACCTGTAGGAAGGGTCACAAACATTCTGTGGATGGCCTTTATCTTCTTACTGAATAATTAAAGTTATTTGTATTTGTAGTTCTCCAATACACATAAACAGACAAATGGATCTGTGACCTCCTCCATGTAGATACTCCTCCAGTGATGCCGACTGTAAGTCATCTATACTTGCCCATCCCATGTTACTCTTGTCCGTGTCTTCCAAGTGTCTGCCACAGAGATCCATTCAAAATCCTAGTTTTCTTTTGACATTGCAAGGATCCCAGAAGAGCATATGGGTCAGGCAGTCAGTCAACAAGCATTTATTACATGTTCTACATTTATTACACGTTATCCATTGTTCTCAACATGTAACTAGTCCATTATTTTGTTTTTGGTCATACATCTCTTAGGCATCCATTGCCCCTGTTCTCCTTTGTTGTTTCTTAATTGTTGTATCTTGCATTCTGTTCACACTCCCCACTACCCTCTGGAAGAACCAGCCTGACCTTGAGTTCTATTGGCACAGCCCCCTTTAGGAACCCAGGATCTCCCCTCCCCTGCCCCCAGCCCCATTATTTTTTTTTAATACAATGAGGCATTAAAGTAGGATTTTTTTCAGATTTGTAAGACTTTATTCATAAATGATCATAAAATAATTTTCATTCCCTCTGCCTCATGAGAGGCAATGTGTAGTAGTCAAAAGTCTCCTGCATGTAGAAGCAGAACCCCTGGGGCCCAGCTCCAGGGCTGACAACCACTGATCTGTGTGACCCTGAGGAGCCTCTGAGCCTCAGGCTCCTCATCTATAAGATAGGGATAATAGCTTGCTTCAAGGGGCTACTGTGAGGATCAAATGAGTAATGGTGGCGTACCATGATCAGTATGCTTGGCTGATGGGCCAGCATCAAGGAGAATCATGATGATGTGTAATACAAGTGTAGAATTCTGAGCTTCTCCCTGTTTATTACCCACACGGTGGACAGCAACTTCTTTGATTGGCTACAACTGAGGAACTAGAAGACTGCGGGGTGGGGAGGGCTGGCAGGTCAGGCCTTCAAAAGGTCTTAGTTAGCTGTGGTTCTGCCTCTTGCTTGGATCTCTGCTCTTGGTTTGGTTCCTTCAGGAATGGCCTCTGATGAAAGGCAGTTCTGAGAGATGTTTGGCCTTTCTCTCTGAGGCTGACCTTGGCCCCAGGAATGAAAGCTTTAATTTTTTGCCCACCTTTTTGTTCTGTTCCATTTTAAATGAAGGAGGCTAATGTTCAGGACATGACCTTTTGAATTTCAAAGGGTAAGGAGAGTGAGTTTTTTAGACATCCTGGTATCCAAGCATCTGAGAACCTAGGAGTCAAGTCCCTGCCAGGTTTTGCAGACCTCCTAGCAATGATGCCCTAAGGGTAAACTTCAGGACCCAAACCAGTAGGTGCTAAAAAATAAAAGAACTCATTCAACATATATGCCAAATTTGTATGTGAACTTAGTGGGACCAAAGCTTATAGAAATTGTGTTGAATGAGCCCATTCTACCTAGAAACCAAGGAGATTTAGGGAAAAGTATTTCCCCAACCCAAGTTGTTGGGGAGTGGTGGGTGGTATGTTGGT
>WOXC01003727.1:0-212351 GCA_011680675.1 Gymnobelideus leadbeateri
TTTTTCTACAAGATTCTCAGAGACTTCTCCATGTTTCTCAAAGGATAATGACATTTTTGACAGCACAGTTATTGCTGGGGTTCTAGATTCTCTCAGATAAGGAAAGTTCATAGAACTGTAGTGTCCAACAAAGCACTTACTGTTAAACTGGCAAGTGTCAAGAGGGAAGCAACAGGAACAAGTTCCAGGGAACTTCAGAATGAAGTGATAAAATTTGGAGTAATCATTTTACAAGGCCTCCCAGGCCTCCTTCAATGGTACACTGTCCAGCAGTGATTCAGATGAATTACAAAATACAAAGTTATAAACTTGTATTCTGAAGGAACTTAGCCAACCAAAATGCTCTCCCCCACATGCCACTTAGTTTCATGGGACTACCTCCACATAAGGTCAACAAATCAAGAAGCAGAAGTAGCAAAAGCAGCAGCAACAGAAGAAGGAGGAGGAGGAGAAGGAGGAGAAAGAAGGATGAGGAGGAGAGGAGAAGGAAGAGAAGGAGGGCTTTGATTTCCTCTCCAGTTATAGGAACACAATACCCTGTAACCAAGTACATGGTCTCATATAATTTAGGAATGTACAAAGTATATGAGGCCATAAAGAAGAGTCTGGTAAACAGTTCCATCTTCACATGTACTCTATGGAATAGTTCCCAATACATGGCCATCATTTTTATATATAAATTAAATGCTGAAAAGAAGGGACTACTGGACCATAGGTGCTACATTATGGAATATGACAGCCCTATCTCATTGGCACAAAAATATATATACCTATTCACCACATAAGCAAGAAATCTGGTTTTCCTATGTCTAGTTCCAACAATAGCATTTGCTGACTTACCTTGTGTGTCACTCAAGTATTAACCTGAAACATATTTCTTTATCAATGCTCAAAAGCATTTCCTTTGCTTTGTCTAATATATAATCTTTGGCTATCTTGAAACTATACATGGATCAGGATCTGACAGCATTTAGTTCTAAATTTAAAACAGAATAAATGTTACATTATGTTCTATCTCATATGCACACGGAGATCACAGACATAAACACTTCCCTTCCCTCTACACAGACAGACACATACACACAGGCACAGATACACACACACACACACACACACACACACACACACACACACACACACACACACACACCTTTGTTTCTCCAAAACTAGCATACTGTTAAAACTGAGTAAAACTCAGTGACAAGCAAATTTTACCTAAAGACACCCCTCCGGGAAAATATCTCACTCCAGCATTGGACTGTGTTAAAGTCTTCATCACCGAGTAGAGCCCAAAAATGACAGAATCCCAGAGTTGGAAGGGACCTCGGTCATGCAGTCCAGTCTCTACATAACCAGGTCTGGATTTGAATTCCTCTTCCACTCCTTGCTAGTTCTATAACCACCAGCATATCATGTACATTCTCTTAGTCTATATTCTTCTTGTAGAAAATAAAGGATAAAAACATTTTTACTACCTCTGTCACCGTGGTGTTTGGATGGAAATATTTTGTAAACCTTAAAATGCTATATAAATTTTGGTCAATGAACATTTATTAAGTTTTCACTATGTGCCAGGCACTGTGCTAAGTGTTGGACACAGAGAAAAAAGGCAAAATAACAGGCTCTCTGCTTTCCAGGAGCTCACAATCTAATAGGGAAAACAATTTTCAACTATGACATACAAAATATACAGGGTAAATTGGAGGTGATTGTAGATGTAAGGCATCAGGAGGAGGTGAGAAAGAACCAGGAAAGGCTTGCTGGAGGAGATGGGATGTGAGCTGAGTCTTAAGCCTGGGAAGAATAAGATAGAAGTGACAAGGGAGACCATTCCAGGGATGGAGGACAGCAAAAATGCAAAGACAAGTAAATTAGAGATGAAAGCTTTGGTTCAAGGAGACACAGCTATATCATTGTGGTTATGTTGGCAAGTGTTATGGGTGGGTGTAGCAGCAAGCACCCCAACATCCCCAGGGTAGCTGCCAATATAGGTTCTTAGATCTGCTTTTCAAAGGGAAAGCAACTCAAAATGGGTTAACAAGCTTACTTTAATCAAACACACATTACCTAGTTCAGGGGAAAAAGGTCAGCACCCCAAACTTCAGAGTTACAGAACTTACAGATCAAACAGACAGGCTTCCAAACTGTCCAACCATTATATCAATACCAAATCACAGTTACCAGAGAGGGAAGCATCAACATATGGGTTTTCAAAGCCGGGGGGCTCTCAACAACGGCTTCCCAGAGTCTCATCTGGTCAAATCACACAACACTTCTCAAAGTGAGCCCCAAAGCAAAGCCTCTCCTCAGGGCTTATATAGCCTTCTCTTGGCTCAGAGAATGTAACAACCTCCTTGACCCACTGCCCAATCACAAAGTATCAAGGTGTGGGCTTTCCTGAAAAACAAGCCTCCCACCACAGGCTCCAGGTGCACTTAAGCTAGGGGCAGGGAAGATCTTTAAATTTGCATTTCCATTACGGGGGGGGTGGGGGGGGCGCTAAAGAGTAAGAAGGAGCCAGGTTATAAAGCACTTTAAATACCCAAACTATTCTTTAGGGTGAAGGACAGCTGGGTGGCACAGTGGCTAGAGTGCCAAGCCTGAAGTCAGGAAAACTCATCTTTATGAGTTCAAATCTGGCCTCAGATACTTACTAGCTATGTGACCCTGGGCAAGTCACTTGGCACTGTTTGCCTCAGTTTTCTTATCTGTAAAACGAGCTGGAGAAGGAAATGGCCAATCACTTTAGTATCTTTGCTAAGAAAACCCCAAATTGTGTCACAAAGAGTTGGACACGACTAAAGAAAATTACTAAATAATACATACTTTTGAGAAGTCACTCTGGCAGTTACATGGAGGATGGATTGGAGTGGCAAAAGATTTGAGGCTAGGAAACCAATTAGAAGAATATTATTGCAATAGTTCAGGAAGGAGGTACTAAGGACCTGAACTAGGATGGTAGCAATGTTAGTGGAGAGAAGGGGAGGTATAAGAAAGATGCTATGAAGGGACAATTGACAAGAGTTAACAACATATTACATGTGTAGGGTGAGTCAGATTGAGAACACTGAAGAATGTTGCCTTGGGTTACTGAGACAATGTTGGTACCCTCAATAGTAATGTGAAAGTAGGGAAATGGGGTCAGATTTTGAAAGAATGATAATGAGTTCTGTCTTTGAAAATGTTGATTGTGGGATTCTTATAGGATATCTGATTGGAGATGCATACTTTTTTTCTTTTGTCTTTCTAGGTGACTTATTCTATAAAGTAATTTGATTATTATCTAACTAAAATACTTTCCATAAGAGAGAAAATTCCCAATTTACTATAAGATTTCTTTTGCTATTAATAATGGCAATGTTGGATCATATATGTATGATAGAAACAACCTGGTACAATGAACAGAGGCATTAAGCTTCTCTGGGCCTCAGTTTCCTCATCTGAAAAATGAGACTGTTTGACTAGAATGCTCCTGAGGTTTCTTCTACCTCTAGATCTAGGCTCCTATGGTCCTTCAAAAGCATTTTCCCCTCTTCTCTCAGTTCCAGTCTTTAGAGACACTTAGAAGCAATGTAGAATAGTGAGAAAGACACTCAATTTGGAGTTAGAAGACTTCTCTTCAGATCCTGGCCCTGTTCCTCATGACCCACGGGACCTTGCGCTAGTTGCTTCCGATTCTAAGCCTTAATTTCCTCATCTGTAAAATGAGTGTTGGACTAATGGTCTCTTAGTTACTGTTTAACTTTGGACCTAGCAATTTCAACCCAGGATACTTATTTCTAAATAATATGAAATAAGATGTTTTGATTTCCAGTAGTGTCATGGCTTTATCTACACATACAAAATAAGTGCAGAACTGAAACAATTATCTGATTAATTCAAAACTTTTCCTTAACTAAACAAATAATTGCTAGAGTAGGGGGTCAAGCAGCAGCATTTTGATGATTTAAGTGTAAATGAATCATAAACATGTGGATTAAATTTCCCCTAAAAGAAGCTGATATTTAAAATCTATGGAGAAATGTACTTGGCAGAGTAGATTTGGGGTTTTATTTAAACCAAAGCCATCTGAAAATAGTTTGGGACATTTTGTTGAAACTCAAGCTGTGTCTACACATGTAAAGTGGGGCACTGAGGCTATCATCTGGACATTTCAAGATCTTGACTGTTTCTGTATTAAATAGGTTGATAATTGGGTCCCCAAATCCACTTTGGCTTTCAAGAATGATATTACTTAAGCAAAGATTTTGTCTGGCCTGAAACAATCAGATAAGAGCCATTGTGTTGTATGGCACTTGAATGTGTAGATGTGGCCTCAGTATTTTGTTCCTTACAAGCTGTCTGATTGTTAAGTGCCTAAGGTTTAATAAAACCCAAGGCATACGCTGCCAAGAACATTTTTCCTTAGATTTTGAACACATTTGTTTTTATAGAAATATAATCCACATGTTTACAATTCATTTACACTTACATCAAAATATTATTGTGTAAGTTCTAGTACATATCTGAAATATTTCTTGCCACTCGTTTTTAGAAGGAAAAATTTAATTAAGTGGTTTATTCATGATGAATAATTAGGTTTTATATGAAATAAGCTTAAACTCTTAATTTTATAATTGTGATATAACCATGTTAAAGAGTACCAGTGCCTTGCACATAGCAGGTAGTTAATAACATTCACAACATGATAGTATATGTAAAATATTTTAAAATTAAACAGAAATTTCCTCCAGTCCTTGGTAAGACTGTATTATCACTAGCTGAGGATGTTGTAGAGAGGACCTCTGAGGTCACTTCTAATTTAATTCTAATGTGGCACCCCATCTGAGCTCACTCTCATAACTCACATTCACCCTGGCTGGTTGAATCCCCAAAGGGCAACTGATTACTTATCCCCTCAGGCTGCTAGGGGTAATGATAAAGGTTGGGTTTTCTAACACTGCCTTTTATGAGCCCCTATAGGTGCACACCCCATTGAGTATCAATGCATCCCACAGAGTTAATTAACTTTTAGAAATGAATATTTACTAAAATATAGAGTTAGAACAGTTGATACAAAAACAACTCTCCCCCAAAAGTCTAGGACACATTCTCTTTGTGCATATCCAGTCCCTTGGGCTCAGGCTTAGAAAGTACATGTGATAAAGGGGTAAACTTACTTCTCTTGGTTTCTTGAAGTTCTTTTCTCCCTTGTGGAAGACTTATGAAGTCTCTCCTGTGATGTGGTCAGTTCTCTGATGGGATCCAAGGAAAAGTGCTCTAGGAGAGTCCTAAAACTGCTTTTCCTCCATGTGTCTAGTTTTCTTCTGGCCTATCAGAAAGCAAAGTTTTCTGGTCTTTAGAAGTTCTCAAGGTTTTCTTACAGTCAAAAGGAGAGGAAGAAAACAAAGACATTGTCCTCTCTCCCCAAATGATTCCCTCTCAGGAACTTAGCTAGCACTTCTATGCCACAAGGAATTCCAGACTCAATTTCCATTTTATCCAGATGCCACAAGACATGACTGAATTGATCTAACTAAATAAAATATATTTCCTCTGAGGAGTCATCTTCTTTCATTCAATTCATATCTAGTTTACATCTCTGATTTTCTAAATATCTCTAGAAATTGTTCATACCTAGTTTATAATTCTAATTGATTGATTCAATAAGTCAAAAGGGTTAATCTCACCTGATAAAGAATTCAGTGTAGAGTATCTTGTTAGTTACATAAAGTAAGAAGGAGGAATGTGATGTATCTGTCTTAAACTAATCAGCAAACATTTATTAAATGCTTACTATAATGAGGAAGCAGCTAGGTGGCTCAGAATAGAGTATGGGAAATCAAATCCAGCCTCACCCTTACTAGCTGTGTGACCCTGGACAAGTCACTTAAATTCTGTCTGTCCTAATCCACTGGAGATGGAAATGGCAAACCACTCCAGTGTCTTTAACAAGAAAACCCCAAATGGAGTCACAAAGAGTCAGATATAACTGTAATGGGAATGGGAATTTGAAGATCTTTCCTGCCCTTGATATTGTCAAGCTAACAGGTACTTAGAACTTAGTTTCAAGTTCATAATTGTTTCAAGTATTAAGACCCAGAACTTGTGAATCCTACAGTGGGATGGACTTGTTGATGTAACAGGAAAGTGCAGAATAGGGAGGAGCTAATACTGTATATAAGGAAAATCCCAAACTGAGAGAGGCCAGAACTTTGGGGAGCAAGCAACTTGAGGGTGGGCTGCTACTGCTGGAGAGAGAGAAAAGAACTGATAACTGAACTGAGAAGAACTGAGAAGGGAAATAAGAACTGAGGACTGAACTGAGAATTGAGAAGAACTGAGAAATGAGCAGAGAACTGGGAGGAGGCATGGCTGTGGTGTTGGTACTTCATCCATCTGTTTTGACGTTAATTTGTTATATTCATTGGCTAATAAAGGATGGTGCTGTTGTTACAGGGGCCCTAAGACCTTGATGCTGGTTCAGAAGTCCTAAAAGAGGATTTTCTTGTGGTATGTTTACAGAAATCCTGGAAGAAGGTCTTGCTGATTATTTCAGAGGTCCAGGGACTATACTGATGATTTGTATTGATTCCTCAGACCTTGATGTTGGGTCTATGTTGATTTCTCAGGCAGAAAGTGAATTGATGAGGATGCCAGCAATGTGCATGAATGTTATTGTGGCTTTGTTAACCCTTGTATTCCCAGGAACAGGAACTGTGAAGGACTTGAGGTAGACTAGACACTGTGAGCTTCAGTATGGAACAGGACCTGGACAAGGACCTGGACAACAAGGAACTGGCAGGAGCTAGAACCATGGAAGGGGAGCCATGGAAGCAGAGAGTCAGCCGTGAGTCAAGATGAAAAGACCTCTCCTTGGGTATTTAATACAAACTGAGAAGATAATGATTTACTAGGGCTGAGAACTTTGACCTTTACAATTAGATGATTGACTTAAAGGCTTACTAATTAAGGATGATTGGAAACTAATCTCCAATCAAGAAGAAAGAAGAATTTTTTATTGAAGAGATTAACACAACGTGACCTAGGGGTGGAGAACTTTGGACCTCTGTACTTTGTGTCAATTAAGGAGGCTTACCTCCCTAAGAATGATTGTATTACTAAATGAATATTATCTTTTGCTTAAAATTATGTGACCATTTTTATGAAAACTATGTGGCTATTTTAAGCTGTTATGTCATAACACTGTAAATGCTGTACTGTGATTTCTGTCAATGTTTTGCCTTAATTTGTTACTGAATAAAAGAGAGTTCACTATACTGTGTAATCAGAACCCGGAAAGCTGTTCATAGCAGCAGTCCTCTGGAAAGCTGCTCCTGCTTGGCTTTACAATGACTGAACAACAACAAAACATGATAATAATGAGCATTTTTATAGTGCTTTAGTGTTTAAAAGCACTTGACACCATTTTCTTATTTGATCCTTACAAAACTCAGTGAAGTAGGTACTGTTATTATCCCCTTTCATAGTTTGGGAAACTGAAGCTGAGAGAGACTGAGCTACATGCCCAGGGTCACATATCTGTGTGTCTGAGATAGGATTTGAACTAAGATCTTCCTGACTCCAAGTTCACAACTCACTGTGTCACTTAGCTTATTAGGTGTCAAACATTGCACTAAGTGCAGAGACTACAAAGAAATTAAAACATATATATATGTGTGTGTGTGTGTGTGTGTGTGTGTGTGTGTGTGTGTGTGTGTGTGTGTGTGTATGCATATATATATATGAACCTTCAGGAAGATTGAACTCTAATAAAGAAGACAGCCCAATCTAATAACAGATAACAAACAAAATAGATTGAAAGTAACCTAAGAGGGGCAGGCATTAGCAGATGTGTATGGGGGGTTACACTAAAGATCTCCTGCAGAAGGTGTCACTTGAACTGAACAGAATCCAGTGATTCTAAGAGATAGAGGTGAAGAGGGTATATGAGGCAAGGGAGACAGTCCGTGCAAAAACAGAATCTGGGGCACAGGAAATGAAGTGTCATGTGTGAACAGGGATGATTTGAAGATTAGAGAATATAAAACAAGGTCCAGAGGCTGGAAGGTGGGAATCTAATGAAGAAAGTGAGAGTGAAGGGGATCAAGAGTATACCTTGGCAAGGATAAAGGACACCTCTTCATTGGAGACTGGAATAAAGGAGGAAGTAATGGGGGATAGTGTCAGAAGGATGGGAAATGACAAGAGTAAAAGCACGACCTTTCACCATATGGAATCACCTTTTTTTTTTCAGTAAGGCAGAGATCTCAGATGTGAGAGTGGTGTAAGAGGTGCTGTGAAACACATGGCATAATAACGGGAGGTTGGAACAGCTGATGTGACAGTTGGAATAGGAAGTCACTTATGGAGGAAAAAAGGGATTACATTGCTGCAATAAGGTTCTAGTTGGTATAAAATAGCATCAATTCATCAAGTAATCAGCAAGATTTTAAATTTCTTCAAAGTTTTTTTCAGGAGAACATAGACAGGAGAAAAGGAAATGAATGATAGGATTTATTCAGAGTTGTGATTTGGCAAAACGTAATCAGCAATAGGACAAAGGAACAAGAGATTTTAAGTGTAGAATTGTAGTAGTGGTATATCCTATCAAGTTGGGAGGGAAGTCTAATCAGGGACAATGAGCTGGTAAGTATTGAGAGATGGAGAGAATTGAGCTCACAGTGAAGATGAAAAGTAGGTTTATGATAAGAATGGTTTAGGAGCAGATAAAAAAAATAAGACCAGAGAGGGGGAGAGAAAGAGAGAGAGAGAGAGAGAGAGAGAGAGAGAGAGAGAGAGAGAGAGAGAGAGAGAGAGCCTAGATGTTACATTTCAAGAAGTCATGAAAAAAACCTGCCCAAATCTCTTAGAACCATACTGCAAAATAAAAATAGAAAGAATACATTGGTCATCCCCTGAAGGAAACCTTAAAATGAAAATTCCCAGAAATATTATAGCCAAACTCTAAAGGTCTCAGGTCAAAGAAAAAAATACTAAAAACAAGAGTAAGAAATAATTCAACTACCAAAGAGACACAGTGAGTATCACACCCAATTTTGAAGCTACTATGTTCAAGTAGTTGAGAGTTTGGAATATGGTATTCCAGAAGGTCTAAGCTTTCAACAAAGAATAATTTAAATAGAAAAAAAAACTAGGGTGAAGCAACTGGAGTTTTTTCTTTACCAAGAAAATTTAAAGGATATTTTCAGCACTACTTCATTGGGCAGAAATAACAAATAGATCAGACAGATTGCCAAATCTGAGGTAGGAAATGCTTCTTCTCCAGCTTACCATTCTCATACTAAAGTCCCTTTCATCCATGGTGCAGTTGCTCCTACTCCCTCTCCTGGGCCTGTATCACTATAGTTCACATGCTTTCCATGAGGGTCAAAAGAAATAATATATGTACAGTGCTTTGTAGACCTGATATAAATATCAGTTATCATCATCATCATCATCATCATCATCATCATCATCATCATCATCATGATTATCTTTATATTTCATGGTTGTTGGAGATAATTGCTAACTCCATTTTCCTTCTGCCAAGAGCTGTAGCTATCCAAGGATTATTGATTGAGCTCTGGGGTCATGGGCCAGACTCTGTAAGAACATGCCAATATATCTCCTGCATGACAATTCCTAACTGGAGTGATTGGTAATGTCAGCTACCTACCAAACCTGGCATGAAACATGTAAAAAAGGATTTCACACTTGCAATAAGCCCATGGCACCCAAGAAAGTTTTCAGTAGAACAATGAAAGTAAGGCCTATCTATGGGGTAAGATGAAGTTGAAGGCCTCCCTAGGCCCTAATTAACTCTTTCCCATCTGGTACAGTACAACAATGTCCCATTTTCTGGGGGTAGCCTTTCCAGCAGCAGTTCACAAGTTCTATGTCTACCCACCTCATATCTAAAAAATTTCTGCATATCCTCTTCTTTCTTGTCTTAAATGCCAGCTATTGGTTACAAACTTTTTTTTGCCCAACTCTTTTAATCAGCTCAATTGCTTTCAGACTGGTCCATTTAAAAGACACATTCACTTCCCATCCTATGTAAATAATAATCTTAGAAGGGACAATCCTGTTTCTTACACAGTTTGTATAAACTGTGACACACCTGGACAACCTATCATTCAAACCAAACTAGAAAAGAGGGAAAGACAAAGGAAGTCTTCTTTCATAACAACTTAGGAACTCCTTTAAAAAAGGGCATTCCCCAGAGGAAATAAATGACCATAACAACACACAAGAGATCATCGGTTATTGTTATAACTTGAGAAAGAACAATAAACATATCAGATATTTTTTAAACTTAGGGATAGCAAGAAATGACAGATGATGGGTGTATCATTTTGGAATCCCTCTGAATCACATCATAACTGGGAAAGTGAACAAGTCTGAGCTAAAGTGATGGGAAATAAAAATCCTTTCCAGGTCTCTGATTCTGCAAAAGGAACAGTACAGAGGGGAAGAAATCAAATTAATATATAAAGTAGGCATGGGAACATAACATGGTAAGAACATGACCCCCTATTTCATAACATTAAAAGTGTATATCAGAATGAAGTTTTGTGGAACACTTTAATCTTCTGTAGGATTTTAGGCACAAAGTTGAACATATTCAATATATCTTTTAAACTACTTCTTTAATAATGAATTTATATGAAGTACTAAGCATGGAGGGATTTTTTTCAGATGGATTTGCAAATATGTGATTTTTGGTCTCATTTATGCTGGGCAAAGTTTCATTTCTCTGAATAGTTCATGTCTATACTAAGCGTGGCTTAGGGTCTGGTAAATTATTGTTATCAGGTGACTCTTTTTAACAATGTGCTCTAGTTATGCTGAAACTTTTAAAAATATTTGTGGCAAAGGAGATAAATAGATATTTCAATAGATTTGTGTTCTCATTCCTGTGAGTAATGCTTTTGATACTAAAAACTCCACAATTCATCCATATCCTTGCATCTTCTGTAACTCTTACCTATCTTCATTACTTTATAGTCAGAACTCATTTTTTTAACCAAAAGTAGTATAACTTATGGTGGTAATTTATCTACCCAACTCACTATTTTTGACACCGAGTTACTTTTGCTTTTTGCTAAAAATTCAAATCTACCAGCAATGGATGATTATTTGCTAACACTGGGGAATCTGAAAGGAAGTTCTTGGTCTAGATCTATGATTCTTTGATTTTACACATCACTTCATTTCTCTGATTTCAGTTCTGTAAGAAGCAGATACTGATATTTTTATTACCTACCTCATGGACTTAATGGGATGAAGGTAGCCTCTAAATCTTAAAAGTTATACAGAAATATAAGCTAACTACTGTACTTACTTGTCACTTTCTTCAGCATGTGGCCTTAATTCACTGGCCTTTGTGTGAGAGAAGCTACTGATGGTGTTCTGCTTATGTGTTTGGGGAGAAGGGATTCACTTATAGATAGACACCTCTGGTCAATCAAACATTTAAATCAAGCTATATGTAAAAATGACAGTTCAGTGGCATAGTAGGCATGAACTCAGAAGACTCATCTTCATGAGTTCAAAACTGGTCTCAGAAACTTACTAGTTGTGTGATCCTGGGTGAGTAACTTAAAACCCTATTTGTCTCAGTTTCTTATCTGTAAAAGGAACTGGACAAGAAAGCCACTCCAGTATCTTTGCCAAGAAAACCCCAAATTGGGTCATGAAAAGTCAGACCCAACTGAAATGACAGAACAATCACATTGAATGGTTGCTACAGAAAACAAATTTTCCTAAGTGATGAGATACAAAGTAGAATAAGGAATAGTTGTTGCCTTCAGGGAGTTTATTATCTAATATGGTAGATAGAAAAGATTTCTATACAAATACCTCTAATACAAGATAGAATTTAATATATGCAAGAAGAAAAGTTTGGTGTGCTATAAGAGTTAAGGGGTAGAGTTGGAAAGAAATGTTTGGGCACGATCATGTGCTCCAACACGACTACATTGTAATGGATGAGTAGGAGGACTGGCCAAGTTTGGATGACATACTGGCATTAGCAGAGAGGCATCAGGTGTACACGGAGAGAAGCAGACACTTTAAAGGGGGAAAGGGGCTGTCAAATTGGGAAGAAACTTCAATTTTAGCTAGAGAAAAGTACCAGCCAGTCAGAGGACCTGTTTTCAAGTCTTGCCTCTGATGTTTACAACCTGTGTGACTATGGACAAGTCACTTAAACTCTCTAGGTCTCATTTTTAAAAATTTGTAATATCAGAAGATTGGCCTGGATGACCAATGGTTCCTGCTCTAACTCTGAACAAGTCATAAACATCTCTTCTTCAGGTCTTTTGTGATATTTGTCTTTTTGTCTCAAGTTTGTACTCCCCTACTAGATGGGGACAATCCTGCGTGATGAGCATGATGTATTTTTCTGCTTTGATAATGATTGCTACACATTTACATGGTTTTTTTTTTTTTAATTTGGATACGAACAAGGCCAGGGATAGTCCATGATAGACATTGGGAAGAAAAAACAATCCTCAGGATTTTAGAGCGTTGCCTAGTTTATTCCAGGGTTGTTTTCATTCCACAAAAGTAGCAGATTACATTCATTTTAATGATCATTTCTATTTCAGAATGATTTCACAAATTAGATATAACAACTTTCTGGCAGATTATTTCTTTTTATATGTTAGTTTTATCTGCAGAACGGTGTTTACTTTTTTTGGATGCTTGATCTTGTTTGGATAAAAGTAGATTCCAAAAATAATAAAAGTCCAAGAAATCTTCATATAAACACCTCACACAGATAGGCTAAATATGATTCTACTGATGCACATCTTAGATTGCTTATAGTTTAAATTAAATTTAGCCTTGATGGCTCTTACACTGCACTAATGTTTTACAAACCTGTTTTTAATGCTTTCTCAAATCTACTTTAGTATAGAGATCAAGGGTGGAAAAGCCAGTCTGTTAGCTTGTGGATAACACATATCTCTCAGCTGGCTCTAAAAGCTTCACATTCCCTCATGTGAAACTAACAAATTACATCTTGTTTGTCAGTGGAAATCTTTCTCCCTTGGGGACATGAAACAGAGTGTTTGCTACAAGATGCTATGGTAAATGATATTGTCTAATTTATCTGATAATCATTAAAATCAGAGGAAGAAAGGAAATATTAGCTCCTAAAAGATATTTGCCAGCATACTAGAGGATGTACTAATGCAGTTTCCAAAGAAAGAATTTCTTATTAATTTTATAGGTTTTTTTATTTTCATATTAGTTATGTTGTAAAAGAAAACAGACCAAAAAGTTTATAAAAGTATGCCTTAATCTTTATTCAGACACTATCAGTTCTTTGTCTTGGGATGGATAGAATTTTTCATCATAAGTCCTTCAGAGTTGTCTTGGATCGTTGTGTTAATGAGAATAGCTAACTGATTCACAGCTGATCATCTTACAATATTGCTGTCACACTTTGTATATAGTACATGTCACTTTTCATCAGCTCATGTAAGTCATTTCAGGTTTTTCTTAGAGCATCCTGATCATCATTTCTTACAGCACAATAGTGTTCCGTCACAGCCACATGCCACAATTTGTTCAGTCATTCCCCAATTGATGGGGATCCTTCGACCCAATTTCCAACTCCCTCCCATTAGAAAAGAGCTGCTATAAATATTTCTATACATATAGGTTCTTTTCCCTTTTGTTTTTTTTTATCTCTTTTTGGTTACAGACCTAGTAGTGGCACTTCTAGGTTTAAAGTTATGCATGGTTCTATAACCCTTTGGGCATAGTTTCAAATTACTCTAAAAACTGGTTGAATCGGTTCATGACTCCACCAGCATTGATGTCTTATTTTTTCAACATTCCCTCCCTGTATTTATCATTCTCCTTTTCCGTCCTATTAGTCAATCAGGTATGAAGTAGTGCCTCAGAATTGTTTTAGTCGGCATTCCTTCAATCAATAGCAACTTAGAGCATTTTCTCATATGGCTAAAGATAGCTTTGATTATGTCAACAAATCTCTTGATCATTCATCTATGAAAGAATGGCTTCTATTTTTATAAAAATAAAACTTTGTTCTCTACATATTTGAAAAATGAGGCCCTTATCAGACACTTGCTTCAATTTTTTTTTACAGTTACTATTACTAACTATATTCCCTCCATCCTATTCCTTCCCCCTATTGATTCTATTCTCTGTCTCCTTTTACCTTGTCCTTTCTCAAAAGTGTTTTGCTTCTGACTGCTGCCTCCCTCAATATAGCCACCTTTCTATCACCCTCTTTTATTATCCCCTTCCCCTCCTACTTTCCTGTGGGGTAAGATAGATTTCTATACCTAAATGTGTATATTATTCCCTCTTTGAGTCAATTCTGACCATAGTAAGGTTCGTTCACTTCCCCCTGATTTCCCCCCTTTCCACTGTAAAAGGTATTTTCTTGCCTCTTTCATGTGAGATAATTTATCTCCATTCTACCTCTCCCTTTCTCTTTCTCCTAGTACATTCATCTCTCACTCTTTAATTTTATTTTTTAGATATCATTCCTTCATATTTAACTCACACCTGTTCCCTCTGTCTATATAGACTCCTAACTATCCTAATGAGAAAGTTCTTATGAGTTACAGGTGTCATCTTCCCATGGTAGGAGTGGACACAGTTTAACCTCAAGTCCCTTATGATTTCCCTTTCCTATTTACCTTTTTATGCTACTCTTAGGTCTTGCATTTGAAAGTCCAATTTTCTATTCAGCTATGGTCTTTCCATCAAGAATGCTTGAAAGTCCTCTATTTCATTGAATATCACTTTTTCCCCTGAAGGATTACATTCAGTTTTTCTGGGTAGGTGATTCTTGGTAATCCTAACTCCTTTGTTCTCCAGAATTTCGTATCTCAAGCTCTCTGATCCTTTAATGTAGAAAGTACTAAATCTTGTGTTATCTCTAATATGACTCCATGATACCTGAATTATTTTTTTCTTGCTGCTTTCAATATCCTCTCCTTGATGTGTGGGAGTCCTATAATTTGGTTATAATAATCCTTTGAGTTTTCATTTTGGGATGTATTTCAGGGAATGATCAGTGGATTCTTTTAATTTCTGTCTTACTCTCTTGTTCTAGGATATCAGGGCAATTTTCCTTGATAATTTCTTTTTTAAATAAATTATTTTTAATGTTCAACATTCACTTCCAAAAGTTTTAAATTTTCTCTTCTTCCCTTCTCCCCTCCCCAAGACAGCATGCAATCCAATATAGGCTATACATATTAAACATAATTTCACATTAATCATGTGGTACAGAAGAACTAGAATGAATGGGAGGAATCATGAGAAAGAATAAACAAAAGAAAAGAGTAAATAATATGTTTTGATATACATTCAGATCCCATATTTCCTTCTCTGAATGTGGCTGACATTTACCATCATGAGTCTTTTGGAGTTGTTTTAGGCCCTTGCATTGACTTAGAATAGCTAAGTCTATCAAAGGGAGTAACCACACAATGTGGCTGTTACCGTGGTACAATGTTCTCTTGATTCTACTCACAAAATTCTTTTTATGGTATAAATATGGTACTGATATCTAAACTTGAAAAAGTCAAAAGAGAGAAAGAAAATTATAGATTAATTTCCCTAATGAAGATAGATGCAAAAATTTTAAATAAAAATATTAGCAAAAAGATAATTTATTAAAAGATTATATCTAAGGTCTTTTTTATTGTGGCTTTCAGGTAGTCCAATAATTTTTAAATTATCTCTCCCGCATCTAATTTTTAGGTTAGTTGTTTTTCCAATAAGATATTTCATGTTGTCTTCTGTTTTTTTTTTCATCCTTTTGGTTTAGTTTTATTGTTTCTTGATTTCTTATAAAGTCATTAGCTTCCATTTTCTCAGTTCTGATTTTAAGGTGTAATATTCTTCAGCGAGCTTTTTTTTCTCCCTTTCCATTTGGCCAATCTACTTGTTAAGGGGTTTTGTTTTTGTTTTTTAAATTTTTCTTCCGTGAATTTTTGTGCCTCATTTTCCATTTAGCCAATTCTGCTTTTCAAGGAATTCTTCTCCTTATTGACTTTTTGTACTTCTTTTATCATATGGTCTATTCTTTTTTTTTAAGGTGTTATTCTTGTCAGTATTTTTTGTGATTCCTTTACCAAGATGTTGATTTTTTTTTTCATGATTTCTTGAATCACACATATTTCTCTTCCCAAGTGTTCCTCTTCCTTTCTTCCTTGATTTTCAAAATCCTTTTTGAACTCTTTCATGCCTTGAGATGAAGTCATATTTTTCTTGGAGGTGTTGGGTGTTGGACTTCAACTTTCTTATCTTCTTCTGAGAGCGTTTTGATCTTCTTTCTTATTATAGTAACTTTGTTGAGTCAGAATACTTGTTCTGTTGTTTGTTCATCTTATCAATTTATTTCTTGACTTTTGACTCTTTGTTAAAGTGGGGCTCTGCTTCCAGGGTAAAGGGTGCAGTGTCCCAAGTTTCAGAGGTTTTGTACAACTTTTTTCAGAGGTACTGCTAGGGACCTGTAAATTTTGAGTTCTTCCAAGGATGTATAATCAAAGGAGAGGTGTTTACTCTTCTCTTGGCCTATCCTCTAGTCTGTGAGTGACCACAAGCACTCTTTTCTGCCTTGGAACTATGACAACTATCCCTGCTCCAAAGCAGCTGCAAGCTCTGGTGCGCTAGAGCTTTTCCACACCCTGGGACTTCCACCCAGGACTGCAACCCACATTCAAGTTTGGGCGAAACAACAGAGACCTGCCCCCAGTGTCAGCAAAGAGAACCCTATAGTCTCCTTCTGGTCTGTTGTTTAACCCTTTTACCATCTATGGGCTGAGAACTTTGGAAGCAGCCTCTGCTGCTACTGATTCAGGGGCTCCCAAGACCTGCTCCTGGTTTGCTGGGGCCCAGTCTCCACTGCAATTGCCTGTGCTGGACTGTGCTCCACTCTCACCCAAGTGCAACAATGCTGACCTTCTACCTCCAGTCTTTGGCTGGAAAATGATTTCACCCTGTCCTTTTATAGGTTTAGCTGCTCCAGGAATTGCTTTATGGCATTATTTAAAGGTGTTCTGAGGGGCTTTTGTGAAAGCTCAGGCAATTCATTGCCTTTTCACTGCCATTTTTGGCCCAGTCTCTAATTTTGTAGGTTTAAGATAACTTTGTGCTGATTGCACAGTACAGGATCTCTTAAATCTTATCTATGGCCACTCAAAAGGTTTTGGTTTAGCCATCTGCAGTGTAAAAGTATAATGGATGAGTACTTCATATTGTTAGACAGGGAATAGATACATTTATATGGACATATATGGACATATTGAAATGTGTAATATATATGTACATAAATACACACACAAACACACATATATATGTATATACACACACACAAACACACATATATATGTATATACACACACACACACATATATAGCATATATATATATATATATATATATCAGGACAGGAATAAAAATAGGCTCTGAGCTTGTTTCAGAATGGAATGTAAGAACAAGATTGACTGTATCACATTTGGAAAACTATGTAATATATTCAATGATTCGAAGTTGCTCACTGCTACAAAAGTTCATCTTTTTCACTCAAATTTTCTGCTTGTGATGCAATCTGACTACAATACATGGAACACTGTGTAGTAGCATTAGTATGGACATCAGAATCAGAGGATTTGGGTTTGAATATTGAATGCTAATTATTTTTGTCTTAAAAAAAACTTATCTTTTTAATTGATCAGGTTTCTGGACCTCACCCTCAATCCTTTCATCTGAAAATGAGTAGGTCAGACTAGCTGACCTCTAAGTTTCCCTTTTGCTCTAAACCTATGATCCTGTGATCATACACCCTGATCTTAGAATAAAAATTGAAGCTGAATTAAAGGACAATGGCATAGTATGAGTATACAAAAGTTATAACATATTGCCAGCAACAATTTACCTTTAAGAAGTGATAGAAAAGACAACATCAAGAACTGCTTGATGCCAGTCATGTGACAGGGCTATACAACTTTAATGCTGCTCTGGTAAGCATGAAAAATGAACTAAACAAAGACCTTTGGTTCATTGGGAAGAGCAGATAGAGCCCTGGACTTGGAGTCAGGAGATCTTGGTTTCATAGTTGCCTCAGATCTGTATGTAAAGTGGGATAATAATGCTAGTAGCAATTATCTGACAAGGTTGTTTTAAGGATCAATTGAGATCATGTAAAAAGCACTTAGTAAACCAGTGCTTAGCATACAGAGAGTATATAATAAATGTTAGCTGACTAACTGTATAAATGCTACTGCTGATGATGTTGATTAGAAAAGTATGAGCAAGAATTGCTCATGAATAGATTGTGCTCTGTACCAGCAGAGAGAATGTCCATACAGATTCATTGGAGTAAAATGAAACAAATTACTATATATTACATTTGATGAGTTTCATATTTCAATTTTGATGTTTTTGTGTAGGATTTTTCAAATATCTAGGTGCAATATTGCAGCTGGTATGATTTTTGACCATGCATCTCTTACTTAAAAAATAATATCTCCTTTACCATAAATCATTTGATTTGGTTACATCTATACTATGAGATAGACTGAAAAGGATTATGTTTTAGATGGTATTTTTTGATTCAAGTAAATATGATTAAAATGACTGAAAGAAGTGTCAGTCTTATTTTTAACCTAATCTGCCTTTACACTGCTCCAAAGATATTATGGCAATTCCTTTTAAAAGGGAAATTTAGAGGGGCATGTAACTAGTGAGAGAATAAAGTATGATTCCTCTGCCTTTGTTAAAACACAACTCCATTATTCCCTTGGCTAGCAATACCTACAAATGAAACACAAATGTGTAAAAACGCAGAGGTTAATTAATATCATTGTTTTAAAAGGTTGCAATTTCCCCTGGCATAAATATGTTATGTGTAATACAAAGAAGATCCCTTTTGGCAAGTGATCTCAAAATATAAGTAAAAGTGAAATTAATTAAAAATTGGTTGGGCAGTTTATTGTCTATTACAAATAAATATCCAGACAGATTTGGAGGAAGGGCTTCTTTGAAAATATACTTTTGTTTCCTCTATTTCCCTAATGAAATACAGCTTCTTATATCCATTGACTACATGTATGATTCTCACATTTCTAAATAGTTTAAGTTTCTAAGTTCTACATTGTCATGAAAACCCTGATTTTTCTTACAAATGTTTAAACTAACAGACTTATATTTAATTTCAGTGCAGCCAAAAGAATACCAGACTTCCATGAGGGTAACATTGCTTAGTATATCTGACAGTACAGAACTAATGAGAGGAAGCAGAGAAAATGACACCTAGGCATACAGACAGAAACACACAAACACATACATACAAATGATTGCAGTGGTCATTGAATATTGGAGTTGGAAGGAAGCTTACAGAATATGAGAGTATGAGGTTCATTCCTTTTTTTCTTCAAATAAGTTCCAGATTCAGAATGAACTTGCATACACACACACACACACACACACACACACACACACACACACACACTGAATATTTATATATCAGAATATTATATATTCATAATAACATACATTATGATTTTTACTTCCTTTTTATGTAAGGTTAAAGATCTTCTCAATTCTCCTATCTTGTCAAACACTTTTAAAGTTTCTACCATATTCAAGTCATTGTGAAGAAGACAGAGCAGTGTAAGAAAGTGTTTAGATTCAAAAAAGGAACATTTAATATGTGCCCTTTGTTATCTTCCTTTCTCACCATATGCAATGAAATACTGTGTTGATCTGAAAAGCTGGTGATGCTGAAGGAGAGAGAGTCATGATGGGGCCATCATTTCAATGACAGCTATAGCTGATTATAATGGTTAATCCCATCTGATACTTATAATTTTCCAGGAAAAGAGACATAAATGGAGACAGAGCCTGTATCACATAATCCTTTAGAAACTCCTAGATACCTACTATTTCCATTAGTCTACTTATGTTTATAGGTTATCTTATGATAGTGAGCCATTAGTTCATCTCACTACAGATAACTTTTGAACCAAAACAAATTTGCTCAATTTTATTAGGCCACCTCCTTCTAAAGGATCACATATAAGGTGTAACTATCACTGCCAAAATTGGGTTTCTTGTAAACTGAGATCAACTTATTTTCTTTTCACACCTGGTATTTCTTTGGTGAAAACTAGATAAGGAACAAGGGTATTTCTTCATCACACTGTAGAAATGTTTTTGGTGGGAAAAAAATTCTCATAACCATAGGGATATTTTTCTCTTGGAAAAACAAGTTTATTGTGAAGCTTAACATACAGCATACCTAACAGAATTATTGTGCTAAATACATAAAAAATAGTTATGAGACACACAAAATAAATTCATTAGAATTAATAGCATAGAAAAGAGTCTCTCCCCATCTTTCTTTTTGTTTGATGTTACTTGCTCCTTGAGCTTTCAAACACTATTACATTAACATTTAAAACAAAACAATACAGGCATCATTTGACCTAGCTATCCTCTCATGACGGCTAAGTGGCCCTGGGGTCAGAAAGATCTGAGTTCAAATCTACATATATGTACATACATTACATGTATCTACATACCGTATGACCCTGGGCAAGTTACTTAACCTCTGTCTGCCTCAGTATCCTCAACTATAAAATGAGAATAATAATAGCAACCACCTCTGATGGTTATTATGAGAACTGAATGAGATAATATTTGTAAAATACTTAGTATAATTCCTGGTACAAAGTAGGTACTTAATAAATACTCATATTCTTCCTTCATTGTGCTATCATCCTATATCACTCCTCCTATTCACTACCAAACTCTTAGAAAAATAATAGTTTATCATCAATGCCTTTACTTCCTTTCCAATTCATTGCACAATCTCTAGCAATCTGACTTATATTCATCATTTTAGTGGGGTTTACTGATGGACAAACTGCCAGAATTGATGCTTTCAATAATCCCCAGCATCCTGAAAACCTTAGAAAAGACTGATGTATTAGAATTAGAGAAACCAGAACAGTATAGACAAAATTAGAAGAAACATTGTGCAAAGTTTTAAAAAATAGAACTTCATGAAATGAGAGCTATACTATATACTTATATGTTTACCGGTCCAACTTAACATTCCTGTGCAACCCACTTTGCACTATAATCTTGGTTAGTGCATGAAACTCTACACGCTTATATAGCTTTGGGCATCCTTGCCTATTGTTCATCATCTCTTATTGTAGTGATTTAGCCTGAACAATCCCTTTATCCTGCAGCTAGCTACACTTACTCCACATTACCATGAAGTAAAGGGAGAATGACCCGGAAGTCAAGGACTCCAAACAATAAAGAGTAAGTCATAAGGACAAAGTATGTTAGAGCCTGAGGGAAAAACATTTGAAAATTTAGCTGGAAACAGCTCTGGGGTTTGGACTGGGTAGGTTAGAGACTTAGGCCAAACTTTATATCCCTCAATGGAAAGAGGCTGGGGGAAAATCATTCAACCTCAAAGATCCATGTAATAGTAGAAACAATAGGAACCAAGGAATAAGAAGGGAAACCAGAGACAAATGAATGGAAATAAGAAAGACAGAAAGCCTGAATAAAAATCTAGGTTACAAGAAGTGGGGGGAAATTCAGAAAGGATCATGAAGATAGAACAGAATAGGTAAAAATTTTCATTCTTAGTTATTTTTTTACCTCTCCTCCCACAAGAATTCAAACTTAGTCCCTATAACTCTGGGTTGTGATAGGTGATCTATCATCATCTCATCTTGCATGGAACCAAGCCATTACAGTCACGTCCTAGCCATGCCCAGAATAAGCAGCCATAAATTTACCTGCCCATCCCCCTACCATCTCTAACCCCCCCTTTGTGATTGTCTTTCTTATTATAATGTATAATGATGGCAGGGGCAGCCTTGTATGGTTTTATTTATCTGTATCCCCAAAGGTAAGCAAAGAATCTGACATAAAACAAGTATTTAGTCATTACATTTTCATTCATTCATTTCATTCATCCAAGAGAATCCAAAACATCAAACACAGATAAAATATTATGAAGGACCATGAACAAAAATTGCTGTAATGGCAAGCAAAGTAGTACTTAGCTCCTTTGAGCCTGTTGGAAATCAAGTCTTTGTTGGAAATAATCTATATTGTGTGGCCTGTTGGAAATCAAGTCTTTGTTGGAAATAATCTATATTGTGTGGCCCTTGATAAGCTAGGGGAATTTGGAGACCTTCCCTGCCCTCAATAGGTCTAATGTCATAACATGGAGAGAACTGTGAGAGGAACTTGTCAAAAGAGTGGAACAGGAAGGATGCAACAGGAAGGGTGGAACAGGAAGGAGCAGAGGAGATAAAAATTTAAGCCAAGCTGGGATCAAGTAGAACTGAGAGTTAGAATGCTTGTGATTTCAGCTCTTTGTAGTACTCTGTCTGTTGGTCTGTCAAAAGCCTTGCCTGTTGCTTTTAGACAGAAATCCTAAAAGAGCACTTCACTGCTGATCCAGATTCCCTGAAAGAGGACTTTACTGCTATTTGCAGAAGTTCTGAAAGAGACTTTTACTGCTGTTTATAGAAGTCCTGAAAATGGGCTTTACTGCCATTTACAGAAGTTCTGAAAGAGGGCTTTACTGGTGTTTACAGAAGTCCTAGGATTTTACTCCAGATTTGTATTTGATTACTCAGAAGCTTTTTCTGTTGGTTTGTGTTACTTTGTCAGACAGAAAGTGAATTGAGATAATAGTGACAACAATGTGTGTGAATATTGTTGTAACTCTGCTAAGCTTAATGTGCGTAAATATTTTTGTGGCTCTGTTAAGCTTTGTCTTCCCAGAAACAGAAACAGCAAAGGGCTTGGAGTAGACTAGTCACCATGAGTTTCGATAATGAGCGGGAGCAGAGCTGCCTACCTGTGAATCCAGGCAAGAGGGGGGTGAATCCAGGCAAGAGCTAAGATTGTGGAAGAGGAGCCATGGAGTTTGGAAGTCAGCCTCCAGTTAAGATGAAAGGACATTTACTTGGGATTGATGAGATTATGACTTACTGTGACCTAGGGCTGGATGGCCTTTGTATTTTCCACTGGCCCTTAAAGATGATTGACTTAAGGATTATTGGAAGCCAACCTCCAATCAAAATGAAAGAAGACTTTAGATGTGTACTTGTAGCAGCAAGCACCCCAACACCCCCAGGGTGGCTGCCAAAACAGGTTCTTAGATCTGCTTTTCAAAAGGAAACCAACTCAAAATGGATTAACAGCTTACTTTAATCAAACAAACATATATCATTTAGTTCAGGGGAAAAGGTCAGCACCCCAAACTTCAGAGTATACAGAACTTACAAATCAAACAGGCAGGCTTCCAAACTGTCCAACCATTATATCAATACCAAATCACAGTTACCAGAGAAGGAAGCATCAACATCTGGGTTTTCAAAGCCGGGGGGCTCTCAACATCGGCTTCCCAGAATCTCATCTGGTCAAATCACATAACACTTCTCAAAGTGAGCCCCAAAGCAAGGCCTCAAATCAGAGATTATATAGTCTTCTCCTGGCTCAGAGAATGTAACCACCCTCTTGACCCCCTGCCCAATCACACAGCATCAAGGTGTGGTCATTCCTGAAAACCAAGCCTCCTACCACAGGCTCCATGTGACCACATTCAGCCTATTAGGAGGCAGAATATACTTTCAAATTAAAGAAGGTTCTTAGAGTCACTTAAGTCAATCAAAGTCTCTTAAGACAATCAAAGGGCCTAGGGGCAGGGAAGATCTTCAAGTCTGCATTTCCATTACAGTACTTTATATTGATTGAGGGGATTTGGACTTACTGAATAATTTATTTAAGACTTTGTGGCCACCTTGGTAATAAGTTGTTATATTATATTCTTGTGAATATTGTGCTTTAGTTTCTTGAATGTTTTACTTTAGTTTATTGCAGAATAAATAGAGAGTTCACTATACTATGCAATTGAATTCTTATGGTTATTCACAGCAGCAGTCCTCAGAAGAGCTGCTTGTGATTGGCTTTACAATTTTCAATAAAAAAGATAAAATTATGGAAAACCTAGAGTATATGTAACAATAGCAAGAAAATTCAGATTGGTTAAAAAAAAGAAACTTTAAAAAGAAAAAAATTGTCAGAATTTAGAGCTTTTAACACAAATAGCTGAGTATAAAAAAATTACTATATATTAGAGAATGTCTTAAAACAAATGGAGCCTCTGAGAGAGAAAATAATAGATTTGGAATACAAAAATATTGGAGCAGAAGAAAATTAAAGAGATGAAAAGCAAAAGCAAAATAAGCAGAAATGTTGAAAATTATGACTTCTATATGAACTATACATGGGTTTTACACAAAGTGCCTAACCTTAAAGATAGAATGCACAGAGATGACTTAAGAATCATAGGTTTCCTAGAGGAGCTTGTTAAATTAAAATAAAAATTTGAATATCAGCCAATAGGAAATAATGCAAGAAAAATGATCAGAACTTTGGAATATAGAAAACAAATCACTGATCTAGCAAAACCATAGCTTGCTGAGGGAAAATAAACCACAACCAACAAAAATGTTATTGAAATTCCATGATGTAATGTTAAATTTTACAATTTCAATAAGAAAAAGCTTTGTGAGAAGTCAGGATAAAGACCTTTACATTTATGAAGGAAAAAATCATTCTATAGTCATGAGAAAGAAGATGAGAAAATGTAATTACATTTTTAAAAAAGGAGCTCAAGCTCCAACACAAAATATTATCCAGAAAAACAGCTGATCATCAACAAAAATGATGGACTTTCAATAAAATGACAAGACATTCCTGGGGAAGATAAAATAATAATTAGATTATTTGACTTTAAGAGAAAAACAAGAAAGGTAAAGATGTGCAATTATCAAGGGTGGAAAAATACATAATGAAACAAATTCTCCTATATTTATACATTATTGAGGGAGAGAGAGAGAGAGAGAGAGAGAGAGAGAGAGAGAGAGAGAGATAAAGAGAAAGATTAGTTTGTGATGCAAAAGAAAGGACAAAGAAGGATAATCAAAGCATCACAAAGATATATTTGGTTATGGTGAAGGAAAAGAGTCAGGAGAAAACATGGGGGAAAGAGCTAAATGAATAATTCATGGAATAAATCCCCTGGGGACCTTTAAGTGATTCAGTGTCTTTGTGGGAATAAAAGGGAGGAGGGAGTTGCATGAATTTTAATTGTCAGATATAATTAAATAAATAATTGTCTTCATAATTAAAAATCTTTCTTTGCAACCACTTGCTGTATAGTAAATTTTATTCTATAGTTTCGTTTAATTCTATCTGGGCCCTCTTTTTCTCTATTTATACTTCCAGTTCCATAGAAATGTCATCAAATACATTAATATGCTTTGTAGATCTATATTTCCAGTCCTAATCTTCCTGATCTTAGATCTTGTATCCTCTCTCCTCTCCTCCCCTGTCCTTTCTTCTCTTCTTTTGCCCTCTGCTCTACCCTCTTCTCCCAAAGAGATTAAGTGACTTGCCCAAAGTTGAAAAGGTAATAACTGTCTAAGCTAAGATTTGAACCCCAACTCTACTCTAAACCTAGCATTCTCCCCTTTATATCAGTTAATAAACATCTTCCAATGCTTCTCTGAAAACTTTCTATTCTTATGGCACAGCAATAAAACATTACATTCACATAATGCATTGTTTTTAGTTATTCCTCAATTGATCAGAAATGATCAATTGACCTATATTTTTAATTCTTTGCCATCACACACACACACATAAAAGTTGTGAATATTTTGGCCTATATTGAATCATGCTTTCTATTTTTAAATTCTCCTTTTATAGTCTGGTTGAAATGGGATAAACCTTTTAAACACTTTATTAGCATAATTCAATGTGTTTTCTATAATGCTTAGACCAATTTTAGCTACAGAACAATTATATTATGGTGTGCTGCCACAGTCCCTCCAACATTGACTATTTCCATCTTTGGTCATCTTTGCCAAAATATTGGGCATGACAAGTGGATAGACTTTAATCTAAAGTTTTCAAATGGAACTAAGTTCCAAAATATCATAAATAACAAATGTCTCTTCTCACATGAATATGCTAAAATATAAGTTTGGCCATTGGGGTTTTAATTTTCTCTTTGGTTTAGAAATTACTCCTATTCCAATTACAGTCAGAACTCATTTTAGAAGCCAAACTATTAATTAACCTTATTAACTATTAACCAACTGATTAACTAAGATTATTTTCTTATATAGTAATCACACATGAATACCATTTCTTGTCTGTTCTAATGCCAGGCCCTTTGGGGATTAGTCACATGGGTTTAGCATTCTAAATTTCTAACCAAGCATGCAGTCTTTGTAAGCATGCAGCCTTTGGCTCTTGTGAGAAGGTCAGTTAAAATAGCAGCCCTCGGAGGAGCCTATATCTGCAAAATAATGGGAATTGGTTGATTATCAGTAATATCTTTTCCAGCTCTTCAATGTACTGTGATATCTAGGAGCTAGCCATTAGAGAGTAGGGCAAAGGAAAGACTGCTGGACTTGGAGCTCAAGAACTTAAGTGCAAGTCCTAACTCTGCTAATTAATTTTTATTTTTGACCTTGAGAGACCAGAAAATATAGTGGAATAAGAAAAAGTAGTTTAGTTCAGTTCCTCTGACCATTACATGACAGCTGCTAGGCAGAAGAATCACAATGCTTTTGTTCTCTCCTAAGAGGAGAGACCTCAGACTCAACCCTTGAGAGAAAAAAAAAAGATCCTCAGCATGTTTCAGATCCCCAGAGAATTTGACACTTGACCCTCAGATAAGTCAATTTGTCTACTAACATTTATTAATACTTCCTATGGAATAGACATATTTCTACATAGCTGTGAGAAGCAGACCCTCAACGTGGTCTAATACAGAGTCCCAGAAGGCACATTTGAGACTCAAAACTGAAGTCATAGGCCATAATGATGCCAATCTGCCTAGCTAAGAGATCTCACAGCTAGATATAAAGAATAGTCACTCTCACTGCAGCAACAGATAAACCAGTCTAGGATTATACAAGGCTGCTCCAATCCTATCAAAAGTGTACAGAGTAATCCTGGTCCTAATATATAGTGCTAATTCTGGAAGTAAGGTTGAAAAATGAGTAAACAAGAAAGATAAAGAGCTTATGTGATTCTAGGGTTGCCCAAGACACAAACCCAGAAGAGGAGACTAGCTGAAAAAAATATATATATAAGCAAAGCCTCAAAGAAAAATATAGAATGACCAGAAAGTCAGTTAGAATTCTTAGAAGGAAGGGTATAAGAATTTTAAAAAGAATTAAAATGATATTGTAAGTAAAATGACAGTGATAGAGGAAAGGATTAAAAAAATAAATGAGGACAGACTTATAAAGATAATTAGCAGCTTAATGAAAGAGGTATGAAACTTTACCCAAGCAAGAAATTACCTTAAAAATCAAATGAAAAGAAACTAATGGCTTTGTGAGATAATAAGAAATAGAAAAAATAAACTCAAAATGTGAAAAAAATAGAAGCATAAAGTTTTTCTATAAAAAGTTGACTTGGAAAACAGGTCAAAGAGAATAGTTAACAATCATTAAGCTAACTAAAAGTCATGATAAAAAAGAAGAAGTAGCTGGATATTATGTTTTAAGAAATAATGTAAGAAAAATACCTGGACAAATTAGAACTGGAAGGAAGGTGAAAAAATAAAGAACTGATCATCTCCTTAAAGAAACTACAAAATGATAACTTTAAGGAATATTGTAAGCCAAAGTCAAGTGAAAGAAAAAACCCTGCAAGGAGCAAGAAAGAAAGAATTCTAATACTGAAGAGGCACAGCTAGGTGCACAGAAGATTTAATAGCCACCACATAAAAGAAGCAGAGAACATAAATAGTTATATTCCAAAAGTAAATGACAGAGACTTGCAATCAAGAATAACTTACCCAGAAAAACTGAGTATAGTCTTACAGGGGAAAAATCACCTTTAATAAAATAAGATTTCCAGAACTTCTGATAAAAAGACCAGATCAGAAAAAAAGCTTTGAATTATAAACATATAAGTCAAGAGAAACATGAAAAGGTAAATATGAGGATAAAATTGGAAGGGGAAAAAAACATATATAATGTCTTTACATTCTCATTAAGAGAATAATAATACTAGGGTCCCTTTAGAACCGACCATAAATCAGGGCACAAATTAATGCAGAAAGTCAATAATATTAAGTACATTCTTACTGACTATAATGCAACAAAAGTATATTTAATAAAAGATCTTTAAAGAGAGGATTAATAATTAACTGGGACTAAATAATTTAATTCTGAGGAATAGGCAAGTAAAAATGAAGGCATGGAAATTATAATTTCATTAAAGATAATAACAATAAAAAACCCAATATATCTAAATTTTTGAGATATAATTAAAGCAATCCATAGGGGAAATTTTTTTATTTCTATTAGACTTTCATTAACAAAAAAGGAGACAACAGATCAAGGATTTAGGCATGGAAATATAAAACTAGAACATCAACAAATTTTTAAAACTCAAACACCAAAATATATATTCTGCATATCAAATAAAAGATTAATGAAAGTGAAAGAAAAAAACCACAACCAGTGAATTAAGAAATGGAACTCCCCCCCGCCCCCACACTAATCCAATAATACACAAAAGCCATTAACTAATTTGATTGAAAAGAAGAAAGCCAAATCACCAGTCTCAAAATAAAAAAGAAAAAGAATTCACAAAAAATGAAGAAGAAATAAAAATATATTTTTAGAAATTACCTTGCCCAACTATGTAGCAATAAAGCTGGTAAATTATGTTGTTAAATGTTTAACAAAAAGACATAACAGAACAAGAAATAGATAATATAATTAACCAGTCTTGGGGGGGGAATATGTTGAATAAGCCAAAAAAAGCTCCCAATGGGGAGAAAAACAGACAAATGGATACATAAGTGAATTATTTTTTTTTAATTAAAAGCAATTGGGGTTAAGTAACTTGCTCAAGGTTACACGGCTAGTCATTATTTATGTGTGGGTGCTCATTTTACATAAGTGAATTCTACCCAAAACTTAAAGAATGATTAATTCTAATATTCAATAAACTTGAAAAGAAATGACACTAACAATTCCTTCTATGATATACATATTGTCTTAATGCCTAAGCCAGAAAATGTTAACAACAGAGGAAGGCTATAGGATAATATCCCTAATGAACTTCAATGCAAAAATGTAAAAGAACTACTGTATTAGTAAACCACAAAATGACAGAGTGAAACAAATTTCTAGCTCAAGACAACTTGGAAGGACAACAAGAAAAGTCTTTTGTGCCAATCTGAGAGAAGAACACAGTCCAGCATGAGTCACTCAGGTACAGATGGGCTAGAGCAGGCCTCAGGGGACTGAATCACTAGCTGTGGTGGCAGTTTCCAGACTTCTCAACCCAAAAACAGCAAAGACAACTTACAAGGTCAGTAGGAAAAGTTTGTTGTACCTGTGTGAGAGAGGAGCATGGTCTGGCACAAGCCCAGGGTCAACTATAAGTAGCTCTTGGCCCACAAACACTGAGGCGATTGAATTGTTTATCAGAGGGGAATTGCAGGGATCTGTTTGCTGGGGCTAAGGCAGAATTCTCTTGCTTTGCCTTTACTTTGATCTAGGTCGCAGTCCTGGGTGTCAGTCCTAGGGTGAGGAGGAGCCCTGTAGTGGTAGAGAGTGTGGCAGTGGTAGAGAGGGAATCCTCCTCACAGTTCCAAGGCAGAAATGAGTGCTTGATGAGAGCACAGGCCAGGAGAAGAGTAAATACCTCTCCTTTGATCAGACCACCTACTGGTCTCTAGAAGCATCTCTGAAAACAGCTGTACAAACCCCTAAAACTTGGGACAGTACAGTCCACCACCAACCCAATGGAAGTAGAGTCCTACCTTGACAAAAAGCTAAAAAGTCAAGTAATTAGCCAGGAAAAATGAGCAAACAGAGGGGAAAAAATAAGACTATAGAATCTTACATTGGAGACAAGGAAGATCAAAACATACAACCAGAAAAAAACAAAGTCAAAGCTCTTGGATCCAAAGCCTCCAAGAAAAATATAAATTGGTCTCAGGCTGTGGAAATGCTCAAAAAGGATTTTGAAAATCAAGTAAGAGAAGTAGAGGAAAATTGTGAAGAGAAACGAGAGCGATGCAAGAAAATAATGGAAAATGAGTCAACAGCTTGCTAAAGGAGACACACAAAAAATGCTAAAGAAAATAACACCTTAAAAAAATAGATAAACCTAAATGGCAAAAGAGGCCCAAAACGCCAATGAGGAGAAGATTGCCTTAAAAAGCAGAACTGGCCAAATGGAAAAGGAGGTCCAAAAGCAACTGAAGAAAATAATTCCTTCAAAATTAGAATGGAGTAAATGGAAGCTAATGAGAAATCAAGAAATTATAAAATAAACTGAAAGGATGAAAAAATAGAAGACAATGTAAAATATCTCACTGGAAAAAGAACTGACCTGGAAAATAGGATTAGGAGAGATAATTTGAAAGTTTTTGTATTACCTGAAAGTAATAATAAAATAAAAAAGAAATTATCAGGGAAAACTGCCCTGATATTCTAGAACCAGGGAGTAAAATAGAAATTAAAAGAATTCACCAATTGCCTCCTGAAAGATATTTCATAAGGAAAACTGCTAGGAATATTATAGCCAATTTCCAGAGTTCCCAGGTCAAGGAAAAATATTGCAAGCAGTCAGAAAGAAACAATTCAAGTATGGAAACACAATTAGGATAACACAAAATTTAGAGGCTTCTACATTAAGGGATTGGAGTACTTATGATATTCTGGAGGTCAAAGGAGCTAGGATTAAACCAAGAATCATCTACCCAGCAAAATTGAGTATAATACTTCAGGGAAATAAATTAATATTCAATGAAATACAGAACTTTCAAGCATTCTTGATGAAGAGCTTTGTAGAAAATTTGACTTTCAAGTACAAGAATGAAGAGAAACATTAAAAGGAAAGAGAAATCATAAAGGACTTATTAAAATTGTACTGTTTACATTCCCACATGGAAAGATGATGTTTGTAACTCATGAGACCTTTCTCAGTATTAGGATACTTGGAGGGAATAAACACACACATATACATACATACATACACACACACACATATATACACATATATGTGTATATATGTATATGTATACGTGTGTGTATATACACACACACATACACACTTCCTGTAGAAGGGGTATATATATATACACATATACATATACATATATATATATATATATATATATATATATATATATATATATTGGGAGAGAGAGAGACAGAGAGGCAGAGAGACAGAGACAGAGGCAGAGGCAGAAAGAGACAGAGAGATAGAGTCAGAGAGACAGAGGGCACACGTGAGTTGATTATGAAGGGATGATTTCTAAAAAATAAAATTAAAGGTGAGAGAGGAATGCATGGGGAGAAGTAGAAAGGGAGAGGGAGAATGGGGTAAATTATCTCACATAAAAGAAGCAAGAAAAAGCTTTTACATTGGCAGGGAAGAGTGTGGGCAGTGAGAGCGAATGAGTGAATGTTATTCTTATTGAATTTGTCTTAAGGAGGGAATAACATAAACATCCAAGTGGGTATGAAAATCTGTCTTACCCAACATGAAAGTAGTGGGGAAGGGGATAAAAGAGGGGGGATGATAGAAGGAAGGACAGATTGGGGGAGGGATTAATCAGAGGCAAACACTTTTGAGGAAACATAGGGTCAAAGGAGAGAATAAAATAAATGGGGAGTAGTATGAGATGGAGGGAAATATAGTTAGTCTTTTACAACATGACTATTATGGAAGTGTTTTGCATAACTACACATATATAATCTATATCAAATTACTTGCCTTCTCAGTGGGGGTGGGTAGGGAGGGAGGAAGGGAGAGAATGTGGAACTCAAAGTTTTAAAAACAAATATTAAAAATTGTTTTTACAAGCAACTGGGAAATGAAACATACAATCAATGTGTTATAGAAATCTATCTTGCCCTACAAGAAAATAGAGGGTAAGAGGGTAAGAAAAGAAGGGTGGTGATAGAAAGGAGGTCAGATTGGGGCAAGGGGTAATCAGATTGATGACATCTTGGGGTGGGGAGATGGGGAGAAAATTTGGGATAGCAAGGATCACAGAAAATAAATTGTTTAATTTTGGTAAAATAAATTCTGAAAGTCTTTCCACAAGCAAATTAAATGCAGCTAAGATTAAGAAAGGAATCAATTAACCATGGAAAATCTTTGTAGCAAATTTCTGTTATAGAACTCATTACCAAGATGTATAAAGGACAGATTCAAATTTCTAAAGTGCCATTCAACAATAGATAGTCAAAGGATATAAACAAGCAGTTCTTAAGGAGAGAAATCCAGGGTATATATAGCCTAAATTAACAGAAATGCCACAAATTAATAATTAGAGGAATATGAAATAAAATAACTCAAATAAAGTAATCTTTCTCTCCTTTGATACTGCCACAAGGCTTCATTTTCTCACACCTGGATTGTTGCAATGGCTTGCTAATTATTCTGCCTGCCACAAGTCTTTCCTCACAAGTCTATCCTCTATTCAACTATCAGTGATCTTCTGAGGTTAATGCCTGAATTAAACTCTAGTGGTTCCTTATTACTTCCAGGGTCAAATACAAAATCATATTTGATGTTCAAAGTCCTTCAAAACCTGCCCCACATATACCTTGCCAGTCTTCTTACACCTTACACTTCACCCTCACTTTCACCATCATTACCCTCCCAAGTATTTTGAGATCTAATGATAATAGATTCCTTGTTGTTCAACAACAACAACAAATCTATCTTTTGGCTGTATTTCCTTTGACTGTCACCCATTCATGGAATACACTTCTTCATCTTTGTCTCATAGCTTCTTTTAAGTCCCAACTAAAATCCCCCCTTCTAAAGGAAGCCTTTACCAATTCTTCCTTTTTATGATATTTTGTTTTTTCTCCCAATTATATTTTAAAACAATTTCAAAACTTTTTTTTAAGTTTTGAGGTCCAAATTCTATCCCTCCCTCTCCTTTAATTTATACATCTTCAGTCATCTAAAACATTTCCATATTAGTCATTTCATAAAAGAAAACTGAGGAAGAGAGAGGGAGGAAGGAAGAAGGAAGAAAATAAGGAAGGAAGGAAGGAAGGAAGGAAGGAAGGAAGGAAGGAAGGAAGGAAGGAAGGAAGGAAGGAAGAAAGGAAGAAAGGAAGGAAAGAAGGGGGGAGGGAGGAAAGAAGGAAAGAAGGAAAGAAGGAAGGAAGAGGTTATGCACAGTTTTATAGCCCTTTGGACCCCAATTCCTCTTAATTCTAGTTCTTCCTAAGTTAATGATATTGTTTATTCCATAATAGCTTGTTTGTACATAATTTTTCCTTCTGGTCTCTCCCCCCTCCCCATTAAATTGTTAGTTTCTTGAGGACAGGCACTATCCTTTGCCTTTCTTTTTATCCTCAGTGCTTAGGACATAGTAGTTGCTTAATAAACACTTAATTGACTCATTGACTTCACTTCCTGTAGATTGGTCAAGTGTATGAGGAAAAAAAAAAGGAAAATCACAAATGTTAGTGTGGCTGAGGGGGAAAATAGACACTTTAATGCACCATTGGTGGAGCTGTGAATTGTTCCATTCAGAAAACAATTTAAAACTTTGTCCCCAAGGTTACTAAACTGTGTAATAATATGACCCTCATGCTGATATTAATACTACACTTGTTCTTACTATGAATAGCTAGTTAGCAATAGTTCTTTAAAGTTTGTGAAAAGATTTTCATATCATTAGATCATCATAATAACCCTGTGAAGTTGGTGCTCCTATGCTAACCAATTTATAGATGAAGAAACTGAGGCACAGTGAAGTTAAGAAACTTACAAGTCTCTGATGTAACATTAGAACTCAGTTCTTGAATCCATGACCAGCATTCTGACCTAGCTGTCATTTCCTTTGACTCAGAAATTTTAATCTTGACCTGTATGCCAAAGATATCAAATAAAGAGGAAGAAATTATGATTGTAAAAATATGAATAATTGTGAAAAACTCAAGTACTCTGATCAATACAATGATTATTCTTGATTCCAGAGGACTGATGATAAATACTGCTACCCATCTCATGACAGAGAGGTAATAGATTAAATATGAATGGTGAGACATACATTTTTGGACATAGACAATCTGGGAATTTGCTTTGCCAGACTATGCTTATTTGTTACAAGGTTTTTTATTCCTTTTTCATTTTTCAATGAGATGGAGCAGATAGTTAGGAGAATAAAAAGCATGCTCAAAAATTGAAAATAAATAAGTTTTTAAAAATCCATATAACTTCATTAGGGTTTTTTTTTTTTTTGCTTTTTTTAGGACAATTAGGGTTAAGCGACTTGCCCAAGGTCACACGGCTAGTAAGTGTTAAGTGTCTGAGGCTGGATTTGAACTCAGGTCATCCTGACTCTGAGGGCCAGTGCTCCACTCACTGTGCAACCTTGCCACCCCTATATAACTTTGCATGGGTCACCCAAACTGTGGACTCAGTTGCTTTATCCTCAACATGAGGGTAGTGAGTTAGATAATCTAAAAGGTCCCTTTAAACTTAAAATATAAGATCCCATATGAGTTAAAATAATGATTCAAATCTAAACCCAAATGATAAATTATCATAGGTAAAGATTTAGAGTTAATATTAGAGATGTTCAAATTTATTGGTAATCTTTTCTGTGTTTAAAAATGTCACATGAAATTCTACCCATCTTCTAAATTCTATCTTAAATGCCAAGTTCTCTATGAAATCTTCTCTCATTCTCCCAGTCAATAATCACCCTTTCTTACCATAACCATTAATAAGGTTTTGTTTGCAACCCTTATTCAAAATTTCCATGGAGTCTTTGATCTAAGACTACCTTTTGAGTTATTATATAAACTGATCAGAACTTAAATGATTCAGTTTTACTTAGTGGGCTCCACAGTTCATTGCAAACAGTGTTCCCCAGTTTTTCAAATTCCTCTAGAATGGGAAAGTAGACTAAAAGCAGGGACCAAAATGGCCCCAAAGTAACTCTCTCCTGTCATTTCAATAGATCTCTTAAAATTTTTCATAGCACTTTGAATCTATAATCTATGCAATATATGGGAGAATACTTAAACTGAGATCTAAAAGAAAAAATAGTTTTAATATTATAAACCAAAAGAACATACTACTTTACAGTTATAAGAAGTATGGGATAAACCTGAGTTTTTAGCACTGGGAAGTTTTTCTGTTTCCGTTGTAATATTGCTAGAGTAGTACTTTGAGGGAAATTAAGGAGAAAATATTTTTATTTATAAGAAAATATTGGTGTGCAAAAAATAAATTTTTATCTCATGGTTTTATTTATGCACTTTAGAAGTTTTATTCTAAAGTATATAGCTAATAAAGACCCACAAATTGTAGTGGGCATGAAGTTCAACCAAGTAAAACCAGTTGGTAAGTGATTACAACTTGTGAAGTTACAAGCAAAGTGCTCTGCTAACCTTACAATGCTATATAAATGTGAGTTATTTCACTGATGTTCAGTTAGTTCTTTAAATAGTGTCCATCTCACTATAAAGGACTGCACTAGGTGTAGAGATGAAAGTCAAGCTCTCAGTTCATGAACCAAATTCTATTTCCATCTTTCAAATAATTCAAAACATCCAACTAATACTTTGCTATTCTCAAAGTGGAAATCAGTGTCCATTACATTAATTATAGTCTTTCTTCAGAGCAAGTCATTTTTAAATACAACATATAAATGGGGAAACATTTCTTTTAAAAGAGACAGAGTTCTCATTGAAAAAGGATTTGGGGTTGTGTTCTACAAGCTGGAAAAACTAATATCCTTTTTTAAAAAAAAGTCTGGGTAACTATTCTGTGCCACAAAGGAAAAGAGAACTTCAATTTGCCAACAGGAACAATTTGTCCCCATTCTACTTTACAAATTACTATGAAAAGGTTTAATAAATTATGAGAGGCTTGAGAGAGGTATTAAATACTTGCTTACTTCCCAGAATTTAAATGTCATACATGAGCATCTTAAGGGAACAGTAAAATATAGATGAAATCCATTAGTTAAATGGAGACTTCTGGTGGTGTGACTGAAGGGGAATCATACTCTATTCTCAAAGCAGCATCATGATTTGCATTTTCTCTGTCTCTCTCAGATCTGATATCCTGACTCCAAATGAAGCAGCTGGCCTGGACATGTACAGACAGAGGAAGTGGTTACCCTGACAACAGGCACCATGGACCACATGTGACCCCTCCAAGCAGTTCCTTTTCCTCCCTTGAACATACTATACACATATAAACATGTATGTTCAGATAAGACTTACATTACACCCTATTAAAAATATAGCCCCTGACACCAAAAAGATTTTCCTTATGGATTTCAGCCTATGCATTAACAAACATTACTTTATGCTAGATTTTTTAAAATGATTAACAAAAGTTTCTATGAATCAGTTTCTCAGTTAACAAAATCCAATTGATGAGGTAACCTAGAAGGTACAAAACCTATTATCAGGCATGCTTGAAATTGACAATCCATAAAAGCCAGCAGAGGGAGCCCACACTTTGTTGTTTTTCGGTTGTTTTGTTTCAAAGTCTGACTAAAGTGATACTATAAATTGATCATTTTCTGGAGATATAGATATAGATATATAAATATATAGATATATAGATACAAATATAGATATATTGTTTGACTTTCTTAAAATCTAGAAAAGTCTCCCCAACAAATTGTAAACATTTTAATACAAAGGAGTTTTTGTTTTATTTTGATCTAATGAAATGCAAGTCCTTCTAATTGCTTATGTAAGTATACAAGTTTTAAATCTAGGGTGCAACCAACTCAAGAATACCCTACGGAGACTGATCTAAATGAAGATTTTAACTTTTTCACAACTTTTAGCCATATTCTAGAATATTTTTGACATGGAGCAAGCAAAAAACCCAATGAAAATTGTCTTCATATATAATATTCATCAAGAATAAATAACGATGTTTTTCCAAGTTATCCCCTAAAATAAGCCAAACTGAGTTACATTGGGAAGGCTGAAAGCGAGATTGTAACATCTATAGAAATATGAATTACGGGTGAAATATGAAAGCATTATGGAATTAGAGGCAAAGTAAGATAAGGTCAACATTATCCAGCTAGTGCTGGACTTCAGCCATGCTATTATTTCTTTCTTTCTTTCTTTCTTTTTTTTTTTTTTTTTTTCTTTTTTGGAGGGCAATTGGGGTTAAGTAGCTTGCCCAAGGTCACATGGCTAGGTATTTGTTTGTGTGTGCATTAAGTGTCTGGTCAGATCTGAACTCAGGTCCTTCTGACTCAAGGGCCGACGCTCTACTCACTGCACCACCTAGCTCCCCCCCCCCCCCATGCTATTATTTCTAAGGATCACATCCAGATACAGGACTAGATAAGACTTACTTTAGTACAAAAAAAAAAAAAGACCAGGAAACAGTTTTCAAATATGACAAAAATATTTTTTTTTAGGTAAAAACAGTGACCCAAAAGACAAATTCAAATGTAAAAATACTCTGGTTGTGTTAAAACAAGGCTAATTTAAAGAAGAATTTTTTTTTAAAAAATGAATTTAAAAGGGTGAGATTCTCTCTATGTGTTCAACGATTATTTCTATGTAGAAGACTCCCTAATCTATATATACAGTCTTTCTCTCTCTCATGTACTCACTTCCTCATCATCAGCTGATTATTGAATCTTTATTTTAAAAAAAAACTATTTTATTTGTATTTATTTCAAAATGGTTATCTTCAAAGCATCTAAAACTTATCTCTAAAACAGAATGCATTATTATCTTTCTCTTACCTCTTAAACTCACTCTTTCAAAACCTGTTAGTACTGTAGAGGAAACAACCTATTTTCTCTTTTCCCAGGTTTGCTATCCTTAGTTTGTCACTCTCACTATTCCTATGTATCTGATCAGTGGCCAGCTGTTGTCAATTTCATCTCCACAATATCCTCAGTCTATTTATACAGGCCCTATTTCAGGCCCTCATCATCTTTGGATTGGACTAACAACTGCTTCCTTTTCAGTCTCCCTACCTTCAGCCTCTGTGGTCTCCAATTAGTCCTCCACTCAGATGTCTGGCCTATTTGCTGTTCGGTACACATGGTACTCCATCCAGCACATAATCTCCACACCTTTGTGTTGGTCATCTCCCATGTCCATAATGCATTCCTACACACCTCTACTTTATGGAAGTTTCCTTAACTTCCTGGTTAAGGAAAGTTTCCTTCAAGAATCAATTTAAACTGTACCTTCTCATGAAACTTTCATGATAACTACAAGTTTTCATGATAGGTACAAGGATACTCTCAATTAAAAAAAATACACACACACACACACACACACATATATATGCACACATTTATATACTCTCAGCCAAAATTATATATGTGCTATACATGCTTATATATAGATATCAAATACATACATGAATACATGTATATATGCACCCTCATAGAAGCATATGTTTTCTCCCCCATTAGAATATAATTTCCCACTCAGTGGTCTGGGAGCCGGCAGCGCACAGAATATAATTTCCTTGAGGGCAGAAGAAATTTTTGTCTTTATTCTTCAGCACTTACCATAATTTTTTTATTAATAGCTTTATTTACCTTAATTTCTGGACTTTTTCAGATAAATATGAGGTGCATTTTTTAATTAACTTTTTTTTTAAGAGTCCTAAATCAAAGTTTTCTATGCATTTGGGTAACTTCACTAGTCAATTTTCATTTTGGCAGGTGAGTTTTTAAAAGTATGTGTGCATAAACATATATAGTATGTATATGTATATTATTATATATTATAATATGACATTATATATAATATGACATTATGTATATGTATACATACACACACACACACACACACACACACACACACACACACACACATATATATATATGACCAAAGGGCTCTTTAGTTCCTTAATTCACAGTATATAAATGTTGTTCTTCAATAGTTTCAATGATGGTGGAACCCCATTTCCTTGTTCCTTCCTTCCTTCCTTCCTTCCTTCCTTCCTTCCTTCCTTCCTTCCTTCCTTCCTTCCTTCCTTCCTTCCTTCCTTTCTCCCTCCCTTTCTGCCTTCCTGATACCATTCGAGATTTTCTCAGCAAAGACACTGGAGTGGTTTGCCATTTCCTTCTCCAGCTCATTTTATAGATGAGGCAACTGAGGCAAATGGGGTCAAGTGAATTGCCCAGGGTCTCACAGCTAGTAAATGTTTGAGACTAGATTTGAACTCAGGAAAATGAGTCTTCATGACTTCAGGCCAGGCACTATATCCACTTGTACCACATAGCTGTACAAGTATATTTGTATATATGGCAAAGTAGGAGAGAGACAGAGAGATAGGGACAGAGAGAGAGAGAGAGAGAGAGAAAGAGAGACTAAGGACTAAAGAGCTTTGTATCTTCTTACTTTTGCATTAACCTTTCTCTGGGAAAATTTGGGTACCCTTTTTTGGGGGAAAAAAGCTCCAAATATGTTTCAATTAGAATGTCTCTGGGAGCTCAGAATTTTCTGGAATCAGCTCTAAGTGGAGCAGTTCCAAAGCATGGGGCTCTCTGACTTATACATACCAAGTACATGGTTTTGAGGAAATTATGAGAAGCTAAATTATCTTATGTATTATGACTTATTGAAAGAAAACTCATTGTTCCTTCCAGAGATGATAGAGGAATGACTTAATCCCCAGCCCAGGTGCTTAGGGCAAGCATTGCCAGAGCTCACAGGTGAGAGCTGTTCCTTTAAAGCACTGAAGGACCAGTGGTTGTCTAGCCCCTTGAGCAGGACTGACTGGTGAAGGTAGGTCATTTCTAGCATAAACATTTTTTAATAGCCACAGAACTTCTTTCTTAAAGGTCCTTTGTTAAGCAGTGGTGTATAGGGAAGAGAGTGCTGGACTGGGTCCGAAGAAGTAGTTAGTACCCTACCTCTGCCATTTACTAGCTATGTTTCCTTTGGCAAGTATTTAATGTTTCTGAGCTTTAATTTCCTCATCTATGAAAAAAAAGTAGAGGGTAGTTGGGGAAAATAATAGAATATTTGCATTGGCTGCCTCATAGCAGTGTTGTGAAGATCACATGAGATAGTGTAGGTGAGATGATTTTTTCAATAAGGAAATATAGGCTTTACATTTGTTTTAAAAAAGCCTTTTGCTTGAAAGGTATCTCACAGGAATGAAAGGACCTCAACATTGCTATTTCATTGGGCTTTAGGGGCCATTAGGTGGTGCTGGATGGAACACTGGGCCTGGAGTTAAGAAGATCTGAGTTTAAATTCTCTCTCACATACTTTACTAGCTTTGGGACTCTGAGCAAGTCATTTAGCATCTGCCTGTCTCACTTTCCTCACCTGTAAAAGGGGAATGATAATAGAACGTTTAAGAATTGTTGGCTGAAAAAAAAAAAAAGAATTGTTGGCTGGATCAAATGATATAATGTTTGGAAAATGCTGATCACAGTTCCTGGTACATACTAAGTACTTAATAAATGTTTCCTTCCTTCCTTCCCTCTGCTTTCCTTCCTTCCTTCCTTTATTTCTCCCTCCCTTCCTTTCTCCCTTCCTATATCCCATAGAGTATATGAATCAATATTTGGCAAGAAGTTGGCTAACTATAATGGATTGAGAGTCCACTGTATTCCATATAGTCTCTACAATAGATAATGTGAAAGCAAATTTGAAATACCTAAGTACACATGCCTCACTTTCCTTATCTGTAATATGGGAATGATACTTGCACTGCTTAACTATCAGGGTTGTGAGGAAAGTGCTTTGCAAACCTTCAAATGTTATATAAATCTGAGTTAACATTATATAACAATAAGCAGAAGAATAGAACCACAGACTGAAAGGTAGAAGAGATTAGATATTATAGAGAATATTTAGTACATTCTTCCTTATTTTGCTGATAAAAAGACTGAGCTCCAGAAGGATTGTGTTTTTTTCCCAATGTCACAGAGGTAGTATTTGCAGAACTAGAATTCAAACCCAAGTACTCTGATTCCAAAACCAATGTTCTTTCCATTATGTGCTGTTTTATGTGCCCTGCTAGTTGGAGCCCAGCCAATTTTCATACTTGGAAAGAATGGTAAATTACATTCTGAATGCCCATATTTGAAATTTCCATAACTTTATTATATAAATCAGGCAGGCTGTTCAACATAGGATAAAATAAGTATAAGTCAAATGTAAGCTACTTGAGGGCAGATACTGTCACTCATTTTGCAACCTGACTTGTTACCCCATCACTGAACTGAAATTGACCTCTCCAAACTTAGCAATGACCTCCTCATTGCCAAATAAGACTTTTTAAAAACCTCTTCAACATTCTTGACCTGTTATCTGTATTTAATAAATGACCACTCTTTCCTCCTGTGTACTCTCTTCTCTCTGGATTTTGGTCACATTAGTCTTTCCTAACTACTTTTCTGACCACTGCTCAGTTGCTTTTACTGGCTCATGTCATCTTTATCAAACCCATTAACTGTAGGTATTCCTTAAAGTTCTACCCTGGTTCTCTCTGTCTCTCTCTGTCTCTCTCTGTCTCTCTCTCTGTCTCTCTCTGTTTCTCCCCTCTCTGTCTCTCCCCCCCCCTCTTCTCCTCCTCTTCCTCCTCCCTCCCTCCCATCCTCCCCCTTCCGCTCTCTCTCCTCATCAATTCCCATAAATTTAATCACAATTTATTTATAGATGACTTCTAGTCCTAGTCTTTCTCATAAGGAGCAGTCCCATATCAACAGTTGCCTATTGAACGTTTAAACTGTCCCAAAGACATCTCAAACTCAACCTGTCATAATAAAACTTCATTTTGATTTCCTCCAAATTCCCTTCCTTCTAAATCTCTCTTTTCTCTAGAGTCACTATTTTTTCTGGTTTATACCCTCAATACCAACCTCAACTTCCTATCTATCCTCACTGTACATAGCCAAACAGTTGCCAAATCTTGCTGTTTCCACATCCATGACATCTTTCACATTTGTTCTCCTCTCTCAACTCACATAGCCATTATCCTAGTTTGGGCCCTCACCACTTATCACCAAGATTACTCCAATAGCATCTTAATTAGACTCTCTGCCTTAAGTCACTTCACATTCTAGACCTTCCTCTACACAGCTGCCAAAGTGATTTTCCTTAAATGTAGATAAAATGTTGTCCTAAATAAATTGAAACAAATTGATTGCCTCAAGGATAAAATATTAACTCTAACTTTTAAAGCCTTTTACAATATAGACCCAATCTATATTTCTGGAGACAGTGTACATTATTCCTTTTGCTGTACCTCATGATTCAGCCAAACTGGCCTTCTTTGTTCCTCAAACATCTAATTCTATCTTCTATCTCTGTGCCTTTGCACAGATTGCCCCATGCCTGGAAAGCTCTCCTTCTCTACATCTGTCTCAAAGACACAACTCCTCTCAAGACACAACTCAAGCACCACTTTCTACATGAAGTCATTCTTGATCCCCATCTTTTTTTTGTTTGTTTTTTGGTTTTTTTTTATCCCCATCTTCTACTGCCTTCCTTCCCTAATTACCGGTATTTAACTATTTTGTATTCATTTGCTTTTTATTTGTTTTATTTATCCTTGAATACAAACTTGTATTCATAATTAGATCAATTCCTTGACAGTATGGATTGTTTGAATTTGCTTCTTTGTATTCATATTCTCAGTGTCTGGCTTATTTTGTTGGATTTTAGTCATATCTGACTGTTCATGACCTCATTTGTGGTTTTCTTGGCAGAGATACTGAGGGCTTTGCTTTTTCTTTCTCTAGCTCACTTTCATAGATTAGGAAACTGAGACAAACAAGGTTGAATGACTTGTCCAGGGTGACACAACTAGTGAGTATCTGAGGCTTAGATTTAAACTTACAAAGACATGTCTTCCTGACTCCTAGCACATAGTTAGTGCTTGATAAACATCTCTTGGTTGATAGATTGTCTCACTCGATTCTTTGAGACTGTGCCTTACACACCGCAGATGTCCATTGAGGAAATATTAATCAAATGAAGTGAAACTGAGAGAGGATCTCTATACTACTATCAATTACTATTTACCATGGTAGTTTGACACTTCAGTTCAGTAAGCATTTATTAAATACCTATTTACAAGCTGAATGCTAATACAAGCTGAATGCTAATGATAGAAAGATGAAAATTCAAGTCTACCCTTCAAATTTCTTCTATTTCACATTAGGAAAGAGGTGAACAGGGATACAACATGTGCATGATTAGTTTGTGAGCTTCTTGAGGAAAGGGACTATCATTTGCTTCTTTTTGTATTCCCAGTGTTTAGTATTGTGCCTAGGGTATAGGAGGTATTTAATAAATATTTATTGACTGACTACTAAATCACACAAATAAAAAGATTGACTGTATGCAATGGATTTAACACAAGAGAGATCCAGTCAAATCAGTCTCAGAATATTTAAAGAGGAAGAGTACACTTACCTGGGGGAATCAGGAAAGTTTACAGGAGGAAGCAGGATCTGATCTAAGCCTCAGAGAAAGGAGAACTTCCAATCACTGCTTCTTGGCTAAGAGAGTTAGTTTGAATGCACATGCCTCCTCTTTGTATGTCTTAAAAAAAAACTTTATCCAATAATAAGAGGAAGGGTTTACAGTAATCTTTGTTTTTGTTTTTTTGTTTTTTTTTTTACTTTTTCTTGTCACAAGATCTATCAAAAAACTTGGCCCAACTACCAGGTTCCTACTTAAGATAGAGCAGTGATTAAGAATCAAGAACAAGGTTAAGAGTGGGACAGAAAAATTTTATGGGGGAGTTAAGTTATAAATATGACAGCTCTAGACCTAGACTAGACTAAAATAAGGAGCAGACAAAGGTTGGCCACCTGACTAAAGGGTGTGGAACAAGATATCTTCATGTCCCAGAGTGACCCTGTGGTGGAAGAAAAAAAATCAGTACTCAACATTTTGGGCACAAGCCTGCTAGAAGAGAAATTACTAATTGAATTATTATCATTTAAAAAATCACTGCTGAGACAGAAAATCTGAAATGAGTACAGTGTCCCCATCCCTCTCCCATCTCTCTCATACAAGCCATTTCCACTAAATGTGTAGAATTTTAGAAAGATAACATTCTACAATGAGATAAAACATGGTTACTCATTTTAGGTAAAAATTCAGTTAGCAGTTTCTATTCACCAAAGAGAACAATAGTCACAGAATTTTTTGCACATCTTGGAGAATTCATTTCCCCAAAACCATTCAGTCTTTCTTTAACCACTTCCTCCGAGAGTTCTCCTTTCTTCCTGGTTGAAAGCAAATTCAAGAGATGCTTCTGTTAATTAATAAAATATATTTTCCTTCTCTTAGTTAAATCCTGGGACAACCATGTCATTAAGAAACTGGCTAGGGTGGAGCCAAGATGGCGGAGTAGAAACAGCTCATCCAAGCCACTCTGGCCCCAGATTCCCCCCAAACTATGTAAAAGGGGACTCTGAACAACTTCTGGAGCCCCAGCACCCACAGAACAACACAGAGAAGCTAACCTTCCACTGAGGACAGCCCAGCAGCCCTGGAGGAAGGACCAGCACAGAGGTCTGGGAGCCAGCAGAGTGCAGTGCACAGAGCCCCGGAAGCCGAGCTGAGCAGGAGCCGAGGTCCCCTTGAGCGGAGGTTTTAGCCCCAGGGCGGCAGGGCCAGCAGCCGTCTGGAGGAACCCCAGAACACCAGCAGCCGTGGCGATTCCAGAATTATCAACATAGACATGCCTAGGACAAAGTAAGAGGTTAGTGTCCTATGGACTTTGGGACGGGTATTTGGGGAATGCATTGGCTCCCTCCCCTGGGGGCTAGAAGCCACTGAGGAGACATGCCATTTTGTAGTTTTAGGAGGCAGCTCCAGCTCTTGGCCTGCAAATTGTAGGGAGATCTAGCGATCAGTCTTGGGGGGTAATCGCTCTTGCTCTAACCTCCCTGGATCTGGATTGTGATCTAGGGTGGAAGTCATGGGTGGGTTTACAGCTTGCCAGAAACAGAAGTTGCCCCCCACACATTCAGGACGAAAATTCCTCTATCTGGCCTTAAAGCCATAGTGTGCCAACAAGCCCAAAAGTCAAGTAATCTAATGGCAACACGCCAAGGCAAAGGAAACAGAAAAATGCAACCCTAGACTCCTATTTTGGGGGCATAGAGTGGGAAAAGGACTGTGAGGTCAGAAGTCCTGCTCCAAAAGCCCCAGGGGAAAACATGAGCGGGTTGCAGGCCATAGAGGACCTTAAGAAGGACTTTAAAAATCAAATAAGAGAAGTGGAGGAAAAATTGGAAAGAGAAATGAGAAGGATGCAGGAAAAGTATGAAATGAGGGTCAACAGCATGACTGAGGAAAACAACACCTTAAAAAATAGACTAACTCAAATGGCAAAGGAGGCCCAAAAGGGCAATGAGGAGAAGAATGCCTTAAAAAGTCGAATTTGCCAGATGGAAAAAGAATCTCAAAAGTTCACTGAGGAGATTCATTCCTTCAGAGTTAGACTGGAGCAAATGGAAGCTAATGACTTTATGAGAAATCAAGATGCTGTTAAGCAGATCCAAACAAATGAAAGATTAGAAGGCAATGTGAAATATCTTATGGGAAAAACCACTGACCTGGAAAATAGATCCAGGAGAGACAATTTAAAAATTATTGGACTACCTGAAAGCCATGATCAAAGAAAGAACCTAGAAATCACCCTTCAAGAAATTCTCAAGGAAAATTGCCCTGATGTTTTAGATCCAGAGGGCAAAATAGAGGTTGAAGGAATCCAGAGATCATCTCCTGAAAAAACTCCCAGGAATATTATAGCCAGGTTCCAGAATCCCAAGATCAAGGAGAGAATACTCCAAGCAGCCAGGAAGAAACAATTTCAATATTGTGGAAACACAATCAGAATAGCCCAGGACCTGGCAGCTTCTACACTGAGGGATCGAAGGGCATGGAATATGATATTCCAGAGGGCAAAAGAACTGGGAATGAACCCAAGGGTCACCTACCCAGCAAAACTGAGTATTTTGTTTCAGGGGAAAATATGGTCATTCAGTGGAATAGAGGACTTTCAAGCATTCTTGAGGAAAAAACCAGAATTGAATAGAAAATTTGACATCCAGACACAAGAAGCAAGAGATGCCTGAGAAGGTAATCAGGGAAAAGAAATCAAAAGGAACTTATCAAAGTTGAACTATTTACATTCCTATATAGAAAAGCAATAACTGTGACTGATGATATCTTTCTCACTATGAAAACAATGGAAGAAGGGTGTGTGGTCATATGAAAACATATGTGAATGTGTGTGTATATGGTTACAGTTATATATGGATAGAGGGCATAGGTTGAATTTGTTGGGAAGGGAGAATACTCAAGAGATGAAATCATGAGGTGAGAGAGGAAAGTGGCAAGAGGAGATGGGGAGAGACAGGGTATGGTAAACTATCTCATGTAGAAGAAGCAAGGGGAAGTGGTTGCAAGGGAGGAGGAGAATAGGAAGGCAAAAAAGGCAAAATCACATTCTCATTGAATTAGGTTCAGGGAGAGAATGACATACATACTAAATGGGATATCTCAACCTGCAGCAGAATAGGGGGAAGGGGGATGAGAGGAGGGATGATGGATGGGAGGGTATCCTTGGGGAGGGGAAGTTGGAAGTACCCACTATAGAAGAGGGACAGGATCATGTAGGGAATGGACCAGGTGGGGGATGGGATGAGTGGGAGAGAATTATAAGCAGCCTTGTACAATATATCTACTATGATAATGTTTTGCATAGCTAGACATGTACAACATATACTGAATCACTTATCTCCCCAGAGGAAATGGGTGACAAGGTAGGAAGGAAATGGATCTGAAATTCGAGGTCTTAACATTAAATATTTCAAATATATATAAGGAAAAAAAAGAAACTGGCTAGACATTTAATTATAATGATGATGTAAATAATTATGATGTAAAAGTATTTCATGCAGGATATTGGTTCACATTTCAATGTTAAAGAATTTCTCACTCAGATTTTAGACTAAGGTTATTATCCTAATGTTAGTGTTTTTTTTAACTTTTAGCCTAAAGAGGCAACAGAGTGAGACCTCGGGATGCTTCCTCACTAAGAACACTATCTGTAATATAGTGATGTGATAATTTTTTTGAACAAAAACGAGATGTGAGCATATGACTGAGCTTTATAAAAAGACACTGATAATAAGTTAAGAATAAAGGAAGAAGATAAAGTATTTGTGAAAATAGTTTTATTGGTGCCTTGGAGAAAGATTGTTTATGTTGCTAGCATAAATTTTCCCACCTTCGTTCCCATCAGGAAAGTACCCTAGTTGTCTAGTATCCAGACAGCAAAGCTGTGTACCAAGAAAAGGTCTATGCTTTATTCTTTTTATTTTTACATTTTAATTTAGTATTTATTTTATTTTTTTCTTTTTATATTTTGAATTCAAAATTCTCTCTGGCCCTCCTATCCCTTTTCCAACTCACTGAGAAGGCAAACAATATGATATTAATTATACTTGTGAAATCATGCAAAACATATTTCTATTTTAACCATTTCAACAAAAATGAAGAAAGGTGAGAAAAATATACTTGTTTGCATCCAGAGTTCATCAGTTCTCTCTCTGGAGGTGAAGAGTATTTTTCCATCATGTGTCCTTTGGAATTGTCTTGGATCATTGTATTGATCAGAGTAGCAAAGTCTTTTACAGTTGATCATCATTACATTGGTGTTACCATGCAAAAAATCTCCCACTTCTTCTTATTTCATTTTGCATCACTTCATATATGTCTTGTCATGGTTTTCTGAAACCACCTCCCTCACTATTTCTTACAGGACTCCATCACAATCATATGCCACAACTTGTTCAACCAGTCCCCAAATGATGAGCATCCCCTTGATATCCAATTCTTTGTCTCCACAAAAAGAGAAGCTGTAAATATTTTTGTACATATAAGTCCTTGTCCTTTTACTCTAATCTTTTTGGGATACAGACCTAGTAGTGGTATTGCTGGATCAAAGAGTATTCACGGCTTTATAGTCCTTTAGGCAAAGCTCCAAATTGTTATCCTGAAAGGCTGGACCAGTTCACCACACTACCAGCAATTCATCAGTGTACTTATTTTTCCCTCATCCCCTCCAGCAGTGGTCATTTCTGATAGGTGTGAATTGCTACTGCAGAGCTATTTTAATTTGCATTTCTCTAATCAGTAGACCTTTAGAGCACCGTTTTTTTGGCATATGACTGTTGATAGTTTTGATTTTTCTTCTGAAAACTGCCTATTTATATTCTTTGGCCATTTATCAATTCATAATAGCTCTTATTTTTATAAATTTGACTCGGCTCTATACTCAGTATATATTTGAGAAATGAGGCCTTTATCAGAGAAACTTGCTACAATTTTTTATAATACTTCATTATTTATGAAATCTATTGTTTATTCATTTTCTGTTTTCTTTTAGTATAATGTGGTTTCCCTAATTATCTCTTTTAATTAGGTCTATTTTTGTTTTTGCTTTGTCTGAGATTATGATTGCTACCACTGTCTTTTTTTTACTTTAACTGAGGCATATTAGATTATGCTCCAGCCCTTTATTTTAACTTTGTGTATACATATGTGTTTTTCTCTTTCAAATAGGTCTCTTATAATAATTGTTGGATGTATGCTTTACTCTTTAAAAAATTATTTTCCCTCTCAGTTTCCCCTCCTCCATTGGACATTTTTTAAGCAAAATCCTTCCAAGAAACCCTACATTGTCCACGTCCTAACATATGTGTCTCTTTCTGCATTTTAAGCCCGTTGCTTCTCTGGAAAGAGGTAGGGAGAGGTGATTCATAGCCAGTGCTCTGAGATAGAACTCCAGCCTCCAGCCTCCAGACAGATAGAGGTGTAAGTGCTGCAACCAACTGTAGAGCATTTCTAGGGTCAGTTTGGGGGAGAAATCAGGAAGAGAATGAGAGTATTTTAAGTGAGCTATTTTTGCTGAGTTTTTTCAGAAATCTGCTTAGATTCGTAGCAATCTGCAACCCAGTGAAATGGCTTCCCTAGTGGACAATTGCACCAAGTCCCATATGTAAGAAAAATTGGAAACTGGAAACCCATAGTAGCTATTTTTGTAGTGGGGATTAAAGAATAATAGGATTCAAGTCTGAAGGATTTTCAGAAGCCAGAGTTGTATGTGAATTACTTGGGATAATATTTCATATACCTACACACACACACACACATACATGCCTGCATACATACAAAATGACACAATATAAGATAGAGAGATAGATATCTTATATTGTATCATCTTGTGGCAGTAATAGTTTTGTTTGTGTGATTCTACTGTCATAGGCTAAATTACCTTGACCAGATGAAACCAGAATGACCTAGTTCCTTCACCTTTAGTCAATTCTCTATGAGTTCAGTACTCAATATCTTGCCTTGTGCATGTTTCATTGCCCTTTTTGTTGTGTTTTAAATTCTGTGGTTTTTGAGGAAAGATATCACTTCAAGAAAATAAGCAAAAATCACAGCATTTAGTGTGTACACTGCAATAACTGTTTGAGATATTGCATGCAACAGTTGTTGGTGTGTGGAAGTAAAATATCTCAAGGAACATTCAAACCCACAATGAGACAAAATCAGTTTCAGAGAAACACAAAAGAAAGTGTGGACAAAAATGAAAAACAATGCCAATGACTAACAAACTATTGTAGCAAAATGGTCTAGTTAGAAAAGAGAGACCTTCTGAGGTATCAAAAAGCTGATGTTACCAATATTTATTCCTTTATAGTCCAATATAAGTGCCTTTATAGTTGGAAGAACAACATAATTGGTTTAAAATACAATTGCTAATAATCATTGCTGTGAGGAAAAGAAAACATCATGAACAAGATAATATAAAAGAAAATGAATTACAGAAGACTGGAAAAATGTAATTTTTTAGCTGATTAAACTAACTTTTCATTCCAAGTTGTACCAAAACCATTGTCAAAGAAGTTTGTAGATTTGCATATGTTAATCAAACTGTAAAACGCCAAACCCATAAAATTTGGGGGGGGCGGGGATTGTTTTGTTTCCAAGAAGTTTTTGTCTCCATTGAGGCAATTTTTTTTTTAAAGCAATTGGGGTTAAGTAACTTGCTCAAGATTACACGACTAGTCATTATTTATGTGTGGGTGCTCATTTTCTGAGGCCGGATCTGATCTCGGGTCATCCAAACTCCGAGGCCGATGCTCTTACTCACTGCGCCACCTAGCCGCCCCTTTAGGGCAATTGGGGTTAAGTAACTTGCCCAAGGTTACACGGCTAGGTTTTTGTTTGTGTGGATTAAGTGTCTGAGGCCAGCTCTGAACTCAGGTCCTTCTGACTCCAGGGCTGGCGCTCTATTCACTGCGCCACCTAGCCGCCCCTATTGAGGCAATTATTAACTCTGATTAAATGTATTAATGTACTGAGGAGAGAATCATTCCTGACTTACCAAAATCCCCAAATAGTGATAGAACACTTCACCATGACCTATGACACAAAAGTTAAGATATTTATCTGTGTGACAGACATAAACTTGCTTTCATATCCTGGGGGCTTGATTTACACTCTACTTTAGTAAAACATATTGTTTGTCAAAGCTATACTTGATATCCAATGTGTTATAGTTTCATGATGAAGACTTAAAGAATCTTTGTCAAAATTCTATGAGCTCAATTTCAAATTGTGTAATTTGATTGGAGGAAAAGGAAGATATGTTAAATATTACAAGTTAGAGATAAAAAAAATCAAGGTCAGTTATAAAAGTTAGTAAATATAATCATTTCCTTTGTCCCAATTAATTTGCTTACTGCTCTATTTAAGTTGCTTACTGCTCTATTTAAGTTCCACTGTTGTTTTCAGTTCTGCCTCTAAGGAATCAAAATTGCTGGTAATCCAAAAGGCAGACATGGTAAGTGTGGAAAGATGACATAAACAATTTATAATATATTGCCAACAATGAGCTGAGATTGAGAAATGTTAAGAGATTATCATTAACGGCATATATGACTAGAAAAGAAAGTAGGGTCATCATGTAATAAAAACTGGAAACATACTGGAAAATACGGAAAAATAATGGAAACATTAGGAGGGCAGGACAGCTCAAGTGATCTATTGGTATCTTTGAGATATTAAAACAACCAAAGGGAGGCTTTTGACACTTTAGGTAGATCCCCTAAGGAGGATTTTGGAATGATGGGACAAGATTCACTCAAGAGGTATGGAGTTTGGGGGTTGATGAAATCTCAAACCAGTGAGATCACATATTCATTTTGATATCTAAGTATCTGACCCTAACCATCACATAATAATATAGCAGACACAAGAGTATTTTTGCTTATTTGTTTGTTTTGTTTGGGTTTTTTTTTTGCACCTATGTAAGATAAATGGTTTAATTTGTACTAAACTCCTTCACAAGGACCTCAAGACCACTTTTCTTAGAAGTAATCAAACATCCCTTAGAAAATGCCACCATCTGATGTTTTCATGAATATTTTACTTCATAATAAGAAACTCCTTACTAGGATATGGCATAAATTCATTCTGGCTATTCAATTTTTATCTTTCTTACTAACTTTCCAGTTAGTATATCCTCCTCCATGTACATGGATTGGGGAATCCTACTATATTGCTGCAGCCCTTCATTTTTGTTTTGGGTTATCAACATCTCTACTTTAGTAATTCCTCTCCACTTAACTGAATTTTAAACAAAACTAAAACCCAATGTGGGACTTCAAGTTCACTTCTGGGTTCTTGGGAATGGACTCACTCTATTGATTAAAACAGCCACAAATAAGATTTAAGAGCAGGTCAAACCATTTGAGGTCAAATTTGGAATTTGGTCAGCTATTTTTCCTGCCTATTACCTAAAATGGGAACAATTTTCCTCTCAAAAGTGAGCTTTGGATTGGGAATATTGTATAACTCAAGAAGCAATCTTAGTGAATTAGCCAGGAAATACATTGTTAAAGAAAATTCATTTTGTCCCCTATGGGGAGACTATATAGTTAAATAGGCAAAGGTGATATGGTATGGCCAGGAAATATTACATAATAAACACTGGGGCTCTGCATTCTTTGTGAATTCAAAACCCACTGATATGAATCATGTTGGCAAGATCTCTTGGGGGGAAATACCTTAAAATCAGATTGTAGCCTTTAAATATAGTTATCTCATTTTGATTCAACTTATCTGTATGGAAAAGCTATGTGTCTGGGAATGGGGAGAACCAATTTTTCTTCCATATTGTTGCTAGAGTTGCAGTATACTGGGCTTAGAGTATTTTGGTTCTTGAACTCAATTATCCTACAATAACATTGGGCAGGTCATTAGTTCTTTCTGTAACTCTGCTCTACCGAACATTTCATGGTAATTCTGTGAGCTATATATTTTTATAAATTATAATGAACTATTTAAATGAGAGTTGTTAGAATGATCACTCAAAACATAGAGAATAATCAGCATGGTAGCACATCAAGATTTTCCTCTCTAAACATAACATTTTATTTTATGAGTTATAATTTCAAAGGAGCCCAAAAGTGTGAATGTTTAGTGTTGTAAATGATGTCACCTTGGAACATTTCAATTTCTCTAGAAAGTCAGATGGTAGAGTGAGATTGCATGATTGAAATCTCATTGTGATCTCTGTGGAAATGAGAGATACATATCCAAAGAGAGAGAAAGAAAGAAAGAGAAAGGAAGGAAGGAAGGAAGGAAGGAAGGAAGGAAGGAAGGAAGGAAGGACGGACAAAGAAAGGAAGGGAGGGAGAAAGGAAGGAGGAAGGAAGGAAGAAAGAAAAAGAAAAAAGGAAAGAAGGAGGGGGATGGAGAAAGGGGGAAAGAAAGAGAAAGAAAGGAAGGAAGGAAGGAAAGAGAAAGGAAGTAAGGAGAAAGAAAGGAAGGGAGGGATGAAGGAAGAAAGAAAAAAAAAAGGAAAGAAGGAGGGGGATGGAGAAGGGGAAAGAAAGGAAGGAAGGAAGGGAGGGAGGAAGGAAGGAAGGAAGGAAGGAAGGAAGGAAGGAAGGAAGGAAGGAAGGAAGCAGTAATGTGCTTTAAAATTAAATATTTATAATTCTCATATTTGCATGAATAAAATTGATATCCACAGGTAAGTTTAACAAACTTTCCTTAGAGATTTCTTCATGTTCTTCACATCTAAGGCACCTAATATATTTGAATATATTTGGATAGGAGTTTAGGAGCTGGGGGAGGGGAGCCCATTGAATGAGGTAACTATACACAGCAGAAGAGCTGTCATCTTTGATACACATCTAAACATATGAGGCTTGAATCATACCTGTTTCATTGCCCAACAGGTCTGAAAGGTCCAAAGCAAATATAAATGAAAAACAGCTGTTGTTTAAATAAGGTCAGGCGAAGCAGGGGTCCAGACTATACACCATGATGTTCAATAGTGTTTACATTGAGCAGTTCAAAATGGCTTCAAAGTTTATTTCCATGGGAGAAAGTTGTTGTGGCCAGATTTTCTAGGATTGCTGAAGAACTGTCAACAAGAAATGGCTATTTGGTATAGCTAGTACTATTATTTGAAAGATACGTTCATCAAATGTATATAAAATAGAATCGAAAAAGCAGTGGTTTTGGAGGTAAGGGACCTGGCTTTTAAACTAACCTCTGCTCCTTAGTTTGGTCAAGTCACTTATAACTCTCCAAGTTTTAATTTCCTCACCTCTAAAATGGGCATATACTCATTGCCTCAAATGATATATTGTCTATAAAAGAGAGGATTAGAGATGTTAGCATGTGGAGCTCTCAGCTGAGGGGAACTCCCTCTACTAATGAAAATCTTTATCTTCTATGCAATTTACAAAGTTGCCTTTTTCCCTGAGATTAGTGATATGTCCAGGGTCACACAGTCATATGTGTCATAGGTGGGGACTAGAACCAGAGTTCTATCTATCTGTCTATCTATCTATCTATTGATCTATCTATTCATCTATCTTCTTATTCATCTATCTATCCATCTATTCATCTATCTATCTATCTATCTGTCTCTCTATCTATTCATCTATCTACTTATTCATCTATCTATCTATCTATCTATCTATCTATCTATCTATCATCTATCTATCTATCTGCCACACTCTCTATTGCATAGAAAATTAGAGAAATGCAAATTATAATTAAACAAGAGAAGACAGTAATAACATTAAACAATGGATTTTTTTTAATTAAAGAAATATGGTGTAATCTTTCAAACAGTATACAGAGAGATTTGGGTTTAGGAGACCTGGCTGTGAATCCCAGTTTTCACAAGTCATATAATCAATAGGACTTAGGTTCTTCATTAGTTAAAATGAGAGGATTAGATTAGTTGTTCTCTAACATTCCTCCACTTGTAGATGCTCTGATTGTAATAAGGCAGCATACCCACTGTACAGCCAGAAAGGAAAAAATTACTACATACACACACACACAGATTTTATCAAGTCTAATTTATAATCATCCCAGACTTAGTGAATGCTGAAGATTATGCAAAGAAACAGTAAAAACCATGCAACATGTTACTGTATGTCTCTTGTGTAGACCCTCTTCTTTCCACTCACACATTTGCCAACCTGAAGTAGGCCTGCTTTCATCACCTCATACCTGGACTATTATGAGAGCCTTCTGGCTGATCTGATCTCCCTCCCTTAAGTCTCTCTCAAATCTAATCCACCATCCCTTTAACTGCAAAATAATTTTCCTAAAGCACAGATCTGAGAGTGCAAGAGCCAAGCCCCACTTGCCAACTCAATAAATGCCAGTGGCTCCCTATTGTCTCCAGGATCAAAGGTAATATCCTCTGCTTTTTTTTTTAACAGATTTTAAAACTCTTTCAAAACCTGGCCCGTTCCTTACATTCCCTGTAACCCTACACTTTACATGCCCTACAATCCAGTTACACCGGTCTTGTTTTTCACAAATGACTCTCCAGCTACCATCTCAATGATTTTGTACTCCTCCACACCTAGAATGCTTTCCCTTCCCACTTCTGCCTTTTGGTTTCCTTCACTTCTTTCAAAATTCAGTTCGAATGCTCCTGAGTTTAAAGCCAGCATCAAATACTTACTAGCTGTGTGACCTTGGGAAAGTCACTTAATTCCTATCTGCCTCAGTCTTCTCATATTTAAAATAGGGTTAACAATAGCATAATAGCCTCCCAAGGTTGTTGGGAGCATCAAATAAGATAAAAGTAAAGGGCTTACCTTAGTACATAATAAACACTATATAAATGTTATCTATTGGGGTGGCTAAGGGGCACAAGTGACTAGAGCACCAGCCCTGGATTCAGGAGGACCTGAGTTCAAATTCAGCCACAGACACTTCACACACACACACACACACACACACACACACACACACACACACTCTCAAACTAGCTGTGTGGCCTTGGGCAAGTCACTTAACCCCAATTGCCCTACATTCCCCCTTCAAAAACAACAACAACAAAAAATGTTATCTACTGTCCTCATCATTACCTTCTGCAGGAGACCTTCTTCTTCTTCGTTCCTCCCTGTCATTCCTTCCCCATGCTAGTGCCTTACTATATATATATATATATATATATATATATGTTAAATATAGCAATATATTGTGAAATGCTCAGTGGCAGGCACAGTTTTCGCTTCTCTTTGTAACCCCATCACTTATCACAGTGCTTAGCACAGAGTAGGGGCTTAATAATCTTATTCTTTTTTTTTTACTTTCCCATTAGAATATCAACTTCTTAAGAGTAAAGACCTTTGGGGGCAGAGCCAAGATGGCAGAGTAGAAACAGCACTTCCACGGTGCTCCAGCCCACACCACTTCAAAATCATGTAAAAAGGGGACTCTGAACAACCTCTGGAGCTCAAGCATCCACAGAACAAGACAGAGAAGCTAACCTCCTGCTGAGGACAGCCCAGCAGCCCAGCAGGGAGCGGCCAGCGCAATGCACTAGGAGCTGACAGCACAGCACTCTGGGAGCTAAGCCCAGGACCCCTTGAGTCAGAGGTTTTAGCCCCAGGGCAGCCAGTCCAGCAGCTGGCTGGAAGGATCCCAGAACACCAGCATCTATGGCTTTTCCAGAATTTCCAAAACAAAGTTAGAGGTTAGTCTCCTATGGACTTTGGGAGCAGTATTTGGGAGCTCCTCAGATTTCTTCCCCTGGAGGCTAGAAGCAGCTGAGGAGACGAGGCACAGACGCCATTTTTCAGCTTCAGTTGCAGCTTCAGCTCCTGGCCTGTGAACTGTAGGGGGATCCAGCGATCAGTCTTGGGGGTTAATTGCTCTTGCTTTAACCTCCCTGGTTCTGGATTTTGGTCTGGGGTGGAGTTCAGGGAGGGCACCCAACTAATACCTCTGGTAGTTGAGAAGATCCCAACTTTTGGGACTGAAGCTCCCCTGTCTGGTGGCAGAGTCCTACTGTGGCAACAAGCCCAAAAGTCAAGTAATTAAGTGGTAACATGCCTAGGCAAAGGAAAGAAAATAAACAGAAAATGCAACATTAGACTCCAATTTGGGGGGCAAAGAGGATCAAAGCATGGAACTGGAGGAAGACTGTGAAGTCAGATCTCCTGCACCAAAAGCCCCAAATGAAAATACAAGCGGGTTACAGGCCATAGAGGACCTTAAGAAGGATTTTAAAAACCAAATAAGAGAAGTGGAGGAAAAATTTGGAAGAGAAATGAGAAGGATGCAGGAAAAGTATGAAATGAGAGTCACAGCCTGACTAAGGAAAATAACATCTTAAAAAATAGACTAACTCAAGTGGCAAAAGAGGCTCAAAAAGTCAATGAGGAGAAGAATGCCTTAAAAAGCTGACTTTACCAGATGAAAAAAGAATCTCAACAGCTCACTGAGGAGATTCATTCCTTCAGTTAGACTGGAGCAAATGGAAGCTAATGACTATGAGAAATCAAGATGCTGTTAAACAGATCCAAGCAATTGAAAGAATAGAAGGCAATATGAAATATCTCATGGGAAAAACCACTGACCTGGGAAATAGATCCAGGAAAGATAATTTTAAAATTATTGGACTACCTGAAAGCCATGATCAAGGAAAGAACCTAGAAATCATGCTTCAAGAAATTCTCAAGGAAAATTTCCCCGATGTTTTAGACCCAGAGGGCAAAACAGAGGTTGAAAGAATCCACAGATCACCTCCTGAAAAAGATCCCCAAAAGAAAACTCCTAGGAATATTATATCGAGGTTACAGAATTCCCAGATCAAGGAGAAAATACTACAAGCAGCCAGGAAGAAACAATTTCAATATGTGGAAACACAATCAGAATAGCACAGCACCTGGCAGCTTCTACATTGAGGGATCAAAGGGCATGGAATATGATATTCCACAGGGCAAAGGACCTGGGATTAAAACCAAGAATTACCTACCTAGCAAAACTGAGTATCTTGTTTCAGGGGAAAATATGGTCATTCAGTGGAATAGAGGACTTTCAAGCATTCTTGAGGAAAAAATCAGAGTTGGATAGAAAATTTGACATTCAGACACAAGAAGCAAGAGATACTTGAGAAGGTAAACAGGGAAAAGAAATCAAAAGGAACTTATCAAAGTTGAACTATTTACATTCCTACATGGAAAAACAATAACTGTGACTGATGAAACCTTTCTCAGTATGAAAATAATTGAAGAGTATACAGGCATATGAATACATATGTAAATGTGTGTATACATGTTTACAGGTATACATGGATAGAGGGCACAGGTCGTATTTGGTGGGAAGGAATGATACTTAAGAGATGAAGTTAAGAGGTGAGAGAGGAATGTGGCAAGAGGAGGTGGGGAGAGGCAGAATGGGGTAAACTCTCTCATAGAGGAGAGGCAAGAGGAAATGGTTACAAGGGAGGGGAAGAACAGGAAGGCAAAAAAGGCAAAACCATATTCTCATTGAATTTGGCTCAGGGAGAGAATGACATACATACTAAATGGGATATCTCACCCTGCAGAAGAGTAGGGGGGAGGGGAATGAGAGGGGGGAGGATGGAGGGGAGGGCATGGTGGGCGGAGGGGAGGTTGGAGGCACCCACTTTTGAAGAGGGACAGGATCAAAGTAGGGAATGGACTAGGTGGGGGGTGGGATTGGTGGGATGGAAATATAGTAAGTCTTTTACAATATATCTACTATGGTAATGTTTTACATAGCTATACATATACAACATATACTGAATTGCTTATCTTCCCAGTGGGAGTGGGTGACAAGGGATGAAGGGAATGGATCTGAGATTCAAAGTTTTAAAATTAAATGTTTCAAATGTATATATATATATATATATATATATATATATATATATATATACATACATATATATATACACATACATACATATATATATATACACACATACATATATATATATATACACATACATACATATATATATATATATATATATATATATATATACTATTATTAATACTATTTTGCATGTAACTAGTAGATAAGATGTGCAGGCATTGCGGCACAGAGATTCACCTTGCCCTAATGGAAAAGTCGAAGGAGGTATGGGAGAAGATATGGGAAAGAGCAGAGTGGATGAGGGGATATCCTGTGGGACTGCTATTCTGGGGTGGTGGGTAGGGAATAAATGGTGAAAAAAATTTAACTCAAAATCTGGCAGAAATGAATGATGTAAACCAAAAGTTAATAAAGCATTTGGAAAACAAAATAGTAAAGACCTTTTTAAAATATTTTTCTAATTACATCTTAAGATAATTTTTAACATATTTTTAAGCTTTGAGTTCCAAATTCCATCCCTTCCTCCCTTCCTTCCCTTCTCCCCGAGACTGTTAGCAATCCTCTGAGTATTGGGAGTACAAAGAAAGGATAAAAAATAGACCAAAAAAAAGGTCTCAGATGATATGATGTTATACTGAAAACTTTTTTTAACCTTTTTTTTGCATTCCCATTGCTTACAGTACTTAGCACATTGTTTTTGTTTGTTGTTTTCAGTCATACCCCACTCTCTGTGACCTCATTTGGAATTTTCTTGATAAAAACATGGTAGTGGTTTGCCACCTTCTTCACCTCACTTTAGAGGTTAGAAAACTGAGGCAAACATGATTAAGTGACTTACCCAAGGTCATACAATTTATACATGTCTGAGACCAGCTTTGAACTCAGGAAGTTAAATCCAAGCACTTTATCTACTGTACCACCTCGCTCTAGCTATCCACTTAGCTGGTTTTAAAAATGAAACAAAAAATAAATAAAATCTTCTTCACTGACTTCAGGCTGCAAATATTTAGCACCTTCCAAATACCTAGCTGAACAGGAGGTGGCAGCTAGAATTATGCATCAGAAGCTGGCTATCTTTAGTGGTTTGACAGACACCAAATCCCCATGCTACAAATAAAAATCTCAAAATATCTTTGAGAATTCAACCAAATACACTGTTGGAACTTGAGCATAATCACAGACCAACCTTTTCCACAAGTATATACCCATAACTTTGAAGCATAAAATTGAAAAACATGTTACCATATCAAATATTCATCATCTCCAAGCTTCATGGAATATAACACTTTTGAAATACAGCATCCTAGCAGAAGAAATTAAAATCATGTCAGAACTTGACAAAACATTCCAATAGTCCTGTCTGTTCCTAGAGTTGACTCAGGAATTATTTCTGATAGAAATAATTAATAGACTTAATAAATAATTAAATTAAATAATAAATAAAAATTTTATAAACTAATAAATTATTAATAAAATTAATAAACACAGAAGATAAGCCTAACAGTTTCACCCAATTAAAAAATTAGTTAATTTATCTACCTGTGCAATGTTACAGACAATATTCAGTGCAAAATAAAATAATAGCAAGATGATAGCAACTTGTCTCTGGATCATTTCTATCTAAACTTCATTGAATAAGATGAGCAGCAAAATTATCAATAATAATAATATTAACATATAACAATATTAGTAGGAATGATATGAATAAATACATCTATGCTTCCATATTTCTTTCTGAAGTAATTGAGATTTATCTGTTCAATCATATATATCTTTTTATCCATGGGTAGTCAACTCTTTCCCAATTTAATATTGCATTTTGGTATTTTTAACATACTCCAGATTTGGCAAGAACTCACTTCCTATATATAGAATATAGGCATACAGAGTCAGATGCATCAGACACATAAATAATAAGGGTGGATTTGATACAGGACCAGAATAAAATGAACACTCCATTTCTAAAACACCAAGCTTAAATAAGAAATTATTCTAATCCTTAGAGTGTCACTTTGGATTGTTTGATCAGTCCCTGGATTTCTGTGATAATACCTGCTTACTTTCACTTGCTAGCTTCTCTTGCAGTGCTATTATTTGCTAAAAACCTCTCCTTGAATCTCAGAAAATGAGGGAAATACATTTATGGAGCAGTCTTCATATGTCCCAAGTCCCATAGGTTGGCAACCAAAAAGAAACTAGGAAGAAGGGTCTCAAATTCATGCCATATATTTGTTTGATTGAATTGGGATATTTGGCTAGACGAGGTAAAGATTTAGGGAGAATGATGATAACAATGTTTTAATAATAATAATGATGATAATAAATAATCGAATATTTGCACAACTCCGTAAAGTTTGCAAAGCACTTTTAAAATATGATCCCGTTTCATCTTCTCAACATCCCTGGAAGGCACACGCTATATTGTTTCTATTTCACAGATGAACAAACAAAGACATGCTGAAGGGAAGGACTTGTCCAGGGTTTCACAGCTAGTAAATGTCTAAGCCAGGGCAGCTAGGTGGCATGATGAATAGAGTCCTGGGGCTAGAGTCAGGAAGCTTCATCTTTCTGAGTGCTGTAGAAGTACTCCTGAGATTAATATGTCTGTTTTCTATGAATTACCTTACCAGTCAGGTGCATTGAACAAAGAGTAAACGTATTTGCCAAAAAGAGCCAATCAGGAGCCTGAGGTGAGCCTAAGTCTTGGTCACTCCCAGATGCCTTTGCTGGTGTTTTCTGGCTGCCCTTGCTGAGCTGTACACCCAAAACTGACCTAAACCTGCCTCACAGTCAACTATTCTGACAAAACCATTCTGCTTCTGTGTCCTACCAGTTCCTGGGAAAGATGATTCATTCTTTACCTTAACCCCTCCTGAAACCTGCCCTATGGGATTTTCAAACATAAATTGCCCCTGCCTCTCTTAGTCTGTGGGCTTCCTTATATTTTGTACTGGGATACCTCATCACTAGTGTTTGGTTTTCTTCCTAATAAAACTTTTCTGCTTTCAACTCAGCTTGGACACCTCTGTATTTTGATGGGTGGGCTTAAATTGGTTGACATTTCTGGTGTCAGAAGGGGGATGTTTTGCTGTAAGGGTTGGCTGTGAGGCTGGTTTAGGCCAGTTTAGCATGCACAGCTCAGAAGGTCAGCCAGCAAACACAAGCAAAAACATCTGGGAGTAAGCAAGATTTTGGCTCACTGCAGGCTCCTGATTGTCTCCTTTCTTACTGTGTCCAGTGCACTTGCCTGGTAAGGTAACTCATAAGAAACAGACATATTAATCTTGGGAGTACTCTCACAGTTCACTCTGGACAAGTCACTTAATCCTGTTTGCCTCAATTTCCTCATTTGTAAACTGATCTGGAGAAGGTAATGGGAAACCACTCCTGGATCTTTGCCAAGAAAACCCCTAATGGGATAACAAAGAGTCAGCCACAACTGAAAAAAACACCCAACAACAGGACAACTACAACAAAATGTCTAAGCCACATTTAAATTCAATCTTCTCAACTTCAAACTGAACACCATACCTACTGAGTCACCTGCCTGCCCCAAATATTAGAAGTTTTGCTGTGTAGAAGAGGGAGTAAGTTTGTCCAGTGGACAAAGCAAGAATCATATCTACAATATTCAAATACTTGCTACAAATTAGAGTTGTCCATAAGTGGAATGGATAGCTTTGGGGGTCAGGGTAGTAGATGATTCCATCTCATTGTAGGTCTTCAATGAAAAGATGGATGATTCCTTGCTGAGTATGTTGTAGAAATATTTTTATTCCCCCAAATATGAGGTAGATTAAATGACAGCTAAAGTCCCTTCCAGTTCTGAAATTTTATGATACTGGTTCCTATTCACATTTTTCACCATCTAAATATGTTCATTAAATTATGATTTCCTTCAGGGCAAGGATTGTTTTTTGCCTTTCTTTGTATCCAAAGAGTTTAGCACCATACTAAGCATATAGTAGGTACTTAATAAATTCTTGCAGACTTCATTTTACCTAGAGCACAATGTGATAGAATATCATAGATAATTAAATTATAGAATAGATGGAATATAACATAATAATCCATGATAACATAAGAATATATATACTGCAAATTCTGAGAGTTAAGATAGCAACATGGAAATCAGAATACTGCAATTTGGGCAGCAGCTTCTCCTTGATCACTGAATTTTAACAGCATTTAATGTCAGGCTTGGAGAGATCTTTAAGAATGTCTAGTCCTTTCATTTCATTTAATAGATGAACCAGGACAGAACCCACAAAATGAGAAAGGGAAGCTAACCTCCTGCCAAGGACAGCCCGGCAGGTAGGCAGCAAGCAGCCAGTGCAGCCCTCTGGGAGCCAAGCCCAGCCCCACTAGAGCATAGGTTTTAGCCCCAGGGAGGGCGTGACCAACCAACGGCCAGAGGGGCTTCAGATCACCAGCAGCTGTGGCAGTTTCCAGAATTATGAACATATAGATGCTAAGGACAAAGTGAGAGGTCAGTGCAGTGTGGACTTTGGGATCGAACAGTTGGGAGTGTGATCAGCTTTTTCGCCCAGGGCAAGAAGCAGCTGAGGAGCCTGGCCCTGCAGCCACAGCCATGTGGCTGCTTCAGCTCCTGGCCTGCAGATTGTAGGGGGACCAAGCATTCAATCTGAGGTGTAATTTCTTTTGCTTTAACCTGCTTGGATCTAGATTGTGGTCTAGGGTGGAGCTCCAGGGGTGAGCAACCAGCTTGCCAGAGCATGTGGAGGCTTCAGAGAGGGCACCCAACTAATACTTTTGGCAGCTGAGAAAACCTAATCATGTGAAATGAAACTCCCCTGTCTGGTAGCAGAGTCCTACTGTGGCAAAAAGCCCAAAAGTCAAATAACTGAGTGGCAACATGAGCAGGCAAAAGAAGCAAAACAGAGCAACCCAACTTACACTCCTATGGATCAAAGCATGGAAGAGGAGGAAGACAATAAAGTCAGAACTACTGCACCAAAAGCTTCAAAGAAAAATATGAGCTGGTTACAGGCCATAGAGGGCCTTAAAAAGGATTTTGAAAAGCAAATGAAAGAAGTGGAGAAAAAATTGGGAAGAGAAATGAGAACGATGCAAGAAAATTATGAAAAACAAGCTAACAACCTGAAGAAAATAACACCTTAAAAATAGACTAACTCAAATGGCAAAAGAGTCTCAGAAAGGCAATGAGGAGAAGAATGCCTTAAAGAGATGAATTTGCCAGATGGAAAAAGAATCTCAAAAGCTCACTGAAGAGAATCATTACTTCAGAATGAGATTGGAGCAAATAGAAGCTAGTGACTTTATGATAAATCAAGATACTATTAAACAGATCCAAACAAATGAAAAAAATAGAAGGCAATGTGAAATATCTAATTGGGAAAACCACTGACCTGGAAAATAGATCCAGGAGAGATAATTTAAAAATTATTGGACTACCTGAAAGCCATGATCAAAGAAAGAACCGAGATATCATCCTTCAAGAAATTCTCAAGGAAAACTGCCCTGATGTTTTAGAACCAGAGGGCAAAATAGAGGTTGAAAGAATCCACTGATCACCTCCTAAAAAAAGATCCCAAAAAGAAAATTCATAGGAATAGTATAGCCAGGTTCTGAAATTCCCAGATCAAGGAAAGAATATTACAAGTAGCCAGGAAGAAACAATTTGAATATTGTGGAAACACAATCAGGATAACACAGGATCTGGCAGCTTCTACACTGAGGGATCAAAGGGCTTGGAATATGATATTCTGGGGGGCAAAGGAGCTGGGATTAAAACCAAGAATAACCAACCCAGCAAAACTGAGTATCATGTTTCAGGGGATAATATGGTCATTCAGTGGAATAGAGGACTTTCAAGCATTCTTGATGAAAAAAACCAGAGTTGAATAGAAAATTTGACATTCAGATACAAGAAGCAAGAGAAGCATGAGAAAGTAAACAGGGAAAAGAAATCATAAGGAACTTATCAAAGTTGAACTATTTACATTCCTACATGGAAAAATGGTAATTGTAACTGATGAAACTTTTCTCAGTATGAAAGTAGTTGAAGGGAATAGAAATATACATACATATATATATATATATATATATATATATATATACACACACACATATATATACATGTATATATATATACATGTATATATATGTGTGTGTATATATATACATACATACATATACATGCATATATATGTCTATATAGGAGGGTATATAGGCATATGAATACATATGTAAATCTGTGTATATATGTTTACAGATATACTTAGATAGAGGGCCCAGGATCAATTTAATAGGAAGGGATGATACTTAAAAGGTGAAATTAAGAGTGAGAGAGGAATATAATGAAAGGAGATGTGGAGAGACAGAAAGGGGTAAACTATCTCATATAGAAGAGGCAAGGGAAAATTGTTACAATGGAGGGGAAGAACAGGAAGGCAAAAGGGAATGGGTCAACCTTATTCTCATTGAATTTGGCTTGGGGATGGAATGACATACTCATTAAATAGGGTTTCTCACCCTACAGGAGAGTAGGTGGGAAGGGGATGAGAGAGGGGGATGATGGAAGGGAAGGCAGGCTGGGGGGAAGGGAATTTGGAAGCTCACACTTTTAAAAAGGGACAGGATCTAAGTAGAGAATAGTTCAAGTGGGAGGTGGTATAGGAGGGAGGGAAATATAATCAGTCTTTTCCAATATATCCACCATGGAAATGTTTTGCATAGCTACACATGTACAACCTATACTGAATTGCTTATCTTCCCAGTAAGGGTGGGTGTCAAGGGAGGAAGGGAATTAATCTGGAATTCAAAGTTTAAAAATTGTGTTTAAATAGATAGATAGATACTATTATTAATATTATTTTACATGTAACTGGGAAATAAAATATACAGGCACTAGGGCAAAGAGATTCACTATGCCCTACTGGAAAGTCGAAGGGGGTATGGGAGAAGATATGGGAGCAAGCAGATTATAGGAGGGGATATCCAGTGGGATCACTATTTTGGGGTGGTGGATGGGGAAAAACAGGGAGAAAATTTGTAAGTCAAAATATGGCAGAAATGAATGATGTAAACCAGAAGTTAATAAATCATTTGATTTGAAAAAGAAAAGAAAAAAATAGATGAACCAGAAAAGTTAGGATTATTCAGTATTAGACTAAAACCTAGAACCCAAGTCTTCTGACTCTCAGACTCTTTCCTCCCCCCTAATTTTTGCAGGCCTAAAAGTTTTAGGATAAAATATCTTATTAAATATCTCATTAAGCCAGTGATAGTGCATCCTTTGGGGCAGCTAGGTGCTATGGTGAATAGAGTACTGGGTTTAGAGTCAGAAAAACCTGAGTTCAAATCCAGTCTCAGAAACTTTCTAGCTATCATCTTAGGCAAGTCACTTATTGCCACTGGAAAAAGAAATGGCAAACCACCCCAGTATCTTTGCCAAGAAAATCCCATGGACAGAGGTTCATGGGATCAAAAAAATTGGACACAACTGAAATGACTTAATAATATCATGTTCATCTTTTACTTTAGGATCTTAATGTAATCTTAAATCCTGGGAAATCCAACTAACAATCTTAGTCTATGTCTATAAGATGACAAAATGTTTTTATCCATTCAGCTACCTGTATATTTTACTTTTGTATATCAAAATATGTTTGGTGGCATTTGAGAAAACTAATATATTTGCTATCTACCACAACATACTATTCTCATTCCTGTTTTCCTTCCTCTGCTGCTGTTTCCCAAGCCTGGAATGTCTTCCCACCTACTATTTGAGTTGTCAAAACATGTTGATTTCAAGAATTGGCTGAAGTCATAATTCCTCCCAGAAGCTTTCTCTGATCAGTCTAACCTGTGGTCCTCTTCCCTATTACTTCCCCTCCTCAATAAACTTTAGTAGCTTCCTATTCCTCTAGGATTAAATCTAAAGCTCTTCATGACCTGGTCCCTTTCTACTTTTCTAGTCTTCCTCCATTTTTCTCTCTTCTATACTCTCTATATTTGTAGTGTTGAAAAAGACCACATAGGGCATCCAGTCTAGTATTGACCCAACATATAAGTGTTAACTGTATATATTTCAAAATGGAGTCATCCAACTTCCATTTGCACACTTGCTGCAAAAAGAAATTTATGACCTTCACCAGCAGATCATTCTATGTATGGCAGCTTTCATTGCAAGGAAGCTTTTCCTTATCATGAATTAAAGTCTGTTGCCCAATAAATTCTACTTCTTCTTCTTAGTTCTGCCTTCTAGATTAAATAGAATGGTCCCTTTTGGGGGAAAAAAAAAACTTTAACCAACATTGGTTCATCTGCTTTTTACCCAGGGCTGCCAACATCATAGTGGAGGATAAGGGAGGTTGCACTTGTTGTATAGAGGGAAATGTTCCCTTTTTGTGTTAACTACTTTCCCATTGCTTATCACATGAATCTTTGTGCAGCTATTTCTGGGCAATCACTTCTGTCATGTTATCAAGAGGAAGGGCCAAGGGGATGGTCTGACTACTTTATCATCACAACTATACCCTTCATCAAACTTTATTCTGTGCTGTTTGCCTTCCTCTTGTACTGTCCTTTGGATCATGATCCAAAGGGTCTCTCCTTCCCCACAAGGTGAACATTTTTTGCTTCTCAGGAAAAAAAAAAAAGAAAAAAATCTTAGTTACAATTTGGTATCTGGAAATAACTGCAAGTAGCTATCTATCATCTCCCATTTTTTATCTTCAACCTAAATTTTCTCATATTCTTTTACAGAAGCAAGTATTTCATGTTTTCAAGTCCTCTCATACTGTTTTCCCCTCTTCTGAATAATATCTAATAAATCTCTCCCTTTGAATTAATAATAAAATATGATGTCTAGAACTAGCTATAATACTCCACTTACGATTTGACAAGGTAAGAGTTTTGTGGGAATGAATGAATGAAAAACATTATAAAGCACACACTCCATGCAAATCATTATGGAATACAAATAGAAAAGCCATCCAGTTCTTGCTCTCAAGGAGTTCTCACCTTCTGGTAGGGGAAGATAGAAAATCTAGGGGATTTCAGCAGCAAGTAAGATAGAAAAGCTCATTGATCCTTATGGTGCAGTTTCAAAGCAGATGGTAATACATCTTCTTTAATGCAGCTTCCATGATACAAACAAGTCAGTTTCTAAGGCTAAATCAATTGAAAGTTGAAAACAGCCAAGGATTTTATTGGAAAGAACTTCATTTTGTGGATCTTCAATACCTAGTGTAAGAATTGTTTCATTCTTTGTACTCATATACAAGTAGTATGCAGATTGGTATTTAACAAGTAAAATTGATTGATTGATCATCACAGGCATTACTCTGCTGGATGATGACTATCGGGACTAGACCAGTAACAGGGTTGTTAGTAAGGGGGCACTGCTATCCCAGAGTTGTTGGGCTCACCTGAAGACCCCTTTATATGATTTCTCCCCTTGATGATGACTAGAGATATCTAACCTGAAAATGTCTCATTCCAGACTCTATGATTCTATAGATATGCCCAAGACCATATTGAGAGTTGATGAGATATGGACATAACAGATATTTAACATAAATTTGCATTCATTAATTTGACTGCATATAAGTATGTATATGTGTGTATACATATACACACACACACAACATATATGTGTGTGTGTTTTAATTAGGAATTGAAACCATGTCTTCCTAACTGGATTTCTAGTACTTTATCTGTTATTTCACACTCTTTCACAATTAAACTAGGGATTATCTGAATCCCCTATAAATTTATACCAATACTACTTATTACTTATTTGTTTCTCTCTAATATTCCTTAACAGTTTTTTTTTTTAAGCAATTGGGGTTAAGTAGCTTGCTCAAGGTTACATGGCTAGTTATTTATGTGTGGGTGCTAAATACTGAGGCCAAACCCTATCTGGGTCCTCCCAACTCAACTCCAGGGCCAGTGCCACCTAGCTGCCCCTTTATCAGTCTTATCTCTCCAATGAGAAACTCCTTGAGGACAGGGACCATACCTTTATACTTGTCATGTCCCCTAGGACCCCTAGAACAATAGATGATCCATCAACATTTGTTGATTTATTGGCTGAAATTTTCATTTTCCTTCAGGATACCAAGGCATCTTCATTAAAACTGGAGGTATATGAGGTGTTAAGTGAAGACTAGCAGCTCTGGTGTAAGGGCTGCCAAGCCATTTTCAAGACTGCTTTCCACCTTTGGTGTATATCTGTCATCCATTTCTCACTGTGGCTCCAAGAAACCATAGCATGCTCAACAGCCATATACCATTTGGGCAGATGGGCTAAACCAGATTATTTATAGGCCAAAGACCTATGGTGCATCTCAACTATTCAGTGTTGATGGAGCCACATTGATTAGTGATAAGCAAATGAGCCTGGAGAGATGGGCTGAACACAGTGTTCCATAGTGTTCTCAAAAGATAATCATCACTCAATGCTAAAGACATTGACAGTTAACCTGTGGTTGAATTTAATCCCTCTCATTGAATTTGACTTAAGGAGGGAATAACATACACACTCAATTGGGTATTCTAACCTACAGTAAAATAGGGGGGAAGGGGATAAGAGGGGGGATGGTAGAAGGGAGGGAAGATTAGGGGAGACGGTAGTTAGAAGCAAATACTTTTTAAAAGTGATGGGGTCAAAGGAGAAAATAAAATAAGTGGGGGATGAGATAGGATGGAGGGAGTTATAGTTAGTCTTTCACAATATAACTACTAAGGAAATGGTTTGTGTAACTACACATATACAACCTATATTGAATTGCTTATCTTCCTAGTGGGGGTGGAGAAGGAAGGAAGAAGGGGAAAAAAACCCTGGAACTCAAAATTTTAAAAACAAATGTTTAAAAACTTTTAATTGTTTATTTTACATGCACCTGGGAAATAAGATACATAGCCACTGGGGTATAGAAATCCATCTTGCCCTACTAGAAAGTTGGGGGAGGGATGGGAGAGGATATAAGAAAGAGCAGATTAGGGAATGGGGTATTCAGTAGGCTCACTATTTTGGCGTTGGGGATAGGGGAAAGATGGGGAGAAAATTTGTAACTCAAAATCTTGTGGAAATGAATGTTGAAAACTAAAAATAAATAAATAAATTGGGGGGAAGAGAGTAAAATTTTTGAAATGGGAAATGAGGTTCAAAATCTAACTGGAGAAAATAAATCCCTAAAAATGAAATCTAAACATATGGAATAGGTGCTTCAAAAATTAACTGAGGAAAATAATTCACTAAAAATTAGAATCAATCTAATGAAAACTAGAAGGTTTAGAAATCATACATTTTGGTAAGGGTCATTTTCTCATTCATTATTTTTCTCTTTCCTCTCTTTTTTGATTCAATGACCTTAGAATGATTACAAGATTTTCTAGTAAAGTTAGTCCTGCTCAACACCTACATACTGTCCCCCAAACCCCTACTCTGACCCCCTTCAATTTCACTCATTACACAGGCCCCAGTAAAGTCAGAAAGCATGGAAGAGTAATTAAAAGACTGGGAGGAAATATACTGCTGTGGGAATAAAGGCATAGAAGCCATGGGGGATCAGATTCTTTTTGCCTCTTAAGCCTGATATCACTTTAACTCCTATTGCTAAGCCTAGGGTAGAAAGGTTGGATTTCTGCCCAGGCAGTTAGTGGGGGCATAGTGCCAATGGGAGGTCACAAAGGAGAGAAAAGAAGTTCAGGAGGAGGAGGGAAGCAAAACTCTTGAAATATTCATGGTAAAGGGGTCAAAAGCAAATAAGGTCACAAGATTGTTTTGCTAGTCTATTATTAAACATGATCTCCCAAGATAAGGTTTCTTGGACCCAACACATTTTCAAATCAAATTAGAAAGGATTCCATTGTTTTGAGAATTGATAGTAACCTTGAAGAGAGTTTAAAAAAAACCCAACAAAAAAAAAAAATCCTAAAACCCAAATTTATATTTGCCCTCCACAGTTTGCATTGACTTTGTCCATATTTAACAATGAAGTCCTGTTTTTATATGCTTCATCCCCTTGTGTGAGAAATTACAAGTAAAGTACTGTCTACAGAGAATGTACTCTCAATCCTCCCACACACAGACTTCCACAAAAACAAACAAACAAACAAAACAGATGTAGAAGGACAAAACATAGCAAGACGTTTTCTTTCCTCTTCCAGACATTCTTTAGGCCTTATTCATGATTCTCATTCACGGGTATGATTCTTTTAAAAGACCCTCTGTATCTAGGCAAGTGTTTATATTCATGGCTTATTTATAGTCATGTTTTAAATGGTTTGTAATGTAGTATTTTATCCTGAAGCATCTCCCACTGTGATACAGGTGTCAAATAACCCTACAATGTGATTGGTAGTTAGTTAATCATGTACAAATTTAGGTAAGGGTGAGAAGGAAGAGAAGAGGGTGAGGGATTAGGGATAAAGTTACTCTAGGTAGGGGAGGGCCAATCTCTCTTGAAAAAAAAAAAAACCTACTGATAAAAAGTCAAAACCAGAACAAATACCTACATATCCCCGACCCTATCAAAAAAAAAAAAAACATCCTGAGAACTACATATGTTTGCACTACTCTCAGTCAGTATCTCTTCAAAACCAAATTTAGTGAATCTTCCCCAAATGTTCACATGGACTATTTGTGCCCGACCTGTGGTAGAGCATTCCAAGCTCATAGTGGTCTGATCAGCCACAGTCAGACACACTGTAACTTGATTCTAACATAGTGATGTCCTTTTGGCCCTCTTTGAGAATGTAGGACAACAGCCAAGCAACCACTTAAAACTACAGGTAATGAGTCCCTATATAATGCTTCCCTTTTATCAGATTAATCTAGAGGACACTTTAATATAAAATAAATGCATTTTATTAAACAAACATAAACAATTTAAGGATAAAAAAAATTCCCCCAAACAGAGACACTTGCTGTTGAGTCATTGCCTTTTGTTCAACTCTTCCTTACCCAGTGGACCATAGAATGGCAGGCCCTTCTAATCCTTCACTATCTCCCAAAGTCTGTTCAAAGTCTGGTTTGATTCTTTTAAAAGACCCTCTGTATATAGGCAAACGTATATTCCTGACTTACTTATAGTCAGGTTGATAGCTGCAGCTTCAATATTTGATCTTCCAATGAATTATCTGAATTGATTTCTTTAGTATTGACTTATTTGATTTCCTTGCTTCCAAGGAACTCTCAAAAGTCTTCTCCAGCATCACAATAGGAAAGTGTTGCTTCTTCAGGGCTCAGTTCTCCTTGTAGTCCAGCTCTCACAGCCATACATTGCTACTGGGAACACAAAGAGATACACTATCCCATAAATTCCCAACCCTGTTGGAAGAGGAAACACTTGTAGCTCCCACAAATTATGCTCCTAACTTTGAAGTTCCAGGTAGATCCCATCTGTGCCCCTGGTGCTGCTACTTGTTGCTTTCCCAGAATTCCCCAAAGTCTGACTCCACTACCCAGGCTGGCTTCTCCACTGGATAGTCATCTGTTTCTTTTGAGCTGCTTCTAGTATCTGTTATTGCTACTAGTGTCTTCCTTACTTTCTGCTTATTTGCTTTTTCTCAGTTGTCATATTATACTTTGGTCTGGAAAGTCACTCCTTCCCCACAGGGGAGGGTTTAAAGTTTTTAGTGAGCCTGCCCATAGCCTCAGGGCCATTTTGGTTCTTTTGTGAGTCAGATTAAGAGTTTCCCTCAGTATAGGAAAAAAATCCCTGAATTTATGTATGTCTTTTTAACAGTTCCACATCTTCCTCATCCGAGAATTTCCTTAAACCTGCTTTGATATTTGAGTTGGATTGGGAACATTTATTTTTGCTTCTATCATTACAGCTAATAAAAATAATAATAACAATGACAATAACTAGCATTTACATACTTTAAGGTTTGAATAGTACTTTGCATATGGTATCTGGTTTGATTGCACAATGGGAAATAGGTGTTTTTATTATTCCACTTTGTCCATAAGGAATCTGTGGCTGATAGTGATTAAGTGACTTTGCCAGGGTGACACAGTAAGTGTTTGAGGGAAGATATAAAACTTAGGTCATCCTGCCTCTTCCAAGTCCAGTGCTCTATTTTATCAACTGACTGTGATCATCAAAACCATGGTAATTTTCCTGGATTTCTACTTAAAGCACACTAAATAGGTAAGGGTGGAGGTGGCAAACTCTGTCCTGTATCCCTACAGTTATATCCAAATTGCTGCCCACCATACATCAATTTTTTGTCACCTATTGATTTTTATAGCTTTTGTTAGGGACCTACTCTTTAGATTTTTCTTGAGCAATGACAGAGTGTAATGGAAAGAACAGTAGATTACTGCTTAGGAGACCTGACTCAAGTCCTCCTAGAGCTACAATACAGTTGTAATTTGATCTCGGGCAAATCATAGCTTCTTTGTATATTTCCTCATCGACAAAATGATGATCTTCAGCTCTCATATGTTATAATTCCATTCCTTTTCCATCCTTGGGAATTATTCATCTATTATCTTCAGCCAAAAATAATTATTTCAATGGGGAAGGCACCATAGGGTATTGGAAAGAGCAGTGAACTAGGAATAAATAGGCTGGAGTAACCAACATTCGCCCTGACACTAAACTATTTTTGTAACCTGGAGAAAATTGGTAAACCATTCTGAACCTCTGTTTTCTCACATGTAAAGTAAGAGGAAAAGAGAAAGTTTCATAAGGTTCCCCTTCTTTTAAATAAATGTTTATTTGTCTTTAGATTATTTTATTTTCCATGTATTAAGTACCCACAAGGAATAACCTGAACATGCCAAAAGCAGGCTCCCTACTCAGAATCCTGGATTCATTAGTCACATATAATGGCATGGATTTAATTAGCCTCACTGTGTCATAACGGAATTTAGCATATGGACTTATTTTAGAGCCATAAACAGGGAGTTTGGAATAATATTTGCTCACCTACTGAAAAGATGTTAGTAGCATTATGCATTCCACGTATGTAGACCGATCCTCCCTTAGGACCTTTTACCTAATAAAATTGACAGAACAACCTGTTAGAAGGCAAAAAGCCAGCCAAAGCAGGCACACATACAGTAGGTGTTAGGAGCCAAGAGCACTTTTGGTAGGTAACAGCAAAAACACCAGCCAACAATATCTGAACAGCTGTCACACTGAGGTTACAAGTCCAAGGTCAAGGAGTGTGACACCCAGAAACCAGTTAGAGGAGAGACTGGGTTAATACTTTACCAATCCCTAAAGATCAGAAAACAAACTATCTATTCATTTGAGCAAAAGACAAGGGCATAAGGAAGTGATACTAACAATCAAATTTCCAGTATAATCTGGAAACTTTCTATTCAAACCAGTGAAGTTCTGTTCTACAGACTGGAAATGATCAGTCATTGTAAGGCCTCTGTGCTAACTTTTGTTATGTATAATGTAATCCATGTATAATTTCTTCCAAATTGAGCTCATAATACTTAAAGACATCATTCAGCAGATGGCTGAACATTCTTAATTCTGAACATCTTTATTGACATTGCATATTCCAAAAATATCAGAGGAGAGGAAAAGAGAGGAGAGGGCAGGAAAGGTAAAGAAAGAAGGGGGAGGGAAGGACAAAAGAGAAGCAGAGAGGGATAAATTTAAGTACAATAGAACAAAGGGAGAAAATATTGGGAAGTGAATTTGAGAAAATAAAGGCATCACAATGTAGACCCTTTCCACGTAAAATTCGATTTATCTGGAAAGGTACAGGGGTATACTGGATTCAGCTCAAGTGATTCAGTTGTTAAATGTTCAGAGTGAGCATTTGTATCTTGGAAATAAACAAATGCTACAAATCAGTATTTCATTTATTGCTTTATAGATTGTCTAGACTTAATAAAGTTGTGGAGAAAATGTCAGTAATGCAGATGAAACTTAAAAGTATATCATGTATATATATAGTTATTAATCATTTACCAGCATACTCCTGGAGAGGTATCCCATGAATCCAGTATCATATAAAAACAGTTTGGTATAAAATATATGGAGCAGCTAGATGGTATAGTGGATGGAGTGTCAGTTACTCTGGCTCAAAAGCAGCAGAAATCACCTCGTGTGGTAGCTGTTAGAGCAACTATTGCCCCAGATTTGTAGCTATTATGACAGAAGTTCCCAGAAAATCTACATTAACCACATAATCATACATAGGATTTAGAGCTGGTAAGGATTTTAAGGATCACCTAAGGGGGGAGGGAAGAGAATAAGCATTTATATAGCACCTACTATGTGACAGGCACTGAGCTGAATTTTTATTTTACTCATTGGATCCTCACAATAACCCTGTGTGGGAGGTGCTATTATTATTCCCAATTTACAATCCTAAGAAACTGTGAAAAAACAGACTTTCAGTGAGTTGCCCAGGATCACACAACTAGTAAGTGCTGGATGCTAGATTTGGAATTGCCATTTCCTAATTCTGGGCACTATTCCACTAGTTGCATCCAGAAAAAAAAATCTGCTCATTTGAGATAATGACATTAATATTAGCTGTTTTGTTTTTATAGTGCTTATTATGTGCCTGGCACTGTGCTAAGCATTTTACAATTATTATATCATCGCAACCACCCTGAGAGATAGATGTTACTATTATCCCCATTTACAGATGAGGAAACTGAGGCAAAGAAGGTTTTTATATATATATATATATATATATAAAATCTATATATAATCTATATATACATATATGCATATGTGTATATATATGTTGATGGATAGATATATAAATATATAAAATCTCATTTGATTCATTTAAATTAACCAACCTTTTTCTTCACCCCCATAATACAGATGAGAAAACTGAAAAATTAAAGGACTTGTTTAGGATCAAACTGTTTATTAAGTGGCAGAAAATTGGGATTTCAACCCAGGTCCTTGACATGAAATCCAGTGCTCTTCTGACTTTGGATATAAGAATCATATGCACATCTTGACCCTCATTCAGCTATGTAGATTTCCCTGCTCTCATTAATCTTTTCTCATACCCACTAAAATATCCTCCCCTCAAGGAGTGTGAGCAATTTTATTTTTCATCTTTTCCTTTGTAGCACCTGGTATAGTGCCTTGAACCATGGTGTATGCTGAATAAATATTTGTTGGAATGAATATCTGGTGACCCAAACTGATGACCTTTAGCCAGCATCATTGACCATTTGGTTTAGGGGCCATATCTGTAAACTAGCCTGCTGGTTTAAATTCAATTGTTTATTTGTTTCTCTCTTTACTGGGATCAACATATAAACCATGGATTCTGCTTTCTCTTTGCTTTTGGAGGTCTTTTGACAGCTTTGCACTTCCTCCGAACTTGTTTTTGGATCTTACTTTCACTTTCTAGGCATTATGTCCTCATATGCTTGTTCCTTCACCTGCGTTATCTTAGCTTTTATTATCCTTGAATTTGGCTTCTACCTCAATCTAGGCCTGCCAGATCTTCTCATCTTCCCCACAAAAATGCCACTAAAACTCCAGCTCAGGTAAATTTTGATGGAAGAAGAAGATGAGGAATTTATTCAAAAGCAAGAAAAATTAACTGGAGAAGAGCTATAAATAAAAATTATAGAATCTGGAACAAAGCTATTGAGCTACCTGAGATAAGGTACTTGAGAAGGAGCTGTGGTATAAGGAATGACCACTTCTGAGTGTAGTTGAGGTAGGTTAGAGATCTGAAATCTTCAGAGTTGAGGATAATAATACCTATGTCCCAGGGTTGTTAGAAGGATTAAATAAGATAGCATTTGTGAAGTGCTTTGCAAACTTTAAAATGTCATATAGATTGTCATTCTTTTTCCCTTTTTTGGAAGCAATCAGGACTAAGTGACTTGCCCAGTGTCACACAGCTAGTATCTGAGGTCACATTTGAACTCAGGCCCTCCTGATTCTAGAGTTAGTGCTCTGTCCACCTAGCTACCCTTATAAATTGCCATTATTTTTATTACTGTCACTGTTTTGTTTTTATAGTGCTTACTATGGTCAGGCACTGTGCAAAGCACTGGGGTCAGTTTAAAAAGAAAGGTAAAAACATAATTCCTGTCCTCAAAAAGCTTACTTTGTAATGTGGAAACAACACACTAAAAACCATGTACTTAGATGAGATACACACACATACACACACAGCAGTCTCTATCTGTCTATCTATCTATCCATCTATCTATCTATAGTATAAATAGTGGTAAATGGAAGGTAATCTTAGAGTGATGGCACTAGCAGTAGAGGAGGTAAGAGAGATTATAGTGCTGAGGGGAGTGTTCAATATGATGAGTGACCAATATTCCTGCCCTAATTAGATTTATTGTTGAGCTGTGCCTAACTCTTTGTGAGTCCGCATGGGATTTTCTTGGCAAACAAACTGGAGTGCTTTGCTATTTCTTTCTCCAGTGAAGAAATTAAGGGGTCACAGAACTAGTGATCATCTGAAGCCACATTTGAACTCAAGTCTTCCCAACTCCAGGCCCAGCATTCTTTCCACTGAGTCATATAACTGCCTCCCTATTTAGATGACCTTAAACTTTGCACCTCTGTGTCAGACACTATCTAAGCCTGACCTTAATTTAGATCAATTATTTTGAAAACCCTGAGGGGAGGTCAATTACTTTTATATACAGCATTGCATAAAGGGTGGTCAATTCTGGGGGTGAGGGGTTGGGGATGGAAAGAGTTCTGGTCTCTTCTTTCAAAATTCTGGTGCTAGAAACCAATTTAAGAATCATAGCTTTTCAGAATAATGAATGCCATTTACACACCCAGAAAAGGAAAAAAAAATGTTCAGGCAGTCCTGCTAAAAAAACTGTGCACAAGGTTTTCTTTTCTTTCTAAAGATGCTGCCAGATCATTTCAGGCCACTCGGGAAGACCTTTCCCAGAAGTGACCAAAGCAGGGGAGAATACGCTAGCAGTATTAAAAAAGCAAAAGAAAAGAAAAGAAAAAAGAAACCAAAGAGCCAATCTTTTTTTTTCTTTGACCCCAGATGTGAATTCTGTTCTTGTTCACTGCCTTCTTAAACAGGGCACAATTGACTTTGCCATGAAAACATTCTCATTCTGAAAACAGAATGCAGCTTTTTCACATTTTCGAGGTAATAAAAATCTGAAGTTGCCCTGACTGATCTAGAGTAAGATTTCTTATTCTGGCAAGTTTAATTTTCTAATAAACCTTATGCTCTTGTGAAAATCCCTCTGAATCACTTGACTGGTGAGCTTAAATATTTGAATAGCTCATTGTTACATATCATGGTCGGCAAAGTGCTTAAGCTTCTTGGTGGTGTTCAGTCATGTCTCACTCTGCGAATACATTTGGAGTTTTCTTGGCAAAGATACTGGCATGGTTTGCCATTTCCTTCTCTAGCTCATTTTACAGATGAGAAAACTGAGGCAAACAGGGTTAAGTGACTTGCCCAGGATCACACAACTATCTGAGGTCAGGTTTGAGCTTAGGTCTTCCTGACTCCAGGCCCAGTGTTCAACCTGATGTGCCACCTATCTGCCCATGATGTCATTTTGATTCTCAAAATATGAGATAGGTAGGCACTTTTATTTTTATGAAATAAGTACTTTTAGTATTCTTATTCTACAGATGAAAATACTGAGGCTCACAGACTAAGTGATTTCCTTGGGATCACTCAGTAAGCATCTGTGCCTTCAAAGTCTTTCCATAGTTTAGAGGTAAAACTAGATTAAGCAGTATTATACTTTAATATTTGAATACATAGAGATGAGGAGAGGGGTTCCTTAGTTGTATCAAAGGCAAATTCATTTCAACAGCCACGTATGAAGTTTATTAAATATGAGGAGCTGTGCAAGGCAACTGAGGATATAAAGACAAAAACAAAACAGTTCTTGCCCACAAGCAGCTTCCCTTCTACCAGAATCTCCTACAAGAGACCATTTGTGATTCCTCCAAGTTGTTAATGCCCCCATTTCTCCATTGGGGGTAATTTTCTATTTATTCCATATTTAACTAATAATAAACATGTTGTTTCTCCCTGGTAGAATGAAAGTTTCTTGAGGGCAGAGAATATTTTGTATTGGTAATTCTATCCCCAGCATCTATTAGAGAACCTGCATATAGTAGCTACATCATGCATACATGTGGAATTGATTTGAATTGAGTTTCTCAGGAAGGATAGATTCAATATAAAGGGATTGGACTCTCTTGAAAACATTGGTGGTTATTAGTTCTAATACTTATTCACAATATTTAACCATTTGTTTAATACACATCTATATAATTGCCTGCTCAGATCAGAGGACACTGGTAGGGAGGGAAAGGGAGGAGTACAAATTTTAGATAAAATACTCTTGCAATCTTTCTTGCTTACTGCCCAGTAGGGAGACATGGTACAGACACAATGATAATACACAACATTATGTAAGAAGAATATTTAATAGCAAATTCAGGTTATCAAATCAAAGGATTAAGAATGATTTTAGAGACTGGCATTTGAGTTGGGCTCTAATGATTGGGTAGGAACTTAACAGGAAAGGTCGGGGGAAGGTCTTTGGAGAGTAGGAGAGCAAAGGGTATATTTCAGGACCATAGAATATTATCAGTGGTTGGAGCACAGAGAGGAGTAATATGAGACAGGGTTGGAAATGTAAGGTAGTATTATATTGTGGAGGGCATTAAATGCCAAGGCCAATTATTTTGGTTGAATGCAAGCATTCTCAAATTTTCTGGTTCCACTTCTGTCTCTCTCTTGAATTGCTATACGACAGGGAACCACTAAAGTTTCTTGAGCAGACGTGATCATCTTTGCCATTACATTAGCCTTGCCTCTTCTATGACCACCAGATGGCTCTACTTTGTTCTATACATCTGAGTACTATAGCAGGGGAGCATTAGTTTAAATATTATTTTACCTTACTCTAGAAAAAAAAAAGACAGCTATGTGGTGCAGTGAATAGAGTACCAGGCTTGAAGTCAGGAAAATTCTTCTTGAGTTCAAACCTGGTCTCAGACACTTACTAACTACGTGACCCTGAACAAATCACTTAACTGTTGCCTTAATTTCCTCATCTGTAAAAGTAGCTAGAGAAGGAAATGGAAAACTGTTTCAGTGTCTTTGCCAAGAAAACCCCAAATGGGGTCGTGAAGAGTTACTGAACAGTAATACTCCGAAAAATGTTTCTAGGATAAGAAATGCATTTGTGGGCTATAACGTTAATATGACATTGTAAGCCAAACATTAAATTTAAATAAGATTACATTGAAAATAATGTAAGAAAGATTATCTGAATGAAGGATGAATGAGGGGTAGGATGAAAAACTGAAGCAAACAGACAAAATCCCTTGTAGACACCCTGTCTCTCCATTCTCACAGACACCATCATGGTATAACTAAACCATCATTTCCATTCATCTGCACTGATTTTGTGGAGCTATAAGCTACAGGACCTCATAATTCATTGTTATAGTAATAACAGCTAGCAATTAGGTGGCAAAGTGGAAACCTGGTGTCAGGAAGACCTGAGTTCAAATCTAGCTGTAGATATTTACTAACTGTGTGATCTAGGACAAATCACCTAGTCTCTGTTTGCCTTAGTCTTTTCATCTATAAAATGGAAAAAAATGATAGCACTTACCACCAAGGGTTATTGTGAGGATTAAATGAGATAATTATTATAAAGCACTTAACACCACATCTGACACATGGTAGGTTCTATGTAAAGGTTGGCATATATCTGTATCTACCTATATCTATTTGTGTGTATATATACACATATGTAAATGCATATATACAAATGTATATGTGTATATATTAGGTATTCTATACATATTATTTATTGTTATATTATTGATTATATATGTAAACATACATACATATATATATATATATATATATTCTTTTTTTATTTTTGGAGGGGGAAGGTAGGGCAATTGGGGTTAAGTGACTTGCCCAAGGTTACACGGTTAGTTTTGTGTTTGTGTTAAGTGTCTGAGGCCAGATTTGAATTCAGGTCCTCCTGACTCCAGAGCTGGTGCACTATTCACTGAGCCACCTAGCCTCCCTATATGTAAATATATTAAGTGATATCATAGGTACATGATACAACTTTAGCTTTGCAAACCACTTTGTATATGTTTATTTCATTTGATCCTTACTCCAAGCCTGGGAGGTAGGTGCTCTTATTATCTCCATATTTACAAATAACAAAACCAAGGCACAGGTAGGTTAAGTGAATTTTCCAAGTTAAATAAATTCTAATTTGAGAGGGTATGAGAAGTGAGGAAAAAGGAAGAAAAAATATTGAAAAAGGGAGACAAAATGATTGGTGATTTATAGGCCAACATAGTGAAGTCTGAAGGAGAAGCCTGTTTAAGGGGAATGCCCAATTTTGGACATGCTGAATTTAGGTGGTATTGGGCCCTTCCTGTAGTTCTGCTGTAAGTACTTGAAGATAGGGATAGACAGCTCAGAAAAGAGGCCAAGACTGACTTGAGAACTCTCTGTAGAGGTAGTAGATGAAGTTATAGGAATGAATGAGATTGGCAAGGGAGAAAGTAGAACCAAGGAGAGAAACTTTGAGAACACCTTAGAGAACAGAAAGAGGATAAATATCCAGAGATGATAGAACATGAATTGTTTGAGAAACAGAAAGAGGATGAAGAAAATGTTATATCTTTGCAGTCAAAAGAGGAAAGCATATATATTAGGCAGTATATTCAACAGTGTTGAAAGCTACTGAGACGTTGAGAGATGTAAAGAGAAAAAAAAATCCACTGGATAGGGTGATAATTAGGTAAACGATTTGAAAGAGCAAGTTGAGTAGTGCAGTGTTCAGAGGGCAGATTTCAAAGGAACTAAGAGGAAAGCAGGGAAGGAGAAAGTGGAACTATCTGGAGTTGACATTTAAAAAAAAAAGTTGAGGAAGGGGTAGGAGAGAAAGATGAAACAGCAGCTAAAAATGTCAAAGGAAAACTGAAGCTGCATGAGAGAGGGCATGACTGTCTGCTGGGACACGCAGCCCAATTCAACCTGCCTATATTAAAGGCTCTTTAAACTCTGACTTTGCATTTTCATTTCACTCACAAAGTTTCAGCTGTCATTTCTATGGGGTTTAAATCTACTCAAGGAACTGTGCCAAGAGCTAGAGATAAGAAGGCAAAAGATCAAAGAGGCTCTGCTGGAGGGTCTCACATCCTAAAACACAAGTCTGTCTACCCCACTCCTTTGTGCAATAAACTTTAGTGCTCTCTATTACCAATCTCCTCTGGTTCTCCCCCTACATAGGCATCTGACTGCTCTTTCTCAGTCTTCTTTGTTAGATCTCCATCTAGATCATGCCATGTCTCCTGGGACTCTGTCCTGGGCCCTCTCATCTTTTATATTTTTTCACTTGCTGATCTTGTCAACTCCAATGGATTCAGTCATCATCTTTATGTTAATAATTCTCAAATCTCCTTATCCAGCCTCAACTTCTCTGCTCATTTCTTGTATCTCATATATCTCTGTTATTTGTTTCAAACAGATGTCCAGTAGACATCTTAAACTCAAATGTTCCAAACTAAACTAATTTTCTTCTCCCTTCCTAACTCCCCTATTACTTTCAAGGTAATTACCATCCTCCCAGTCCCTCAGGCTCATAACCTATGTGTCATTCTCAACTCTTCACTCTCTCACCCTCTATAGATTATCTGATGAATTTATCTTTGTAACATTTCTTGCATATGTCCCCCTCCCTCATCTTCTGATTCTATACCTTGGTGCATGCCCTTATCACAGGTCTGACCACATCAGCCTCCCTCCCTCTCACTCAATGAATTCCATTGGTTTTCTATTACCTCCAGGATCAAAAATAAAATTCTTTTCAAAGCCCTTCATAACCTGCCCCATACTTTTAACTTTCCAATCTTCTTATCCCTTACATCATCCCCACCCATACGCAAACATACACCAAACATTCTTCAATGTACTATCCCTGGTTTTCTTGCTGTACTTCACATAAGAGACTCCATTTTGTGACTCTGGACATTTTCACAGACTGTCTCCCATGCATGAAGTGATTTCTCTTCTCATCTGTGCCTCTTAGCTCCCTGGCTTCCTACAAATTGCTGTCAAAACTATATCTTCTTCTATAGGAAGCCACTTCCAGTTCTTCTTAATTCTAAGGCCTTCTTCCAGTTGCTTATTTCCAATTTTTCCTGCATATAGTTTGTTTGTACAGTTAATTGTGTCTTGTCTCCCTATTAGACTTTGAGCAACTTAAGAAAACAGAATGTCTTTTGCTTTTCTAGGTATCCCTAATATTCAACACAGTGCTTAGAAAACAGTGGGCACTTAATATATGTTTACTGACTTACTGGCTAAAGTGTGGCTTCTAAGAAGGAAAGACCTTTTCTTCAAGTTTTCATCCGTTTCCTTGCCACACACACATAAGCAAGGTATCAGACCATCATGGTGGACACAGCCATCTTCTGAGAAGTTGTAGAATAGATGTGCCTGTGACCTGTTCACATCTTCCAAAAACCAGAATGACAATATAAATATTTGGGACTGCAGACTTTGCTTAATTTGGCATTAGCAGATGCTTCTGGAGCTATGTGACTTGATGGTCTGCAGCTTAGTGTTCCTTTGACATCAGTAGAGAGAGAAAAGACAGGACACACAGAGATCTTACATTAAAGCAGATAACCCTTGTGTAGACGAGCTATGCTTTATTTATTATATACTATTACTTGTTAATTATATACTGACATCAAGAGACTTTATTATATTATCATATGATTTTATTAATCAAAGATATAATTAAGATGAGCTAAATTTGTAGAGAGCCCTGACACTTCTTCCTTTACTGTTTGGCCACAAAAAGGGGCTTAATAAACAAGGTTTCACAATGTGTTCATTTCATCGCATTCCATAATTTAAGCGAAATCCAAAAAATACTCAGGCATTCTTAATATTCCACAATATGATGCATTCTTAATGTCCTTTAATGAGACATAGGTATGAAGTGAATAAAGCAATTATGCCCAGGTTGGGAATTCCCCTGAGTGAGACATAGAGTCTATGTGGGTCAGATATCTGTGGGTATAGTAACTACTCAAAAGTCTCTTTGTGTGATCCCTTGGAGAAGTTCTGCTTGCCTTTGCTGCTTTCTCAAGTCTCCTAAGCACTTATTCATCCCAGGTATAAGATCAGATACTAGAATAGCTGGAAACATGAAAACAAAGCATGTTTTGCAAGGAACAAATAGAAACGCTACATGAAAATGGAGATAAATTATATTATATTGGTTATTTGTGATTACATGAGAACTGACAGTGTTCTCAGTGGTATACAGTACATAAATACTTTCTCCCTAAGGGTTATCTAGATAAGCAAAGAAGACAAACCACCTTGATATGAAACATAATTAAAGAGTTGTTAGGAGCTGTGCAGCCCAGTGTTGTGGGTTTTTTTTTTTTTTTTGACATGTGACAATGACTTTGTGTTCTCAGATGTACCCAGAGATTTTGATATTTAGCCAGTCATATATCGAGGTCTTCATCATAGCATCTGAGGCCTGGAGGCACCTGAAAACAAATGTGTGCAGGTACAGCTGAACTCCCTGTACATCTGCTTGGTCAGATAGGTATCTACCGCATCCTTAGAATAGGCCCTAGGAAAGACTGTTAACCTTTTCTAGTACTAATAGTTCTTCCCTAGAAAGCCCTTCTTGTACCCTGTTTAAGTGTCCCTTCTCTTCATTCTTATCCCAGTGGTAAGCATAGATGAATGTGTGACTTTTTAAAAGTTTAAGAGACATACTTTCTGAGTAATTAATACTTTTATTAATAATGCTAACATTTTCTTAATAAAAGACGCCAGTGACACTCTTGAATGCCAAAGACTGTCATGATGATGGGCTTACAGTTTATATGCCCTCGGAAAAGAGGGTTTTCCAGAGGGTGGCACTCAACTCTGAGGTTAACAATTATTGAGAGAATGAATATTACAGTGAGAAGTGGGCTCACTCCAATAAGGGGCTGAGAGAGTAATATCATGTTACTCTTGGACAAAGAGACTATCTCTAGACCCAAAGAGACTATCTTGAGACTATTACTAGAATGACTAGTAATACAAAGCAATAGACCCTCATTACATGTCATTTAAATCACAGGGAAGGTTTGTAGCTTGATTTGAGACACATAAGAGAAACCAGGGCAGCAGGAAAAATCAGGGCAAGGAAGTATCCCAATCACAGTTCCCAATGAGACAGGATGTAGCCAGAATCTGGAAGGGTTAGGGTATGCTGGGTCTGGATTTCAGTTACTAGGGAAACACAGACACAACCAAAATCTGTGATGCCCCAGCTTTGGGGAATCTAATCAAAGAATTTATCACCACCCAAATCTGAACACAACGGGCTTTCCCAATTTAGATTAAATTCCTTTTAAGGTTGGATGGAGTCTGACCAATATATTGAGGGGAGTTAATTTAATGAGCTTCAAGAGACTGAACTCTGAAATGAGGACTATAGAAAAAGGGGGGAACTCTAGATCTCCCCACATCATTAGTTATTATTTATCATTTCTCTCAGGTGCCATGTTCCATGCAGACCTCTGAAGACAGTTATTTAATCATTCTAGAGGTCCCTCAACTTTTATAGGAAATTTTCTTTTAACTCTTTTTGGTGTAAATCTTATAGTATTTTCCAACTTCAGTCATGATGTTCATCTTATCTGGCTGCTAACAGGGTTTGTCTTCCTTAGCTGGTTAAAAAGAAGGCAACAAATGGGAGAAACTGAGTCAAGAAATTTTAATAGAGTGGTACAATCTGGCCTCAAGTCCAGAGGGCATATGAATAATTAGCATGCAATTTAATTTTGCTTTTATAACAGCTAATCCCTGCTTCCCCCCTTCAGGCTATTGAAATTTATCACTTTGTGAGAGTGTGAGGCAATGAACACTTCACAAAGGGAATACTCTCTCAAGAAGTAATTTGCTTGGTATCTTCCTGCCAGCCTTCTTTTAAAGGCAAGATAAAAAAAAAAAATTCTTACGCTGAATAACTTTGCCGTTCTGCTCCTTGTGGAAAAAGAAACAAACAAACAAACAAACCTTCTAGTATGAACCAAAAGAAGGACCCATTTATATCATCTGAAACTGAAATTCCTCACAAATTATTAGCTTCAAGCCCAGACTTTCAATGGTCTATTTCTGGGAATTTGCAAGTATTGCTGGTGTTTGCCAAAGCCACATGTCACCAGTTTCACTGGAGGTATTCTGAGGGTAGGTCCTTCACAATGCTATCTGACAGTAAGCATGGTGCTATTCTAGTCTGTGGTACAGATTAGTTCACAAAATCACTAAAATGACCAGTAATACAAAGATATAGGCCTTCATTACAGGTCACTTAAATCATAGGGAGGGTTTGTAGCTTGACTTGTGACACATAAGAATATAAACCAAGAAAGCAAGAAAAATCAGGGTAAGGATGCATGCCAGTCACAGTTCCCTATGAGACAGGATGTAGCCAGAATCTGGAAGGGTCAGGGTATGCAGGGTCTGGATGTCAGTTACTAGGGAAACACAGATACAACCAAAATCCATGATGGGGCAGGCAGGATGTACAGGAGCTTGGCCTTAAGTGGTGATCTCTAGGCTATAGCAGGAAGAGGAAAGGGGAGGAAGATCCAGCAAGACTTACCCTCCAGATTCTTATTCTTCCCTTTACTTTGTGTGCAAGTTTTCCTTGGGTCAGTTCCATGACAGGAAGAATGTAGAAGAGGGCAGTATTTGAATGGTTTCCCACTTTTGATATATAGTGGAAAGGTCACTAGACTTGGAATCAGGAAGATCTGGGTTTAAATTCAGCTTTAGACACTCAATAGATGTGTGACCTTGGCAAGCTACTTAATTTCTCTCTGCCTCAACTTCTCCATCTGTAAAATGGAAGAAATAGACTTAATGGTCTCTGCAATTCCTTCCAACTCAATCTACAGTCCTATATATCAAGCAAGGAGATAGTAATTAGCAAGGCTGCATGAAATAATGGAAGTTTCTAGAACATAATGTTTTCAGAATATTCCAGAAAAGAGATATAGTACCCAACAGGAGATGGAAACATGTGTACAGCAGAGATAGTCTATTATAAGAAAGCCTAACAGCTTTCCCCTGCCCCCACCCTCACCAAGAAAGAAAAAAAAGGTTTGTTTTTTTGTTTTGTTTTGTTTTTTTCTTTTTCTGGTCTACCACAAGTTGTCAGTTTAAAAAGTTTTTCTTATATTTCTGATATGGTGACAAAGGGAAGCTGGGTTGGATCTAGTCCAGTAACAATGTGTGACATGATGCAATTCGATCTTCTGGAAATGCAAGCAACACAAGTCATTTCAACAGGAATGTTAGTAAGTGGTTTTGTTTCTTTTTCCAAATTTGAATACTTTTGCTGTTGACTGCCCTGTAGGTACCACAGTCTCCCAAGCTTAGGGACTAGAAGTTAGTTTGTATATACTCTCCAAGTGTCATAAATCTAAAGAATATTGAAGTGTGGTTATGATAACCCCTTCCCAGTTGTACAAAACGCATTTATTATGGCCACTGGCCAAATTATGTGTGTGTTTCTTTCAAAGAGACAGCATAAAATGTCTAACAGGGTTGATAACATTTTAAATATTTTGTGCCAGTATTTTTTGTTATAGTTATTTTCCTTTGGGATATTTTTAATACTTATAAGAATGTAAGTGAGTTACCAAAAAAGGGGGGAAAATAAAGCTGAGCATCAAAAAGGAAGAATTAACACCATTAGTTTGTAGATGCTTCTTTGAGGATTACAGGAAAAAAATCACAAAGAATGTACCAGTCAGGGTGATCCATTTAGGATGACTTTTGAATGATGAACTCAAGAACAGAAAATCTAACTATTTATTTAGTTATTTAGATTTTGCTAGAATTTATTTCCTGTTATACTTGCTACTTGAAATCTGATCAGATTTACAGGGGTGAGGAACCTGCAGCCTCGAGGCCACATGTGACCCTCTAAGTCTTCATGTGTGGCCTTTTGACTAAATCCAAACTTCATCCAACAAATCCCCTTAATAAAATTTGAATTCAGTCCTTGAAGACCTAGAGGACCATATGTGGCCTTGAGATTGCAAGTTCCCCACCCCTGAATTAGAACCTTGTAAGAAACTTTTCTAATTAAGCACTGGAGAAAAAAATTGTAAGATAAGTTTTCATGTCAAGTTGCATACTTACTATAATTAATGCAGTTTTTCTCTTTGTTTTATAAATCTGACCAATTCCAAGAGTTAATGCTTTCTCCCCTTTATAGATACAGGGCTGATTAATATAGGCCCTAAGTCATAGGCTCGTAATTCTAGAGCTAGCAGGGACCCCAGAGTTCATCCAGTTCAAATTTCTCATTTTTTAGAGGCAGAAACTAAGGAAGTCCTACCCTTGAAAAGCATCTAATTAAAGTGGGGTTGTATTTTTAAATTCAAAGATATAAGTAGATTTGAGACAGACATATCAAATAGGCTACCAGTAAAACTCCCCAGGGGTGGCAAGATTAAAATGAGATTGAGAAAAGTTTAACAATACAGTAAAACAAAGATAATGTTACTTTGTAGTTTTCTAATTTGATATACTGTCCACAAGAGTTGGTTTCTATTTGAGACTGACATCACTAGTGTAAAAGTCTAGGTTATTCATGACTATAAAGCTGTGTGAATACTTGTAGCATGGCCTTTATCTGAATTAATAAGATGAATGCTCTTTTGTCATCTTCTCATTCTTACAAAGTGCTTCTGGGTATTGGGAATAGTTAATATGGAATTCTGAATCTTTTAATTTGAGGAAGGACAATGGAAACTGTAGTTTCTGCTGTAATTACAATTGATCTGTAAGGTCTCATAGGACCATAGAATTAGAGCTAGAAGAAACATTCTAGCTGAGTCACTGAGTCCAACCCTCTTATTTTGCAGATAAGGAAATTAAGAGACATCATGGTGAAGTAACTTGCCAAGAGTCAGAGGGCTAGCAAGTGACTGAGGCAGGATTGGAACTCAGGTCTTCCTGACTCTAAGTCAAAAGATTTATCTACTAAACCACCTAGTGTTGTCATCAGCATAAGTACTCCATCCATGACTGCCCCGTCTATGTAACTCTTCTCCATATGTTCCCATGATTTTGCCAAAGTGGGGCCCACCCAATGTGTTAGGGACCTTTCTTGAGTTATGTTGACATCATGGAGATAAAATTGAGCATGTGGGACCTGCTCTCTCCATGGGATCAGCTCATCTTTTTTTAATCATACATTTCTTTGAAAAGTTCCTTTGCATCACTTTCTTTCTTTTTTTCTGCACTTTCAAGTTTATTTAAAAATCAGACATTAGACTGTGTTGAACTTCTGGATGGCAGCAGCTTCCAACTAAACAACCAAAGTCATGCATTAGGCATAACAGTACAGCGGCATATTTATGGAGAGTGAATCAGGATTTGGTGGCCTTCTTCTTTCACAGGTCTTATGTCTTAAGAACCACTGAAGGTGGTGAGTTTTCCAGCACTGCAGAAATTATTTTTGACAAATAAGAGGTAGCTTTAAAAATCTCAGCTCTGGTTTATTTTGGCAAAAATCACTGATACAATAGAATACAAATCTAGGAGTAAATGGGAATGTATGAGTACAGATCAATGCACAGAATACATTTCAGTCATTCACTACAAAACTGAATGGTGGTGGGTGGGATGAGGTGGGGGCAGGTGATGTCATTAGTTCACTTTCAAATCCTTCCCCACAGCACAATGGTCACTGGGTCACTGGATGCATACTAGCTTTGTGTTGCTGGTAGGTACTGAGAACCAGACCCCTGGGATTTATTAAAGGCAGCAAGATCCTTGAACAGGGGCTGGGTAAACTTCAGTTTTCTTTGTCCTGGGACCATTTCTAGAGCCAGGGGTATGTCATCTTTCCACTTGCTCTGGATGCAAAGGCACAGCCATCTGAAGTGAATCTCAAGAGTTTTTAACAGCATTGAAGTTGTACACCTCCTGCATTTGCTGTATTCGTGACACTGGGATAGGTGCTGCCACTAGCATCAATGCTAGAAAGTTAATCAGCTGATAAGATGACATATCCTTTACATCTGCTGAACAAAATGTGCCCAAATCATCTTTTTTGGCTTTGATTCAAGTCAATGGCTCAAGTCAATACAAGCCTTAGTTAGAGTCATATCATATTTTGGTTTTACAGGAGGCAGGCTGGGAGAGAAGAACCAGACATTCCAATCAACTTGGTTAAGAACATTGGTCTTGTCTTTGAAGTGGGAATACAGGAAGGATTTCCAATCATCAGTCATTATCCACTTGCAGTAAAATTCTTTAATATAAGCTTTTAAGATTGCCAGCAGAGCCTGTGGTCCTCCCAGAAGCTGTTCGAGATAAAAGAGCAGAGCAAAGTCCTTCTCATAGGGTATGGAGGAATATACCTCTCTAGGATCCATGACCTTCAGGCTCACCACCAGTTTGGTGAAGGCATGAGTGTCTCCATAAGTCTTGATTGGGTTCTGTAGATCTCTCCATCCTCCCTGAGCATGGAAATGCCTGAACTTTTGGCCAAATGTCCAACCACAAATATGGCATTTCAGGTACATGGTATGTCCTTCATTTAACCAAAAGTGATCCCAAGTTTTGTTCCTCACGAAGTTGCCTGTCCAGCTGTGAGAGGTCTCATGGGCAATCACATTGGAGAGTGACTTGTCACCTGATGATAAAGTGGTTGTCACAAAAGTAAGGTAAGGATTTTCCATGGGCCATAAGGGAAGGAAGGTGGTAAGACCAGCAAGTTATACTGTCCCCCAACATAAGGTCCTCCCAAATCTTCTGCAATTTTCAACATCTGTTCAGTCTAGGAAAACTCCAAAGCAGACTTTTCCACCTGTTCTTTCTCAGAACACACCAGTGTTCTTGGGCCAATTTTCTGTTTTCTAAGGCCCCAACGACAAGTGGGATCAGATAGATAGCACGGTTTTGGGATTTTTGTATGAATTTATAGATTTTCCTACTTTTCTGCAGGATCGGGGGCTTCTCCATCACGGACAGCATTCATAAGAGCCAACTGATGCCTCAGCACTGTAGGTCAGCTTCACTGAGGGAGGGGAGAATACCTCTGCAGTGAATGGCCTGGCACTGGCTGAAAAGATAGGTGTGTTTCTTCCCAGACAGCTGTTCACAAGTGAGCCACTGCAGAGCTGAACTGGGGGGCGGTGGGGGTACGTTTCATTGGAAATCTTCACAAGCACTTCTTGCCTTTTTGCTCAGTGCCAAAGGAAGAGCGATTTCCAGTGGGGATTATCTGAAGCTCTGTCTTTCACCCAGACAGAATCGGACTTCTTGTCCATTAACCACGGCTTTTTTTATTTTAATATCCTTTGTATCCAAAATCGCGCTGCGCAGGCTGTCCTCCTGGGAGCGCACAGTAGGGGAGAAGTGACCCGCAGTGCCTGCAGAGCGAAGTCGACGGCGCAACGCAGGTGCAGATGTGTGATGTGGCAGAAGGAAGCTGGCGAGGCCAGGGAGTACCAGTTGGGCGCCTCCACCATGGCTCGTCAGCTCCGGGGACCTCGAGAGCCGCACACACTCAGGCCGGCTGCCCACGTCACTTTCTCTTCATCATTCCTCTTTTTACCACATTACAAACTCCTGCCGATGATCAGGAATCTCTCCCTTTGGGTGCCCTTCAGTCACAGAAACTAAAAGTAGGATGAAGCCTCAGATATTCTATCAAACAGGAATATCTACAGGTCAGATATCAGATTATAGATATGTTTAAATAAGATATGGATGGAAAGATTCTGGTTCAAATAAAACGGGGGCTTTGATTTTCATACTGTCTCCCAACTGACCATATGATGAGTTAGTATGGCCTCTCCTCTCTACCAATGAGCAGAAAAACCAATTCCACTCTGCATTCTGCTTTCTCAGCAGATTTTCTCAGGGACAAGGTGGCATGCGCTGTAGTGGGAAGTCTCCAGTCAGTACAGAGCCATCTGGTAGGACCAGGTGCTGCAGCCTCTTCACATAAGTTCTAATTAGATGTGAGTATAGAACTCTCAGAGTAGCTGGTGTCTTGGCATTGTTCCTTTCCTCTCTTATCTAAAAATTCTAAGAACTCCCAAAGGGTGAAGTCAACAAGGAAGACAAGGGGAGCACTGTACACATTCCCTTTTGTGTATCAGCTAAAAATGTTGTAGGGAAGGAGAAAGAAGGAAACAATAAGTAGGTTAGAGTTCATCTATTTTTTTAAACAGGAGTTCTGAAATATTTTTTATCAGGGACCTTTTTGGTATAAGGAATTCTGTAGACTCCTAGAAAATAGCAGTAACAGTAGCGATAATAGTTAGCATTTAGAAAGTACTTTAAGTTTTGCAAAGAACTTTACATATGTTATCTCGTTATCTCCAACAATGATGGAGATGGGGGCTATGATTTTCCCCCCTTTACAGGAGAGGAAAGTGAGATTGAGAGGTGAAGTGATTTGCCCAAATTCATGCAGCTGCTAAGTGCCTAAACAGCATTTAGACCCAGATCTTCCCAATTCCAAGCCCAGCTTTATATATGCTGTGCCATCTAACTCTCTTATTCTCAGAATGTTTTTAAATGCATTAACAAAACATCCATAGCATTAGCCAAAGGGGTGGAGTGGGGAAGGGAATAAACATTTGTATCTGTAATTTACCAGGCACTGCTATAAGTGTTTTTACAACTTTTGTCTCATTTGATCCTCACAACAGCCTTGGGAGGTAATGCTATCATTATCCTCATTTTACAGTTGAGGAAACTGAGGTAAACTAAGGTCACATTATTTGCTCAGGGTCACACAGTAAGATTAGAATTAAACTCCTCTTCTTGACTCAAAGCCCAATGCTTTATCTTCTGGCTCACTAGCTGTCTGGTGATTACAGTTGAAATTGATCGAATATAAAGGAATCCACTTAAATTTGAATAGTTCATATATATTAAAAGATAGCAAGTTCACAAGCTCTGAGTTAAGAATCTCTATTTAGGGTTTGGGAAACCTGGGCACTTCCAGTGATTCCATGAAAACACAGACTTTCCAAGGGGATGCACCAGTCCCTCTTGATATCACTATACCTGAGCAGAAAACGTCCTCTGAAATTCTTCCCTCTCTACCAAACTCACTCTAGGTCCAAGAATTTTTGACTGATTGTCCTATTAGTCCTCAACAGAACAGTTCCGGTGGGAACCAGAGTAAGACACATGCAAACATAATTGATGGTCTTTATATAATAATGGCTACTATCAATTATGTAGTGCTTTATAGTTCAAAAAGTGGTTTACATGTATTACCTCATTTTTCCTCACAACATGCCAGAAAAAGTAGCTGTTATTGTCCCAGTTTTATAGATCAGGAAACTGAGGTAGGTAATCCTTAAATAATTTGATCTGGATTACATAGCTAGTATCTTGAGTACAAATTGGAACCAGGATCTTTCTTATGCTTGATCTGTTGTTGTTTATCCTTCTTTTTTTAAATGATCAATGTCATCACAGTCTTGACTCATGGGTGAACTGGATTTAGGTGAGGCAGAATTGCACAAAGTTTTCAGCTTCACTCTCTCTCTTTCAGAATCATTGAAGTCCAGTGGCAAGATAAAAAGTTAGTGATGGCCTAGAATGCAATAAATGATCTTGTGGTATCTTTGATGCCTGACCATTCTCTAGGTACTCCATAGCACCTGCTTCAGTGAATAAAAGTGAATAAAATTTTTATTTCTTTAGCAAGAGCACCCACATATAAGGGTATGGCTCCCCATATAGACAGAGGGAGAAGGGGAGGAGGGGGGAGGGGGAGAAGGAAGAGGAATAGGAGGAGAAGGAGGAAGAGAAGGAAGAGGTGGAAAGGAAATAGCAGCATTGCCTAACTGGAACTGACATGTTGGGGGCAGGGAGGGGTGAACAGCTACAACTACCCACAAATTGTCATTCATCTTTAGTTCTTAAAGAGGATCAATGACATCAGGAAGGTGCTGTCTCTACTTGCAAGTGAATTGGATGTTTCTGAGAGTTTTCCTTTTGGGATATCTTTCTGGAGGTGACTGGATTCTCTCTAGGACTTTTATTACTCTTTTCTGGAAGTTACCTCATTCATGAGATGACCAGGATGTTCATTTTAGTGGGATTACCCAGCTTTTGGTATTTTCTAGGTTATTTCTAAATAATATATCCAGAGTGGCAATTTATTAGTGAAATTACTAAGAGGAACACTAAATCACCACAGAGGGAAGATGCTTCTTAATCCGCCCAAAGAGAAACACTTAATCCTATAAAATAGTTGCTATTTTAAAATATCATGTCTGAAATAATTTCAATTAATTTTCATGCACTTATCACAGTGTCTGGCAAATAGAAGGCTGACAAATGCTTGGTCTCTTTCCTTTGTTTAGTCTCATTTACTTCTTTATTGGTGGTATTCTTATTCCCATTTTAATGGATTTTAAAGACACAATTATACTTCTGTTTTTTTACTAAGTGCCTCAGATACTCACAGTGATTCTAAGAGTTTTAGCCGCTCAGACTAAGTTCTAAAAGCATCATAAGTCCACTCTACACCCCCTGGTGGCTCCTAATAGCTTAAAAATGGATTTCTGGTTGCTATTTCTAGAGCTCAAGCTATTTATTTCAGAGTCTTGGTTTGTGTGTATGCCTGCATGTAAGTGTGTTTGTGTATGTGTGTATATGTGTGAGTATGAGTGTGTGTGTATGTGTGTGTGTGTGAGTATGAGTATGTGTGTGTGTGTGTTCCTCCTGGAATTCAATTCCACAAACATTTAACATGCAAGATGATGAGGGCATAAGGACAGAGCAACAAATAGTCCCTGCTTACATTCTCCTGGGGAATACAGCATGTAAACAGAAAAGCAGCTACCAGATAAGTTCAGCAGGGAGAAAGCACTGACAATGGAGTGTGGAGAAGGGCAAGACACAGGAAAGGGTTCCTGCAAGAAGTAGCAGCATTTGAAGAGGGAGAGGCTAAGGAAGGGATCCATACCAAGATTAGAAAAGAGCTTGTGAAAAGGGAACAGACAGAAGAGATGAATGCAGAGTCTGGGGAACAGCAAGTGGGCCACTTTGACTGGAACAGAGTGTGTGAAAGGAAATATCTGAAATGTCAAATTAGAAAATTATTTTTCATGTACCAGATAGAATGGGTATCTTCCTCAATCTCTTCCAAATATTAAATTATCTGACTCTTTAAGTCCAGAAAGGTAAGCCAAAGCTCAATTGTGAATGATTTTTGGTGCCACAGTGAGGAGTTTGCATATTGGCCTATAGTCTTAACTTGGAGTCCATTGGTAGATTTCAGGGCTTTTTAGTTTTCAACAAGATGACTAAATTGCTTCAGCATCTGGGGCCTCTGTACTCTGGAACATCAGAACATGACTTTCTCACCCTGGAACATCCCTCTGCAAATGCCAATGTCTTTCTCCCAGTGGTGAATCCTCCACACAGCCTCCATTTTAAGGAGGGGCCCAGACAAGCCATCCTTCATGCTCCTCTCAGTTTTCCTCCTTACTTTCCTGACTTTACCACCATCCTCCCTTTCAGCACCTCTTGTGTGTTGTCTTTCCTTTTTAGAATATAAACTCCTTGAGGGCAGGAACTGTCTCATTTTTTGCTTGTATTTAAACCCCCAGGGCTTAGAACAGTGTCTGGTATACAACAATTACTTAATGAATGTTTGTTGACTCGACTCACCTTAAGGGGACCTGTGAGTGTGTGTGTGTGTGTGTGTGTGTGTGTGTGTGTGTATAGGGGGGGAATTACATTTTTGTTTTAATCAAACTGGTTTCCTTTGTAAATCTTTGTAAATATTTTTCCGAGAAGTATTCCTTTGTAAGTATTTTTTCTGAGGAGTCCATAGACTTTAATACCCTTCCAAAGGGGTCCATGACACACTAAAGGTTAAGAATCTCTGACCTATAGGTTATAATAAGGAATCATTTAAGATTTTTCAGCAGAGGAAGGACATATCAGATTGTGCTTTAAGAATGGAAGGGGAGCCAGCCATATATACCTAATAAAGGCAGGAATGTTGCTAGGCAAGAGAAAGATGATAACCTTACCCCTAGATTTGGTATTTGTTCTTGTGCCTTTCTCCCTCTAATTTACTTGCATGGAAGAGCAAAATAATTTTGAAGCTGGAGGAGGGGTGTTGATCTTGGATCCATTAGACTTTTGACCATTTAGGGAAGGTAGCCCCTCAGCTAAAGACTCCAGGTGAATTAAGAAGCTAGAAGTACAGCCAAATTCCATAGACTTGTGTCCAGTGGTACTGGGCCTCACAGGGGCCAACAGCAACCTTGGGACCACTTTGGCACCATTAGGCAGCTACCATGTGAGATCAGGAAGGAGAACTGCCCAGCAGAATCTACAATCCATGTCTACCTGTCCATCTGAGATTATATACCCAGCCAAGACTATGACCAAGAAGACACACCCGTCAGAAAGACCAATGGGGCTGGTATGATGATATCATCAGAATATACCCATGACTCTGCAGCCCTAGAAGTATAAACCATCCCTCCACATCTGATCCATGGTTGACCACATTTGTTCTTTGGTTGTATACCACTCCCCATATCTCCCAGCCATGTGTTTCCTATATGTCTCTACTTTTCCCATTGATGGTGCAGTATATTTGGAAAAGTCTGACCCAGCTTTATGGATAAAGTATTATATTGCTTGGTACCCTAATTTATTAAAAGGGATCCTAATTTTGGCCAAAGAGTTTGCCTAGAACTAATTGTGTCCTCTGTATGATTAGAGAAAGAAAGCCTAGTAATGGACCCTTGTCACAGAATACTTAGAATTTCAGATAGATTTGTTTGGGGGAACCCACAGTAAGCATTGAGGTACCCCCCAGGTATTATAGCAAGATCATTTTGAAAAATGTATGGAGGATGGACTAGAGAGGGGAGAGGCTGGGAGTACAGCAAGGACAGGGAACCAGAGGCTACTGAAATAGTCAAGGTGAGAGGTGCTGAGGCTTTGACCTGGGTGGTGGTTGTATGAATGGAGAGGAGAACAATGATGTATGAGGCACGAGTGGAGAATCAAGAAGACTTAGCAATAGCCATATCTTCAAATGGTCTGAGTGTTTCCTCTCTACTTTCCTCCCTTGAAACCACAGCAGTTGGGGATGCCTCTTTTTGGAATAACCATTTCCTATTGCACCATACTGGGAATTTCCCACTTGTCATTCATTCAGATAAGACAAATAAATATATTCAAGTATGTGAGCATGCATGCACACACACACACATACACACACACACAAGAAGAGACATAAGTATTGGCTATTTAAATACATGGAAGCATTATAAGTGAAAACTATTGATCATCCTTTTATCCTCTGCCAATTTTTTGTTGGATTTTTTTCTTAGCAAAGCACTTATAGGTGTTAGTTTTGGACGCATAACTTTCATGCATAACTTTCAAAGCAGATTATTGGAAAGATCTCTTAGAAAATCTTTGCTTTACCATATTATCTTTTGGATTTGAGATCTCCCTCTCCTCCTCAAAAAAAATAATCATAGGACCATAGATCTAGCGCTGAAAGTGATTTTTAAGGGTATTTTAGGTTAACCTCAGGAAACTGAAACTCATAAAGGTTTAAGGTCACAAGGTAGTGAATGTCAGAGACAAGATCTGATTATAGTACTCTGATTCTAGGAGGCAGCTAGGTGAAGTATTAGATAGAGTACTGGACCTGGAATCAGGGAGACCTGAGTTCAGATGCAGCCTCAGATACTTATTAGCTGTGTGACCCTAGGTAAGTCATTTAACCTCTGTTTGCCCTAATCCACTGGAGAAGGAATGTCACCCCCGGCTCCACTATCTTTGCCAAGGAAACCCCACGGACAGTATTGGTGTGCTGTGGCCACAGGGTCACAAAGAGTTGGACACAACTGAATAACAACCATGATTCTGGAGCCCAATGCTTTTCCCACCATGCTACAATGCCTGGTTAGAAAGGTTTATGGTCAAAATACACTTAACCTTTTCTCTTTCAGATAATAGCATATACACTGCTTTAAGCTTGAGGATCTATCTGAAGACATGAAACTATTACTTCATCCATCCTGAATCCTTTCTGTGCCTTCTAGCAACCCAATATGTTGGTAGTTCTTGTTTATGTGTGTGAAATCTCAGCAGACAGAACCAAGGGGCTGATAAGGATAGTAAAGGGATTCTTACTGCCATAATGGTTTTATTTTTTAAACTGTTATGACATAACTTGTTTCCATACTGATTATATCAGCAAGAATTTCTTTCTTAAAGAATGATAAGAAGGGATAAATCCTAGCACCATTTTCACAAAGCATGGAGTTTGTTTTGACTGTAACTCTCCAGCCTTCGTTTACACTAACTATCCTTACACTTTCACACTTACCCCTGGTGCACTGGATAGAGTGCTGGGCTTGGAGTCAGGAAGACCTGAGTTCAAGTTTGACCTCAGACACTTACTAACTGTGTAACCCTGGGAAAGCCACTTCACCCTGTTTGCCTCAATTTCCTCATCTGTAAAATGATCTGGAAAAGGAAATGGCAAATCACTCCTGCATCTTTGTAGATAAAACTCCAAAAGCATCAGACATGACCATTGTCCTTACGTCCTTTCTGGCTCTCCTTTCTCTCTTATCTGAAAGGCCTAATCACTCTTTTGCTTACATAAAGAGGAATCTAAGTCAGGGTACCCTATTCTTAAGATATGGTTGCAGTTGTGGTGATGCATTGTTTATAAAACCTTTAAAATCCTGGGATCACAGATTTAAGAGCTGTCAGGGACCTTAGAGTTCTTTAAATCCAACTGTTTGATTTTTACAGATGAAGAGACTGTGGCCTAAGGAGATTGTGACTTGCCCAGAGTCACAGAGGGGTAAGCCCGAATTTGAGCCCAGGTCTTCTGATTCCAGAACCTTCACTTTCCATTGCATCATGCACATTTTTCTTACATGTCTGATTAAAATCCCTTTAGTATCACTTGGACTTTACATTCCACTGACTATTATTTGTTTTGGAAAGTTTCTGTTCTATCTTCTTGGAGCTTTTTTCCGTTAGAACTTGTTCATTAAAAGGTGCATCTCTGTTCTCTTGCTACTGAGCTGCAGCCCTTCTTGCTGTAAGATCTCTGGAGAGGAGGTCACTACAGCCATAATGAGGATTTATGTGGAACTTGGTTAGTAGAGCTAGGGAGAACCATAGCAACCCCCAATGAAGCCTTTGTGATATACATGATTAGGACATACCACAGGAATTAATAATTCTTAGGACACTCTCCTAAATTGTTACCACATTGTTTTTGCAAGGAAGTTGCTTCATTTATGTACACAGAACAAAGAGAGCTGCCTTCTGAGTAGGCAGTTTCTTAAGAAAGACACCCCCATTTTGCAGCCCCCCCCAAACCTCCACAAAACCCCACAGGGGGCTTTTCCTATTTAACATGCATTTGGGGGGTGGGGAATTGAGGAATAAGATATTAAATCATTTAATTCATTATATTCTATTTCCCACAGCCCCTCCCCCTCCATTTTCTTTGGTATTCGAAAGTTTAACACATTCAAAAGATTAAACTTTTAAAAAACATATCATGGATTTTAAAATGTTCTTTTTACTTTAACAAACTTTTAAATATATATAAATGTAATAAAAGAATTCCTCAACCATAGGCCAGATAGTATGGAAGAAATTTTCTTTCAGGGTTCCCAATATTTAACGGGAACTTACAAGATAGTGCTAGAATGCTAGGTTTGAATAGGTCGGGGCTGGAACACCCAAAGTATATTAAGGTGGACTGCTGTACGCTTCGATTCCATGCGAGTCCCCGAAAGGCTCAGCGCTGTTTTTCGAGCAGGAGGGGCTGGGCGGGCAGCTATACATGATTGAGGTCATGCGCATCCAGCCAATTTGTAAGACGATCCCTCCCGCACTAAGCTGTCGGCAGTCCTTAGCATAGGGGCACACTCAGGCATTCCTGTCAAGTCATCTTGTGAAAGGCTGCCTGCTTCCAGCTTGGCTGGAAAGCGGAACCTTAATAAAACTCACTGAGGTCGGAGGGAAAATAGCAGTTCGGCTGCAGATAGGGTAGAGGCAAGGGGCTAGGATGTGTACATGCTGCTGACTGCAACAGGCTGTGTGCTGAACTGTTACACAGAAAGGAAACAATAAATCTCCGCTACTATGCAATAAATATCTCAACTTTTAACGAAGGGAGCTATCATTCCAGTGAAATAAATTTTTTAAAAGTTTTTTTAGTTAAAGCTACCAAATGAATCGTTTTCTAGGATTCTTCTTTCAGGGCTGACTTAAAAACCCCCACCAAAAAGCATCTGTTTTTATTTTTTTTTTTTTTTTACGTGCAATAAAAACAATCCTGGTTAAAGAAAGAAGGAAGAAGTAACTGGGGGGTAGGTTTTAAAAAAAAAAAAGTTGTGCAGAGACAGACAAGAAAGGTGCTGATACCATGACAGTTTTCCTCTCCTTTGCTTTCCTGGCTGCTATTCTAACTCACATAGGGTGCAGTAATCAACGGAGAAGCCCGGACAGCAGCGGGCGAAGATACAATCGGATTCAGCACGGACAGTGCGCCTACACCTTCATTCTGCCGGAACAGGACACTAACTGCCGCGAGAGCACCACAGACCAGTACAACACCAACGCTCTGCAGAGAGATGCTCCTCTCATGGAACCCGATTTCTCTTCCCAGAAACTGCAACATCTGGAACATGTGATGGAAAACTATACTCAGTGGCTGCAAAAAGTAAGTGCTTGCTTTCAGTTTCTCATTGTACTTGAGTACTTTATTCAGGCTTGCCCTGCAGATAAGTTACAGTTTTCTCAGCGTGGTAGGGGAGAAGGGGAGGAGGTGGGGTGGCTGGCTGGGAAGGAAACATTTGTTTATATGTTGCTTGGGGGAAGACAGTCGCGCAAGTAACTACAGGGCAGCTTTCTGTATGAGACTTCCTTAGCAGGAGAATCAGACTGTTCCAGCTTGTCCTGGATTGCAAAGGGGGGCTGAGCGGGGCCGGGGGGCGGGGGCGGGGTGTCACAGATCTTCTTGGTGAGTTTGCAGAGATTTTAACCCAGGTGTACCACGGTCCCCGCAGAGCTGTCAATGATGGCATAAGCATGGAAATCTGCTTCTCATTTAGGACCTCAGAATAAATGTCACTAAAACATGCCTCTATATTCTGACTGTCAGCACCTAAATTGAAAAGCAGAAACTCCTAAGAAGAAACTTTATTTTGGGGGGGAGTGAGAAGGGGGATGGTTAGAACCTTTTCTTTTTTGAGGGGGGAAGGTTGAAGGAGGAAAATCAAGTATACTTCCCATCAAATCTCTTTGAGCACCTGCAAGGAAAAGTGTCATAGATTAACTTTTGACTTCCGACTAAATAAGTATAAAGTAAGAATGTTTGTGAAGTGTAAAGGATGAAAACTGCAAATGTCTAATTTCTAGAAATGATGCTGTAGGGTAATGTAACCATTTCTGATCTATAATAATTCTAGTTTTGAGAAAACAGTAAGATCAGAGGTTTTAAGGTAGAAGACATTAGGAAGGGATTATCTGCTGGAATCATGAAGACATAACCAAGCAGCTATTGGTTGTTAACTTAGCAATGCACCTGCAGAGGATGGGATATAATGTCTATCAGTTCTTCAGTCCTGGAGTAAAATATGTACATATATATAGGCACAATTGTTAGGTATACTTCTAATGAACAAGAATACAGAGGGTTTGGATGATACGATTACCTCCTTCAGGGCAAATATTGAATGAAAGTGTTTCAGTTTTTAAAATCACATTGGGTCAGTAAACATGTCAACTTACATAGAACGTTGGCTACTTGAGGGTCTTAACTGAGATACCTTTCAAATAGCATCACCTTAATGGCTGTGTCTTTTGCTGTGGTTTTCCTTGTGTGGCAGGAGAGGATTTTTACTGAATGTGTGAGATTGGCCATACTACTGTCTCCAGGTTTCAATAAAATGTTTTAACTGTCAGGGGATTGTCTTCCAGCATCTAGGCATTTGGCATCAGAGTAATTATGTCATCACTTAGAAAACAGAGATCAGAACGCAACCAGATTTCACAAGCTATGATTCCAAGTTAGTATTCAAAACCTTTGAGCAGAAAAGTGATGGAAAAGGCAGAATGCTATTTTGTCCGTGTGGTCACACTTCCTGAGTAAACTGCTTTCTCCATCATGCCTTCGAGGTTTGTTGTTCTGCTTTTGTCCACTAGGGACTGAACTAAGATCACTGTTGCTTTTCTTGGCATGTTAAAAAACCTCAAAGTAGGAGACCTAGGATTTTAAAGTCTGGAATTGTAACTAGTTCTCATACTATACAAGTGCAAATCAGCAGGCCACAGGCAAAAAAAAAAGTTTATGAAGAAAGTATCTAAACCATTCATCATTAATAATCTTTATATAAGTACCAGACACAATCTCATACACAACCTGAATAGAGAAGCAGCAGTGATCCTTCTCTACTTATTTGTCTACTGGTTAAAGAGGGAGGAGCACAGTAGGCAAATGAGTATGACTTATATGTTACCCTAGTTACTAACATACCCTCCATAAATTTGCCTAATAGAATTAGTCATTGCAAAAATATTTTCTGTTACCTGTTCTTTAAAAAAAATCATTTTTGCTTGGAATATTTCAATAATAGGTGTGCTATAAAAAGTATTGGGCATGATAATAGAAACATGATAATGTTTATTTTTGGTTCTCTGCATTTAATAGCAATAAGGGTAACTATTAGTAGAACACAGGTTGAAGATTCTAAATCAGCAAATATTTCTTTTCAATAAATGTATTTTGCTTTCTGTTCTTTTGAAATAAGAAAAGTGGTGATTATATGAGAGAACAAAATATCAACATGTATTTGTAGAAACCTGTTTTCCATAATATTATTCTATCATTTGGATATATGGACAATCTAAGCATTAAGATGTGAAATTTGGTTATAATACCAGTTCAAACAACATTAAATTAATTTTGCTTGATAATTGATTGTGTCTGCCTTTTTACTATATTTTCCAAGTATTACCTATACTTTTGAAGAATGATGCATATTAATCTTCTCTTTGAAACTTACATTTATTAAATATCCTTAATACTATTATTCTTAATACATATAAAACATTTGGGTGCATTCACCTTTGGTTCCTATAAATAAAATTGTTCATTTACTGAAAGTATCCCTACTATGACCAGCAAGTTTCTCTTGAGTGTGGTGGGATGAAATTTACATATATCTTGTCAGTATTAATTTAATTGAATGGAGGATGGAGCAATCATCTAAATGCATCCAATAGACCCTACTAAGAAAAAAACAACTCAACACTAGGATGTTCCTAGAAACTAGAAAATATCTCTTAAAATGGTCTTTCCTTCATCTAAAGTTCAGTTCTCATTTTTTGTGATAAGTTTATGGTAATAATTCAACTAGAAAGGTTTTTATGAGACTTCTATAGTATATTTGGTCATCATTTTAATTGCTGATACTTTATTGATAATATTCCCAAGTTAATATCAAATATGAATGAATATCACTTAATTTGATGAAGTATAATTGTCCCAACTCCATAACTATAAATAAATTAATACTATTCTTTATTACTGTACAATAAAATCACCACAGTTGTAGAAAAAGGCTTTTTTGTTTACCCTTGAATATGCTTTAGTGAAGGTTACAGCTATGTCATAATTTCAACTTAAATTGTTCAGCAAAACTGATTTAAATGATGTAATCAGCTGAGATAGAAATGTATTGGAAGATGAAGGTGACATAAAAACAAAAGATAAATTTTAAAATGACATGACTGTTCATAAAGCCCTCTAGGCAACATCATAAAAGATTTAATTATAGAATTAATTTCTGTATGTCATTAGTATTGGGTTGCATGAGTTTATAAGCTGCTATCACTTGATTCAGTAATTCACATTATATTCTTCAGTAATGAGTTTTCCAGTATTCTTAAAATGCAATATTTTAAGAAAGTGAACCAATATTAATATCCATACTCATTCCTATAGTGTAAAGCATCACATGTCATTTGCATCCACATTAGTTTTCCTACTCTGTGTGTATATGGGAGGAGGTGGGATGGGGGAAGGGAAGGGTTATCATTTGAACGAATTGGAAAGCAAACAAGGAAAGGGAATAAAGGGCACACTGATTGCTGTAGGCATTAATATGTTTACTTGTTAATATCTCTTCAAGGAGAAGTCCCCTTGCAACATTAAGTCTTCTGTCTACACAGTTATGAGGTAGGTAGGTAGGTAGGTAGAATTACCTCCATTTGACAGATTAAAAACAAAACAACAAAACCTGAGACAGAAGAATAAAATTACACAAAGTTACACACACACAAAAAGAGAATCTAGGTTTTATTTTCCTCTAAGATAGGGTTCTAGCCATACTCATTGTCAAGTAGTACCAATTAGAGGAAGGCAACTGAGACTTGAATTCAAAACAGTAAATATTCCAGACACTGTCTTTGCTACTTTTTTTTTGGTGCTTTCTCTAATAAGGCACTGAATTGGAGTAGGGTCTACCTCATCTCTCTATAGTTATCATGTAACTGAGATTCAAAAAATAGATTTCTCTGGATTACAAAATGCATCAACAATCTATAAGTCTCTTGTTCATTTACTTTTTAATATCAAAATACAAAAATTTTAAAGCTCTATACTATTCTAGGACTAGAGTTCTTAAGCTTTTTTGTGTTGTGGATCCCTTTTGCAATCTGGTGAAACCTATAAATTCCTTCTAAGGATTACATTTTCAAATAAATAAATAAAAGAGGATTACAAAGGAAACCAAATATTAGTGAAAATAAAGATAATTTTCCCCCCCTTCCAAGTTCACAGACCCTCAGAAATCTCTCTGTGAATGTTTCCTATTGATTCCAGGTTAAGAATCCCTGCTCTAGAATTTTCAGGATTGAGCAAGACTTTTTTTTTAATTCCTTAAAATATATCATTTGGGTTAAATTGTAGGAATTTGAATTCTAAAAAAACCCAACAAACAACTCCCATTTACTTTTTGGGAGCAGCCAGGTTTTAAATGTGCATATTCCCTTTTAAAATTTACCAAGTGATGATTGTCAGTTAAAAAGTTCTGTCATGAATGACCATTTAGGAAAAAAAAAAAGAGTTCCGAGTTATATGTCTCTCTTAACATTCTTTGTGACATCACAGGCCACTGAACCTGTGAAAAAGAATTGTTTCCTTTCAACAGAGGAAAGCCTTGCTCCTATTCTAACTTAGTAATATAACATGATTTTTAAAAATCTAAATACCTTTATATCTATCTCTAACCCTTTGATACCTACCCAATGAGATGATAAAATTCTCATGGGGAAGATTTTAGGCCCTTTCTGCATCTTCTACTTTTTCCTCAGCCTATGTAGTATAGTGCCAGGTGCTCAAAAATAATTTAATTGATTTATATTTATCAGGTCATCTGGGATTTCAAAACCCTTTAGTTTAATCCTTTAAAATACTCTTAATTTGGGGCAGTTAGGTGGCACAGGGAATGGAGCACAGGCCCTGGAGCCAGGAGGCCCTGATTTCAAATCCAGCCTCAGACACTTAACACTTAACACTTAACACTAACTAGCTGTATGGGCAAGTCACTGAACCCCAATTTCCCTGCCTTTCCCCTTCCAAAAAGCAAACAAAAATATTCTTAATTTTAAAAAACCCACTTATTAAGTGATTTTGGGGAGCCACATGGTAGAATAGAAAGGGCATTTGCTATAGAGTTAGGGATCTGAATCCAAATGTCAGTTGACTTTTGGGGTTGCTATTTTTGCTTTGGATGTGTGCAACCAGTACATTTGATGGCCATCTAGATGAAATACATATAGGGGATAAATTGTGAATTCTGAGCAGTACATTCATTGAGTAATGTGGAACAAGGACGGGGAAAAGAACAAACAACATTTTTTTATATAACCCAGCCCTGTGTCAGGCACTGTGTCAAATGCTTTTCAAATATTATCTCATTTGATCCTCACAATAGTCTTTCAAGGTACGTACTGTTATCCCATTTTACATTTGAGGAAACTAAGGCACACCAAGGTTAAATTATTTGCCCAGGCTCACACAGTAGTCAATGTCTGAGGTAAAATTTAGACTAAAGACTTCTGACTCCTGACCTAGTGCTTTATTCAGTATGCCATGTAGCTGTGGAAAGAGTGCTGGATTAGGAGGTATAGAAACTCAGTTCAAATCCTGCCTTTGTTACTTATTACCTGTGTTACTTTGGGCAAGTTATTTAAACTCTATTAACTTTAATTTTCTGAAATGTAAAAATCAGGGAATTGGACTATAAATAGCCCCAAGTTACCTCTCAATACCTTTCAATCTATTTTCTTAATTCATTCAGGATATGAGTAACTTCTGCTATTCAAACTGGTTGTCTTATCTTTGATTTAGTTTCCTTACTGGAAAAGATATTTCAGAGATTTTTCTAGATATCTATTCTCTTTTGTTCTACAAAAATTTTTATAGTCAATGACATTCAAATTTAACCATACCTTAAAATGTGAAAAACACACCCAAATCACCTAAATTATGTTTAAAAAAACTCCTTTACATATTAAAATCCAATAAAATTATCTCATGGTGAGGAGGCATAAAATGGTCATTTGAAAAGGTATGTCGCCCAAGAATTATAATTTGAATCCAAATAGTTGATTCATGTATAATAGCTCAGCATAAAGCATTTAAAATCTTAAAGATTTAGTTTTAGTCAGATTGTTTTTAAAGAAAGCAACTGGAAAAGAATCAGCAACTCTTTAGTTTTTGATGGAATCAGATATGTGATGCAGAAAGTTGCCTATCTAATCTCCTTATCAGGCTGTTCTTCATGACTTGTATATGGGATGATACCCCTCCAACACCCTCCATATTATCTCTAATAATTTCAGACAGAACTCAAGGCAATTACTCCCACCCAGGTTTAGCAGCATGGAAGCTGTCCTTCATATCCTCTAATCAAGTGTTAGCTCAAAATACAAACATAGTCCTGGACAATTAGAACAATAAATAGGAAAAACTGAGGTCCACACGGGAGTCCCTTCCCTTTCCCTGAGGAGAACCATGCAATTTGTAGGAAAGTCAGTCTCCCAGCTTGCATCTAATTTTCTATTTTAGAGTGATATTGGTTGTATTCTTTCTCTGTTGGGTGTCTTTTTAAAATAGTCTCACTTGAAAATGTCAAAAATCCTGTTTGCTTATCCATCCAAAATAGAGTTTTCTGTCTATACCTCTACCATATGTCACATGCACTTATAGAAACTTTGTTTTACCCTGGGCTGGCTCTTTTCAATACAAGGAAACTTAGAAGTCTTTTCCTGGTTGTGTCCTTTGCTTAGAAACTCAGCCTAATTACCATCTGAGTCATTCTTCCCTTTTGTTCCAATACAAGATTATCTTTTGCAATGAAGATTGAAAGGTTCAGACTCCCTCTTTCTCTGTCTGCCTGTTTCAGAAAGTGAATGGGTGGGTGAGGGCCTGTGGAGTTCAGGTCTGCATAGGGAATATACAAAAGATTGAAGCCTTCACTTTATAGGAGATAAGATTCTCAAGAAATGACGCACAATGGATTAGGATCTTTTTATAGTTGGGACTATTGGAAAGTATAAATTTTTGTTAAAAGTGTTCCCTATTTTCTAATATTCATTTTTTTTAAAACTCCAAGTATTGGAGTAGGGATAATGGGAGGGAAAAGAATTTAGTCAATTTACTTATCAGATCTGTTTTTCCATCCATTACCCTGCACAATCTGGAAAGATTCTTTGATGAAGAGGTTTTTTGTGGTGTCTTTGGAATAAGCAAAAGGATGCCTAGTGGTAACCAGAAATGAAAGTACCATCTAGGCATACAGATGCAATTCACTATTAGTAGTAATTTACTAATAACATTTCATAGTACTTAAATTTTTGTAGTAATCAAATGTGAAAGAACATTGGAGCAGAATCAGAAGATGAACATTATTGTCCTGGACCTGTCAAACTGCTTATAGATCCAAGACTTACCTCACATGTGAACATTAAAAATTCACCAAATCTCTTTTGACTTTCATTTTCCTCATCTTAAGGATCTGAATAAAAATATCATTTTAATTAACTTTGTCAACCTCATGGCATTGTGGAAATAAAATCAGATAAAGTATAAGAAAAAGCCTTAGGAAATGAAAAGTATAATTTGCCACCAGCAAGGCATCATTAAAGAGGCAGTGTACCATAATAGAAGAGCTGGTCTTAGAGTAGGAAATACTTGGATTCAACTCTTACACATACTGGCTGTTTGACCCTGGGCAAAATCACTTAACCTCTCCTTGCCCTAGACAACTCTCTGAGGACACAAGTGGCAGGACACTCGATTATATGTATTAGTAGAGGGTTTTTTTTCTCTTCTGATGTTCCCTAAACCAATGACATCACGGGTCCAAACCATAGTCAAGAAGTCATTGCTACTATTTTCATTATTACCAATGTGATTACTTAGAAAGCCCGATGAAATTTCCTCATTTCTAGTGAGGAAGTAATCACTTAGGGAAAACAATGAAATTTAAGGTTAGTACTATTATATTACCTATGTCTAAAGAATCCCGTATTTGCAATATATTGTATAAATTTGTTCTGATGAGTTAAAATGGTTGTGTACTTTTATACAGAGCACAGGCCCTAAAGCAAATTAGCTCTTAAGCCTCTCTGCAAACTTCTGATGTTCATTGACATCAAGATACATCAGTAGTAATGTGCTGTTAAATACATATATTTGGCAACAATTTTAAAAGCTAGCATATTTTTGAGTTTATATTTGCATCTAGTCTTAGATGTAGTCAAGAAAACCTTTAGATGATGTACAATTTAGTTGAAATGTACAAATTCAGCAGGACAAAATTGTTTCCTCTTAAGGATTTATGAACTTATTATCCAATTTATCCAGTTTATAAATTTTCTAGGTCCTTTGGATCATCTTTTCTATATTAAAATTTACTTCCTTCTCCTCTGAATGACTGCTCATTGACATTTCTGTAGAGGCTGTGTGATAAACGTAGTTGATAAAATGCTGAACTTCTAATGCAGAAGATGAGGTTATATCCCATTTCTGAACATTTATTTGCTATGGGCAAGCTTATTTACTATGGGCAAACCATTTAACTTCTGAATCTCAGGTTCTTTATTTGTAAAAAGTGGGTGATAATAACCTGAATTTCCTACCTTAAATATTTGCAAGACTCAAATGAGATTATGTATGTAATTATTTCACTTGAAAGTGAAAGCTTTGAAGTGTAGATCAATTATCAATTGAAAAGCTTCTGTCTGAGTCAGTTGGGTGTAAAGTCAAATAGTTCACCTGAGTTCAGATCTGATGCTTAATACCAGAGGTTTGACCACATGCAACTTGACCTTATTACAACTTAGGTATGCTTCAGAGTATTCAATAGTATTTTGATAAATGAGTTGGAAGGAGTTCTTTGCTCTTTGGAAAATAGATAGGTAATATTTCTATAATGCTTTGCGGTTTGCAAAGGTCTTTACCTCATCTGCACATGAAAACAACTCTGTCAAGTCTGTGCCTTGGTTATTCTCATTTTACAAATGAGGAAACTGAGGTTCAAAAAGATTTGTCAGTGTTCACACAGATAATAAGTGTCAGAGGAAGGATTTGAACCTAAGTTTTTTTTTTTTTCAGACTTTGAGGCCAGTATTACTTCTCATTACTATAGAATTAATCATTTAGACACTGCTAAATGATCCCCTAAATCCTTTGCAGCTTTAATATTCTATGAGTCTGTGATCTTATTTTCCTAAATCAGTGAATAATGAAGCAAAGTTTCTGTGTTAGTCATTACTTTTTTAGTCAGTCTTGTATCTGGTGCTGCTCTCCTGCCTGAGGTTGATCTGATGTTTTATCTCCTTGGTGTTCATCCTACTTTCACAATAGATTCCTCTTCAGCCAGCGTCCACATGTAATATACATCCATCTCCTCCACATTGCCCCAAAATAGTGCTTGGCCCATAGTTTGTATTCATTAAGTGCTTTAAGTACATTAAGTACTCAACTGGTTATGGTGCTTATCTATCATAAATATTCTATTAGGTCATAAACTCTTCCTGCTTTTTTTTTTTTTTTGGAGGGCAATTGGGGTTAAGTAACTTGCCCAAGGTCACACGGCTAGGTTTTTTTTTTTTGTTTGTTTGTTTGTGTGTGTGTGTTAAGGGTCTGAGGCCGGATCTGAACTCAGGTCTTTCTGACTCCAGGGCCAGAGCTCTACTCACTGCACCACCTAGCCGCCCCCCTCTTCCTACTTTTTATAGAAATTTAAAAGGTGAGACATAACCAGTATTAATTTTGTTACTTTTTAGTTGCTCTATCTGGTTTAAAAAAAGGTTGTTTTGCTGAGAAAAGTCATATCTAATGAATTGGAGGAAATTAATATTTTGTGCATAATTCAACCATATGTGATTTTCTTTGCTACAGTTAACTAGAGTAATTCATAATTTAACTGTATATATAAAAATGTAGAAGAAATATTAGTGAATAGAAATATGAATATGTTGAAAATGATTATTGCTTTGACAGTTGCCAAATGATCAAATTTGTCCTTATATTCCTAATAATAACACACACTTATGTCTCTCTCTCTCTCCATACACACACACACAAACACACACACACACATAAATGTTTAAATAATGTTTAAAAACTTTGCAAAGTGTTTGGCATACGTTATTTCATTTCATCCTTCCAACAGCTATGTATACTCAGAGAAATATTATTGTTCTAGAGGAAGAAGTTGAGGTTGGTTCGGACAAGTTTAAATGTTTTGCCCAGGGTTGCACAGCTAATAGGCATCAGAGGCAAAATCTGAATGATCATTTGAAGAAATTGTTCCATTTCTTTAAATTTCCAGGGTCAGTTGGGCTCTATTCACTCATAAAATATTCACTTATAAAAATGAACTCACCTACTTTTTGATTATCATAATGACAGAAAGGGGTGGCTGATGGAGTGGGAGGAAAGCAAAGGATGAAAACCAAGTAAGAAAGGGGTGATCTTCTCTGTAAATGAGGGGGTGAGCTAGATGATCCCCTAAATCCTTTGCAGCTTTAATATTCTATGAGTCTGTGATCTTATTTTCCTAAATCAGTGAATAATGAAGCAAAGTTTCTGTGTTAGTCATTACTTTTTTAGGCAGTCTTGTATCTGGTGCTGCTCTCCTGCCTGAGGTTGATCTGATGTCTGCCAGATAACTCACTAACCAAACAAAGCAAACATCTCTCTTTTGGTATCTCCAGAATGTCTTTTAAACAACTGCTTATGTCAGTTGTTATTCATTCTTGTCTTTAATCTTCTGAAGGAGTGAATCCATCAGATCCTCAATGAGTAGGAGGTCCTTTGAGGTTCCAGAGACCATTGGATTTAAACTCTTAATGTTTTCCCTCCAACAATCTAATGTTTTCCTTCTCCTCTTCCTGCTCCTCCTCTTCTTCCTCTTCCTATTCCTCCTCTTCCTCCTCCTCCTCCTCCTCTTCTTCCTCCATCTCTTCCCTCTCTCTTAGAGAAGTGGCAGTGCTGAAGTAAGGAAGACCTGAGTTCAAATCTAGCCCCACATACTTACTAGCCATGTAGTCCTGGGCAAGTCACTTAACCTCTGTCCACCTTAGTTTTCTCAATTGTAAAACACAGATAATAAGAATGCCTACCTCAGAGTTGTTGTGAGGATGACAAGACAACATTTGTAAAACATTTAGCACATTACCCAGAGCAGGGGTGATGAACCTGTGGCCTTGAGGCCACCTGTGGTCTTCTAGATCCTTAAGTGTGGCCTTTTATTTTTCTTTTTGGAGTAGGGAAGGTAGGGCAGTTGAGGTTAAGTGACTTGCCCAGGGTCACATGGCTAGTTTTTATGTTAAGTGTCTGAGGCCATATTTGAACTCAGGTCCTCCCAACTCCAGGGCTGGTGCTCTATTCACTACGCCACCTAGCCGCCCCAAGTGTGGCCTTTTGACTGAGTCCAAAAACAAATTTGTTTTTTCTGTAAAATTGGAATCCGTCAGAAGGCTGTACTTAAGGACCTAGAAGCCTGCTTGTGACCTTAAGGCCTCAGGTTCCCCACCCCTGGCCCTAGCTCATAGTAAGTGCCTTACAAATATTTATTTTTTCTTTCTGTCTCTCCTTCTTTTCTTCTCTCCTCCTTCCTACTTCTCACCATTTCCCCCTCTGTCCATCTCTCTTTCTTTCCCTCTTCCCTCATCTGTCTCTCCCTTTCTCTTCCCTCTCCCTCCTCTTTCTTCCCCTTTCCTGCCTCTCCTGGCTCTTCATCTCTGTCTGCTTTCTTCCCTACCTGTCTCTTCCACCATCCTTTTTCTCCCTGCCCCAGCCAATCAAACTTTCCCCCAAATGTTGTCCCAGCATCTTCTGAGAGGTTTGACTCCCTCACTAAATGAAGCGTGACACCCTAGGTGGTGGTTAGGATGGATTCTCCCTCCCCTCCCACATGCCTGTTAACAGACCGTGGAATCACAGGTCTGCAACCCCTTTCAGAGGCATCTCTTTAGAGGCAGCATCACATGAAGTCACAGAGCTTAATTGAGTCTGACTATTTTTCAAAAAAAATTCTAAAACACAAAGAAAGGCTTACAATTGCTCTACACAGGGTGAAACTGCTTACTCAAAAGATCTTCCGTTCTATTTAACGACCCCCTCTTGGATGTCTGTGTATGCAGTCCTGATTTGAAAAGCAAAGACACATTCTCCTGTTTAAAACATTATTTGTATGCACTTTCTCTTGTGGGTCATTCAGATAGCTGTAAAAATTAGTAGAATAGATCTCTTTTTTTCCTCAAGGCAATGAAATCTTATCTCACTTCCTATTTTATTTATCATTGTCCCTTTTAATTAAAATGTTTCTGGTATTTTGTACAAAAGCCAAGAAAACAGCTACTTGCAAGGCAAATATGAGAGTCACTTTTCTCTGTGCATGAACACAGAGGCCTGAATGAAAGAAAGCACATGGTAACTGACTTCCCAGATACTGTCAGGCATAGAACTCAGAACAAATGCAGCCTTTGCTCCCAGCCTGCAAGAGCCCACCTAAAGGACAGATAATTAGGGGATGGAGGGAGGGAGGGAGAGAGAGAGAGAGAGAGAGAGTGCACTGCATGTAGGATAAAGAAATCTCAAATGAATCTTTTCATTCCCTCTCCACCCCTCCCCCCAAATCCTTTTTCTTTGGTTCCCCACAGAGGAGAAGAAAATAGAAGAAACAAAACAGCATTCCTGGGGGGAGGAGGGGCTTAACCCACCTTGAAGGGGTAGGACAAAATAGAACCTCTACAAAGAGGCAACATGTATTTCCCCTTCTTGGCACCCCACAGTACATGAGAGACAAATCAAGTCAAATTCTCCTTTGGTAGGAAATTGATCACCCTTCTTTGCCACTGATACTGATTTGTCTGAGAACAGGGGTTAGATGGGATATTTGCTCTGAATTCTAAAAATTCTCCCCCTCTACCCCTTTAGACACACACACACACACACACACACACACACACACACACACACACACACACCAGTTTTGTAGCTTTGAAGGACAGGCACCAGGAAGGATAATTATTAGTCAGGTTTAGGAGTGAGTAAGCCTTAAACAACCAATACATATCCATCAAAAAAAAATTCATTCATTGTTTTCATGTGCCAGACATTATGCCGATCTCTGGAGAAAGAAAGGCAAAAAAAAAAATAGACCCTGCCTTCAAGGAACTTATATTGTAATGGGTAAGACATGATTGAAATAACTATAGACGTAAAATAATGTACAGAGTGGACAGGGAGGTAATCGCAGAGAATAAGGTATTAAGAGCTTGGGGGAGAGAGAAAGGCCAGTAGAAGCTGGGATTTGATCTGAGTGGGAAACTAAAAGGAGAAGCTGAGGAGGAAATGTATTTCCAGAAATTGGGTATAGTCACTTCAAAACCAAGAAAATGGAAGATGGAATATTGTGTTTGGAGAACAGCAGCAAAAAGGCCAGTGAGACCACATTATAGTACATGGGGAGGAGTAAAATAGAAGAATGAAAAGGTAAGAAGCTACCAATTATGAAGAGTTTTATATGATAGAGGACTTTATATTTAATGCTGGAGGTAACAGAGGCCTCTGTAATTTGATTGGGGAAGGGAAAGCGACATGATAAGACCTTTGTTGTAGGAAAATCACTTGGATTGACCAGTGGAGAATTGGCTGAAATGGGAAGAGAGTTGGAGCAGGGATATCAATTAGAGGATTATTGCAGTAGCCACAAAGAGGTGATGAGGGCCTGAACCAGTATGGTTTCTGTGTAAGGGTAAAGAAGGGAATGAATACAATGTATTACCAAAGTGGGAATGACAAGATTTGATAACAGATTTCATATGTGAGATGAGTGAGAGTAAGTAGTCAAGTATGACACCAAGATCTTGAGTTAGGGTCACTGGGAAGATGGTAGTAGGGAAGTCTGGTGAAGGAAAGGGTTTGGAGCTGGTGAGAAGATAATGATTTCCGTTTTGGACATGCTGAGTTTAAGATGTCTACAGGATGTCTGTTTCAAGATATACAAAAGACAGTGATAGCTTAAGAGAGATACTAATGCTGAATATATGTATGTGTTAGTATATATAAATACATACATATGTGGGTGTGCATGTATACATACATATATACTTATCTATACATGCACATATACATATGTATGCACATGATCTGCATAGAGATTGTAACTGGAGTTGATGGGCACCAATTAAAATAGCATAAAGGAAAAAAGAAGACCCATATCAAAGTAGTGTGTGTCACATGAAGGAAGAACCAAAAAGAAGACTGAGAAGCAGCAGGTAGGAGAACTCAGAGACAGAGGTGTCCTGAAGCCTAGAGAGAAGAGGATATCTTGGAGGACAGGGTGATCAGCAATGTAAGATCCTGCAGAGGTGAAAAGCATGGAAAGCTACCTTTTTGAGGGAGATTTATTTAACTTTATTTCATTTTTGAAACTAGTTCTCCCTACCTTGCTCAGATTAGAAGTTGGGCAGCCAAGGTGGCTAGGTGGCGCAGTGAGTAGAGCATTCGCCCTGGAGTCAGAAGGACCTGAGTTCGGATCCGACCTCGGAAACTTAATGCACACACAAATAAAAACCTAGCTGTGTGACCTTGGGCAAGTTACTTAACCCCAATTGCCCTCCAAAAAGCAAAATAAATAAATAAAGTTCGGCAGCCATTGAAATCCTGATCCCAATACTGAGGGCTCAAAAGTTTTAACCTTTTTTTCTGAACTGGACCAGGTCACACCTCAGACAGTACCATATTATTAGTACAGACACTTGATCTGCTTTAGCCATACTATAGCTCAGGATTCCTGAATGCAAGCAATCCTCGAGTCCCAGCTTAGTGTGATATGCATGCCACAGGTGTGTTTAAAGAAATGGGCTCACATATCACACACACACACACACACACACACACACACACACACGCACACACACATGCACACATACACTAAAAACCAAGTTTTCTAGAATTTAATAAGCTAATCTAATTATTTATAATTCCATTTTTAAAGACTTCATGACCTGTTAGATTATTTGACACCAGTGAGTACAGGAAATTTAAGCATTTAGCCAGAAAGAGGTACTACAATCAACTTTACTGACAAAGTGGGCATCTTATTACATCTGGAAATAATTTTTAGTGCTAACATGATAAAAATAGCTCTACAGACTCAAGACATGTTCTCTTATTGAAGTTTGTGGCTCTCCATTATTTCTTTGAGGCTACAACCTTTCATATGTCATTGAATCTAAGGAACTTTTAATGAAAATACAGAAACATGGAACAATCTTGGAATTTGCAGAAAAAAAAAAAAACAACCCAGAGGCCCAGGCTTTGGATTTTGTTTATGTAATATAAGTTACAAGTAATGACATAGAACTCCAAAGGTTAAAAAAAAAACATTTGTAGACCAGCTGAGTATATCAAAGAAAGGATTATATAACATAAGCAAAATTTCATTAATTCAAATTGATTGAGGGAAGACTAGTTTGAATTATTGAAAGACTATGGAATTTTTAAAAAGATGTAGCTTTACAGCTTTCATTTATATGCATAAATTCAACTTAAACTATGGAATATTTTAACAGAAATATAGTGTTACAACTTTAATTTATATGCATAAGTTCAAATTAGGAAAATTAGTTTTTTTTCCTAATGAAAATTCTGTAGTATTTACTAATATAAATCATAAAGTATATCATTTCTTATAAACATGACGATTTTTTAGGAATATTGAGGAAAAGAGAAAGATCAAAGAGGTGGATAGGATGATCATAACTGACAACTGAAAAGGTAGTGCTACTTAATTCTTGCTTTTCTTTTTTCTCCACCAAGAAGAATGACCTTTGTCCCGAAATGACAGACAAAAATAACTAGAAGGGAGGTGATACCCAACATGAGTAAGGAGAGAGTAAGAAGAGCACCTTGTCCTTGATGAATTTAATTCACCTGGCCTAGCTGAGCTATATCCTCAGATCATGAAAGAAATATTGTATGTGATTGCTTAGTCACTAAAAGTTATATATGAATGATCAGGGAGATGGAGATGGCCATCTACATGAGGCAAATGTGGATAAGGGCAAATGTCATACTAATTTTCAAAGAAGGGAAGAGAATAAATTATGCCATCTATAGGTCAGTAAGCAGAATACTAATATCTGAGGAAAATAGGAGATGGATCAAGAAGGGGGTAGTAAACATCTAGAAAAGGAAGTATTGATTACAAAACCAATACGATTTAATCAAGAACAGATTATGGATCATGACAGACTACCTTGATTTCCTTTTCTTGACATTTGCTAATTAAATACACTCTAGAGACATAGTTTATCTAGATTTCAGTAAACCGATTATTTAAATATCCCATGTTATTTTTGTGGGTAAGATGAGGGGATGTAAACTAGAAGAAAATAAAATTAGATGAATTCAGATCAGGTCGAATGTCTAGAGTCAAAGGTTAGACATCAATGGTTATATGTTCTTGATTTGGTTATTGAACACATTTATCTATGTTCTGGATAAAGGAAGAGATGGAATGCTTATAAAATTTGTAAATGACACAAAGCTGGGAGGGATAGCTAACCAACTGATCAGGAATTGAAAGGATCTTGACAGGCTAGAGTAGAGGTGTCAAACACACAGCCAGAGGAGAGCATAGCAGCTATAATTCCAAGAACAGTATGGAGAAAATAAAAATATAATTGGGAAATGTTTAAAAAATAAAATAGAGCATGGATAATGTCAATCTGTGGTCTTCTAAGTCTATATTTGGCCCAAAGGGATCCATATATATGGTTTAGTGACCTGTGTCTGTTGGAGTTTGATGACACTGGGCTAGAGCTGTGAACTTGATTTAATAAGATGAAATTCAGTAAAGATAAATGTAAAATCTGTCATGAGTATAAATATTCCACTTCAAAAATACCAAATGAGATGAAACCTTTCTCAGTATGAAAATAATGGAAGAAGAGTATATGGCCATATGAATACATATGTGAATGTGTATGTATATGTTTACAGTTATACATGGATAGAAGGCACAGGTTGAATTTGGTAGGAAGGGATGATACTTAAGGGGTGAAGTTATGAGGTGAGAGAGGAGAGTGGCAAGAGGATATGGGGAGAGACAGGGTAGGGTAAACTATCTCATGTAGAAGAAGTAAGGGGAAGTGGCTGCAGGGGAGGGGAAGAACAGGAAGGCAAAAAGGCAAAACCATATTCTCATTGAATTTGGCTCAGGGAGAGAAAGACATACATACTAAATGGGATATCTCAACCTGCTGGAGAGTAGGGGGAAGGGGAATGAGGGGGGGGGTGATGGAGGGGAGGGTATTCTGGGGGGAGGGGAGGTTGGAAGTACCCACTTTTGAAGAGGGACAGGATCAAAGTAGGGAATGGACCAAGTGGGAGGGTGGGAGGGAATCATAAGCAGCCTTTTACAATATATCTACTATGATAATGTTTTGCATAGCTATACATGTACAACACATACTGAATTGCTTATCTTCCCAGAGGGAATGGGTGACAAGGGAGGAAGGGAATGGATCTGAAATTCGAGGTTTTAAAATTAAATGTCTCAAATATATATAAGTACTATTATTTTTTAAAACTACCATATGAAAAGAGAAGGGATACACAGTTTGACTGAAAAAACAAAACAAACAAAAAGCAACTGAACAGTGTGACAAGAAAGCTGTTCAGAGGCTGGGCTGCATTAAGAGAGATGTTGTTTCTAGGAATAAGGATCTTCATTAAAAAATATGAAAAATGGTACCCAGAGAATTTAAGTGACACGTCCAAAGTCATCTACATGACAGAACTGAGATTTAAGTTCAAGTCTTTTGATTTCAGATCCAAAATAAATAATGACTCTATAAATCCAGCAGTGAATTTCAAATCTATTTCACCCAGTTGCTTTTTGAAACATTTTGAAACATGGATTAAATAGAATCATCTGACTCAAAAATTCTCTCATTTTGTGATTTTGTGAAGTTAGCTAGGCTTGTCTTGGGCAATGTATATATCATTCAATCCAAACACAATGAAATACTGTAAAGAACTTAACATAGTGCCTGACACATAGTAGGTGCTATATAAAAATTTATTCCATTCTTCCCCCATCAAAGCCTTTCCAACTTTGTAAGTCCTTCCAGAGACTGCCCTTTTCTGTCACAGAGGAGGAGACTTCAAGAGCACAGGCTCACCTCCATAACAAGAAGGCATTCATCGATTTAACATTGGGAGGGAAACTTTGAGATCAACTGGATTAGCACCACCATCTTAAGGATGAGGCTTTGGAGTAGGAGTTTACTTGGGGGAATTTTTGGCAATAAATAAAACTAATGAAACAATTATATCAGATAGATATTATAGGAAAACAACTTGTTGTTTGAAAAGAATTTCTTCCTGGGAACATTTTGACCATTAAAACACATATTTGTGCATAAACACATACACACATACCTGTATATATACACATATTTTCTTAAGTATATATGTATACTTAGCTATGTACATATACATAAATATGTATGTATATACTTATATACATATACATACATATATAAACATATACTTACATATACATATACACACATATAAACATGTCTATGTTTATAAATTGTAAATCAAATGATTTGCCTAAATAAATTTCTTCCTTCTAGTATGATAATTCTTCTAGAATAAGATACAGATGGGAAGTAGTGTTTAAATCATGTCTTTATTTCTTGTTGGAAATTTAGTCATATCTATATTGCAGTTGTTTGAGATAGAGGCTAGACAAGGTCTTAGGTTGTTAAAGAGTTAAAACTGGTGAACAAAATTAGCATTTAGATGACTCATAATACTGTTTGTAGTGCTCTTGTAAGGAACAATCACTTGTTAGTTCTTAAAGTACCTCTCTAGCCATTAGTATATAATGTTACTAAGTCTAGATCCCTAATGGATCTAGTGTTTATATTTCATATAAATACCAAGGGGTAGAGGCAGGATTCAACTCAGGTCAGAGAACTGAAGCTTTAGAATGAGAGGGGATCTTGTCATCCACTAACTTCTTGGTTTTGTACATGGAGAAGCTAAGGCTAGGTGAAGTGATTTGCCAAAGGTCACATGGGCAGTAAATGGCAGCACTTCCTGGTCTCTACCCCACCAGCCTTCCCATCCAAGGTCTGCTGCCCTTTCTTTACTACACTTTGTATGAGAAATTGACATATAGTAGTGAAATTCAAGAATATTTAATGCCTTATTTACAGTAGCCAATGATTGATCTGATATTTTACTTTATCACAAATAAATAATTACATTTAAAATATAAACTGTACCTTCTCAGTGTGTTCAGCAAAGCATTTAACTGTGAATGGAGGTACATAGTAGCTTTGAAGCCTAGAGAAAGAATGGTAGAACAGAAGGAGGGGATGAATTTTTTGGGAACATAGTGGGGAAGAGAGAGAGAGAGAGAGAGAGAGAGAGAGAGAGAGAGAGAGAGAGAGAGAGAGAGAGAGAGAGAGAGAGAGATTGGAGTGTTACTATTATATTACCTGTGGGAATGAAACTCATGTAATTTTGAATCCACAAATCAGACTTCAGCCTTAGGCATGTGCTGTGGGAGAGCATAAAGAAAGAGTAGGGTTTTTTTTTATTATTATAGAAAATGAATTTCTCTGAACATAATATCCTTTTATTTTCTTCCTAATATTTTTAAATTCCCTCCGTTCTCAGTTTGAAGACTATGGCAAAACAGACATCACAGATTCCAAAAAAAGTTACATTTAAAAAAATGACTCCAAATGAATTCACAAAACATTTTGGGGGTTGTCTATAAAACTCAGGCAGAAAACTTACCATCACTGTGGTAGAATTTTACTTTACAATATCAGGATTTTGAGAAGCAGCAGCAGATACTAGATACTAACGTGAGCCCAGAGGTTGGGAGACTTGGTTTCAAGGTTGAACCTTTGTCTTTCTTTCTTACTCAAATTGAACCATTCAAACTAAAGGAGTAACTAAAGGAGATACAATAAATTCAGCATAAAAGAAATGTATATCAGCTCCTTTGAATTATGTATTTGATATTTAATTTTTACAGACTTGAAGTAATTTATTTTTTTTTTCTTTTTATTTATTTATTTATTTTTTAAACAAATGCTTTATTAACTTCTGTTTTACATCATTCATTTCCGCCAGATTTTGAGTTACAATCATTTTCCACCCGTTATTCACCTACCCACCCTCCCAGGATAGCAGTCCTACAAGATATCGCTTCCTCCAATCTGCTCTCTCCCATACCTTCTCCCACCACCCCCTTCGACTTTTCCATTGGAGGAAGATGAATCTTGTGTCCCAATACCTGCACATCTTATCTCCCTATTACAAGCAAAAGAGTATTAATAATAGTATTTATATATATTTGAAACATTTAATGTTAAGACCTCGAATTTCAGATCCATTTCCTTCCTCCCTTGTCACCCATTCCCTCTTGGGAGATAAGTAATTCAGTAAGTGTTGTACATGTCCAGCTATGCAAAACATTATCATAGTAGATATATTGTACAAGGTTGCTTATAATTCCCTCCCACTCATCCCACCCCCCACCTGGTCCATTCCCTACACGATCCTGTCCCTCTTCTATATTGGGTACTTCCAACCTCCCCTCACCCCAAGGATGCCCTCCCATCCATCATCCCTCCTCTCATCCCCCTTCCCCCTATCCTGCTGCAGGTTGAGATATCCCATTTAGTATGTATGTCATTTTCTCCCTGAACCAAATTCAATGTGAATGTGGTTTTGCCTTTTTAGCCTTCCTTATTCTCCCCCTCCTTTGCAACCACTTCCCCTTGCTTCTTCTACATGGGATAGTTTACCCTACCCTGTCTCTCCCCATCTCCTCTTGCCACTTTCCTCTCTCACCTCATAATTTCATCCCTTGAGTATTCTCCCTTCCCAACAAATTCAACCTATGCCCTCTATCCATATATAACTGTAACCATATACACACACATTCACATATGTATTCATATGACCACACACCCTTCTTCCATTATTTTCATATTGAGAAAGATGTCATCAGTCACAGTTACTGCTTTTCCATATAGGAATGTAAATAGTTCAACTTTGATAAATTCCTTTTGATTTCTTTTCCCTGATTACCTTCTCAGTCCTCTCTTGCTTCTTGTGTCTGGATGTCAAATTTTCTATTCAATTCTGGTTTTTTCCTCAAGAATTCTTGAAAGTCCTCTATTCCACTGAATGACCATATTTTCCCCTGAAACAAAATACTCAGTTTTGCTGGGTAGGTGACCCTTGGGTTCATTCCCAGTTCTTTTGCCCTCTGGAATATCATATTCCATGCCCTTCGATCCCTCAGTGTAGAAGCTGCCAGGTCCTGGGCTATTCTGATTGTGTTTCCACAATACTGAAATTGTTTCTTCCTGGCTGCTTGTAGTATTTTCTCCTTGATCTGGGGATTCTGGAACCTGGCTATAATATTCCTGGGATTTTTCTTTGTGGAATCTTTTTCAGGAGGTGATCAGTGGATTCTTTCAACCTCTATTTTGCCCTCTGGATCTAAAACAGCAGGGCAATTTTCCTTGAGAATTTCTTGAAGGGTGATTTCTAGGTTCTTTCTTTGATCATGGCTTTCAGGTAGTCCAATAATTTTTAAATTGTCTCTCCTGGATCTATTTTCCAGGTCAGTGGTTTTTCCCATGAGATATTTCACATTGCCTTCTAATCTTTCATTTGTTTGGATCTGCTTAACAGCATCTTGATTTCTCATAAATTCATTAGCTTCCATTTGCTCCAGTCTAACTCTGAAGGAATGAATCTCCTCAGTGAACTTTTGAGATTCTTTTTCCATCTGGCAAATTCGACTTTTTAAGGCATTCTTCTCCTTATTGCCCTTTTGGGCCTCCTTTGCCATTTGAGTTAGTCTGTTTTTTAAGGTGTTGTTTTCCTCAGTCAGGCTGTTGACCCTTATTTCATACTTTTCCTGCATCCTTCTCATTTCTCTTTCCAATTTTTCCTCCACTTCTCTTATTTGATTTTTAAAGTGCTTCTTAAGGTCCCCTATGGCCTGCAACCCGCTCATGTTTTCCCCTGGGGCTTTTGGAGCAGGACTTCTGACCTCACAGTCCTTTTCCCGCTCTATGCCCCCAAAATAGGTGTCTAGGTTTGCATTTTTCTGTTTCCTTTGCCTTGGCATGTTGCCACTTAACTGCTTGACTTTTGGCCTTGTTGCCACACTATGGCTTTAAGGCCAGCTAGAGGAATTTTCATCCCGAATGTGTGGGGGGCAACTTTCATTTCTGGCAAGCTGTAAACCCAACCATGACTTCCACCCTGGATCACAATCCAGATCCAGGGAGGTTAAAGCAAGAGCGATTACCCCCTAAGACTGATCGCTGGATCTCCCTACAATTAATTCACAGGCCAGAAGCTGGAGCTGCCTCTGAAAACTACAAAATGGCGTGTCTCCTCAGTGGCTTCTAGCCCCCAGGGGAGGGAGCCGACGCATTCCCCAAATGGTCCCAAAGTCCATAGGATACTAATCTCTTACTTTGTCCTAGGCATTTCTATGTTGATAATTCTGGAGTCGCCACAGCTGCTGGTGTTCTGGGGTTCCTCCAGCCGGCTGCTGACCCTGCCACCCTGGAGCTAAAACCTCAGCTCACGCAGACCTGGGCTTGGCTCGGCTCCCCGTGCTCTGCGTGATGCCAGCTCCCAGACCGCTGTGCTGGTCCTTCCTGCAGGGCTGCTGGGCTGTCCTCAGCGGGAGGTTAGCTTTTCTGTGTCATTCTGTGGGTGCTGGGGCTCCAGAAGTTGTTCACAGTCCCCTTTTACATAGTTTGGGGGGAATCTGGGGGCAGAGTGGCTTGGATGAGCTGTTTCTACTCAGCCATCTTGGCTCCCAAAGTAATTTCTAAAATAAGATTTAATGTAGGATAAATATGGTCATATAGACAGAGTTGGAAAAACCTCAGTGGCCATATAGTAAAACCCCCTCATTTGAGAGATGAAAAACCCAATACTTAGAGTGGGTAAATGACTTGCCCAGCAATAATTCAAAAGGGCAAGACTTATAGGATATAATGATGAATTGATGTATTGTTAATGTGATTCCAAATACTCTTCAAAATGATATCTAGAGAGTATGAACTATCTTGTTGATAGATTAGAACTTGTGTCTAAATAAGTCATAAAATGAAGATATTACATATGCAAATGATTTTTAGCTGCTGATTTTCAGGCCATGAGGCTAAATTCAGATGTGTACAAAAGCTGTTACTCTCCACGGCTGACGGGTGGCCTCAAGAACGGGAAATGATTTAGTGGCCTTTGTTCATTCCTTAGTGTATATGAAGTCTTGTTATAAAGTCAGTCCTAGATTCCCCCTTTGTTGATTGTGAAAGTAAGTGATCCAGGGCTGAAACGGAGTTAGAATTATACTCAGAAGAAAGATTTTTTTAAGTGCAAATCACATGAATAGCAATGGAAATTCACATTTATTTAACATTTCCTGCTTTCCTTAAAATAAATTCTGTGATATAGGTGGTATAAATAATAATTCAGTGAATGGGCCTGTTTAAGAAATGAGTCTAGGGATGGCTCCTTTAATTATAAAAAAAGAAATAAAATATCGAATTGGGAGGGGAAGATCCTCAGGCTTGCTGTCTCAAAGAGAAAGTTACAATTGACATTCACTCTAAGCCAGGAGGGCCCAGAATATAGCCATTAAGAAGAGCTTGGGCAGGGACCTATTGTGGTCCAATCTACAAGCTTCTGAGTGAGCAAGGAGAGAAAGAGAGAGGGGGAGAGAGAGAGAGAGAGAGAGAGAGAGAGAGAGAGAGAGAGAGAGAGAGAGAGAGAGAGAGAGAAACAGAGAGAGAGAGAGAGAAACAGAGAGAGAGAGACAGAGAGAGAGACAGAGAGAGACAGAGACAGAGAGACAGAGAGAGGGAGACAGAGAGACATAGACACAGAGAGAGACAGAGAAAGAAACAGAGTCAGAGACAGAGAGACAGAGACAGAGAGACACAGGGAGAGAAACAGAGAGAGGGAGAGACAAACAAGAGAGACAGAGAGAAAGAAGAAGAAGGAGGAAGAGGAGGAGGAGGAGGAGGAGAAGGAGGAAGAGGAGGAGAGAGGGAGAGGGAGAGGACCAGTTGAGTTACCTAATTAGCTGGTCCTCGTTCAGGTAGCTGGGTCTACTCACAGGTTGTATTTGTCCTTCGTTTTTGAAGAGCCACTCATGTCATCAGGGAAGTGATGACATGAGTGATTACCTGAATAGGCCTTAGCCTAAAAGGGTCAGGGTCTCCCATTGCATCCTGGGTCTTCTCCAGTCATTCTGATGAATATCAGGTCATTGGACCCAGATGGCTCTGGAGGAGAGAGTGAGGCTGGTGACCTTACACAGTCCTCCCTCACTCAAATCAAAATCAACTGCAGGTCATGTCGTCATCTCCCTGATGCCATGGTCCTCTTCAAAAACGAAGGACAAACACAACAATGACAAATAATAATAATACTTTCTGATGATTCCCCCTTTTTTTTTTTACAGATGAGGAAACTGAAGTCCAGAGAGATTTATGTGACTTGTCTATGTTCATATAAATACTAAGTGGTGGAGACAGGATTCAACTCAAGTCATAGAACTAAAGCATTAGAGTTGGAGGGTTTCTTGTCATCCACTGACTCCTTAGTCTTTTAAATGAGGAATCTAAGACCCACCTAGAGGAAGTGATTTGCCAAAGGTGATGTAGGCAGTAAATGACAGAACTGGGATTTGAACCTTTTGTGACCTAACTCCAGAGCCAGCATCCTGGCCTCTTCACAACCTGCCTCCCCATCTGAGGTCTGCTCCCCTTTTTATATTACCACTTTGAAGATTTGATTGTTGTCCTTCATGCTCAAAGAGGACCAAAATGACATCACTTTAAAGATCCAGTGGCAAAATAAAGGTGAAAAGGAACTTTTGTACCTTGGTGCACATAAAAGTAGAAAAATGTTACATAACAATTAAGAATTGGAAGTGACTAATACCTTTCACATATTAGATGTGGAATAAGCTTCTGTTCATTGGGACTCTGATATGGATTTCAGTACTGTTTACATAAGATGCCTCATTTATATATCTTACCCTACAGTAAACAAATAAATGTGGGCCCTTCATGCAGTATTGTTACTGTTGGAAATCTCTAGCTTTTAAAACCTGAAAAAATAGTTTATTTTTATTTTTTAGTCTTGTGTTAGGGTGAGGGGGTCACCTTCAACAATCACCCTGACCTACAATTCATCCTTTGATACTTTAACCAGGTGAGATCATGTCTCAGCTATTCACTAAGTGTGAAGGCCAGGACACCTAGATGAATTAAACTTAGATTTTAGATTAAGAGATCTCAAGTCCTTGATCTGTAATTGGAAGCATGTTGCACAAGAAGTCAATTAGGATGTTGAGAAATTTCTTTGTTTTGTCCATCTTGAAACCAGAAAACTATTTTGGAATCAGAAATGCAAATATGTCATTTATTGTAGGAAACTTGAGAAGATCTAAAAGCCCCTCAGGTAAAAAGCAAGAGGGTTGTAAAACTAAAAAGAGCACAGAGTTTGGAGTCAGAATACCTGGGTTTGAGGTCAGGCCCTGCTACTTAAGGACTGAAAAGTACTTCAAGGTTATCTGGTCCAAATAGATGAAGAAACTGAAGCCTAGAGAGGGTAAGTGACTTGTTTTAAGGTCACACAGGTAGTTAAGATGCAGAGCCAGGATCCAATCCCACGTCAATCAAAATCCAATTCTCTTTAAACTGTATCACAAATCCACAAGAAGTACTAGTGCCTTTGAGTTGCTCATGAGACCAATGGCTAGTCTTCCATAGGCTGAGCCATTTTTTTTTACAAACATATTTACCTCCATAAGAGGTATCTGCTTCAAAAACTTTAATCCAAGTGACAGTGGCTTGATCCCCTAAATCCTCCTCCTTTCTTCTCATTCCTTTAAGGAGAATGTACATGCAAAATGCTTCGGTGGGAAGACTACTGGGCTTGGAGTAAGAGGATGCAGATTCACGTCCTGATTCCTGCACTAATACCTGTGTGACCTTAGGAGATGCACCACTTTTCTCTATTGCAGCTCCTCATCTGTAACAAACACTTATTAAGTGCCTGTTGTATACCAAACCCTGTTCTAGAACCTAAGGATACAAGTACAAAGAATGAGACAATCCCTGCTCACAAAGTGGTAACATTTTAAATGGAAGTTTAAATTCTTTAAGTCTGTGATACTGTACATCTTATGCATTCCCAGATGAGATAGCTCAGAACATGCTCAGAATAGAGTCTAATGATGTAGTCTCGCTATAAAACTTTTGGTTTAAAATGTACACCTTCACTTTCCATAGACAAGCTTTATGCTTTGCTAACACAGTTGTGTTTCACCTGTACATAAATGAGTGATTTGGTTTGCACAATTTGTCTATTTTGTGTGTGTGCAAATCAAGTATACCTTTTATGAATTCAAATTCTTTGGCTAATTTTTAAGTGAATGAATCATTAACTATGCCAGAACAATTTTAAATACTAAAAAATACTGATAGAAAGCTTTAAAATTTGTTGGAATCATAGCTGACTTATCTATGTGCCTCATACCTCAGGGGGCTAATTGTTTTCAGAAGCCCATTCCTATTCCTGTGTTTCCAGTTGGGACATTATATCTTTGAGTGTGTGCATATTTCAACAATGACCTTGAAACATTTTGAGTTACTTAAAGAGTCCACCATTTGGCATGGTGCACTTTGTGAATTCGGGACAATACAATGAGATTCCCATCAAGTAGAAGCCCTTTCCATGCTCTCACTGTTTGGTAATTTTTTGAGTAAAATGTTTGGGTGGAAATCTGGTTCTGTGAAAACATAGAAATTCCCTGTTTGCAGAGTAAGAGTAATGATCTTATAACATGGAACATGTGGATGTTTAAGCAAATGCACATTTATGCCCAGAAATCAAATATGCACATTGGGAAATGCACAAACCCTTAGAAAGCACACACATTTCTTACTTTCACGTAGCTTTATGTCTTAGGGGCTTTATTTACTAAAATGCCAGCAATCCTTAGAGATTCAGGGACCTAAAACAAGGAAATCCTTGATGACCAGCGTGTAGTAGTGGTGATTGGAAACCATTCACATTATTTATGATGGAAAATGAGTAGAGGAAAATGAGAAAACTGCAGTAAGCCAAATCCACCCTGCTTTACTAAAAAAAATCCCATCATCATCATCATTTTAGTGACTTTTGTCCTCAAAACCCAAGTATGTGAAGATAATGACTTATAACACCTTTGATATAAGGTATGTTCTTTCTACTCACAGTACTATAATCTTGGATCCCTATGTCATCTTTTTACTAGAGGTAGGTGAAAAAGATTATTTCCTCTCCCTATTTTACAGAAATCAGAATATTGAAAGATGAGGAAAATTACTCAAGGAGAAATACATAAATTTCTTTCCTGGCAGAATCCTATTTTCTGATGTATAACCTCCACACAATAGATCATTGCCCCTGAGGGAAAGGACCCGGTTTGAAATTTTGCCCATGACAATTACTACCTGTGTGACTTTGTACAAGCATTTAACTTCTGGTCCTCAGTTTCCTCATCTGTAAAAAGAGGGGTTTGTAGATGTCTTCTGACATCCTTTCCATCTCAGATTCAATGATCTTATGACCCTTGAAATAATAATCAGTTACATTTATCTAAGACTGTATACTTTTTTCAAAATTCTTTCTTCTGACTTTCCCTCACCAAATCTTCATTCTGAATAAAATGGTCTACCATCTATTACCCAAACTTGACATTTTATCTCATGGAACATAATCATTTGTGAGGAACTTGCCCAGTATCACTTAAATGGCAGTGTAGAAGTACATGGTGGGTATGATCAGGGTAAAACATATAACAGATGAGAATAAGACAAAGAACAGTAGTTTTAAAAAGTCAAAAGGAAAATCCTAGAAAAAAAATAGGCTGGTAATAGGTCAGATGGCAAGGTGAAGAATGGCAGCTAGACAGCTCATGCTACACTGAAATCTTCACCAAGTCAGGAGAAAGTGAATGCCTCTGAGATATTGGATGGATCCTGTGTGGTGAACTCATGGCAAGATATGAACAAGATTGACATAGAAAGCCAACCACAGATCAATGATGATTTGCATTGTAGGAGGGAATATCCAAATGGATAAGATCAAATGCCTTTGTGAGTATTCAACTATGTACTAGAAAGAGGGGATACCAATTAGGATTATATCACATATGGATACTTCAACTTTCCCTCTCACACTTTGTACCCCTGCCCATATGTATAAATTTCATATTTATCCATACATCTTGTTTTCCCCTCATTGAAGTATAAGTTATTTGATGACAGAAACTATTTACTTTTGTCTTTGTATGACATTTTTAAAATCAGACCTCTAATATCTGTGTAGAGGACTCTCAGTTAGAAAACTCCCTCTTACCAATGCAGGTGGGCAGCTATTTTGTAAAGTACAGTTTTAGAGAATTGTCTGGGGGGTTTTTAGAGGTCAAACAACTTGTGCAGAATCACATAACTAATAATGTCAGATAAAGGCAAGACTTGAACCCATGCCTTTCTGACTCGGAGCCAGGTTTTGTATCTATTTTTACTTTCTGGCTCAGTTCATAACATGTCCTTGAAGATGTTTGTTGAATGAATGAGTGAATGGATGATGAATAAACCTGAGGAAAACTGTCCGGGCTTCAAGAAAATGAGAGAACATAATCAGGGATAAGACATGTAGGGGAATAGCTTTGGAAGAATGTTTGGGGGAATTGCTTGAACATGAAACTGAAAAAAAGATTTCCATTCTGTTTTCTATTTATTTATTCATTCATTATTATTACTTAATTTTATGTATTGGGAAGAGACCTTTCTTATCTAATGAATTTTTAGAAAATTGTAAAATTTACTGATATTTATGAGATCTACTTTTTCAAAACTTGAAAAGCAAAGACTGCAGTGTGCTTGTAAGAATGACTGGATTAACATATCTTAGTTATCAATTAAACACTACAGTGAAGTATGATATATTTTATAGAATATTGCCAATTATGCCAAGGAAAGTAAATCATTATCAATTGTGGCTTTAGAAAACAACGTGATCATCTCTGCAGAGATCACAAACCACATTTTCTAGGTAGCAGCTTTATTACACCAAAAGGAAGCTGTAGAATGACCCCTTTCTTCCTTATTAATGATTTCCTTTTTTTTAATATTAGAAAGGACTGTGAGTTGTCCTGTAAAAGGAAACTAGAAGTTCATTGTTTTCCAGTGACCTATTCCCTGCATTACAGAATAGCCCAAACGTTTTCTGACAGTGTTTCATCAGATCTGTAAAAGTAATTTTTTGCTGATATGGATTCAGTTTCTAGAAGCAGCTAGTTGGATGGAGCACTGAATCAGGAATCAGGAAGACCTGAGTTCAAATTAATGTTCAACCACTTATTAGCTGGTTAAATAATTTAACTTGTGCCTCAATTTCCTTATCTGTAAATGGGGCATATCAGGACTGTTATAAGGAAGATAATATGAAAAAAATCCTTTGTAAACCTTAGCATGCTATATAAACCATGTATTATTGGAGAAGTAAAAGCACACGGTAAGTATGTATTAGAGGCATGACTTAAACCCAAATCACTAGGACTCTAAATAGAGTACACTTTTCAATACACCACATTGCCTTCCAGGCACGGATCATTTGCAGTCCCCACCCCAGGATGGAGAACCCATGTGAGTGAGATCAGAGCTCCTTCAAAGTCTTGGAGTCTATTTTGGGTCTCGTAATAGCTAGGATGAGCAGTGCTGAGAAGATACACAGTTTATTTGAAGTTTTCTCTGATCATGGTTGTCAATGGAGAATTGTTAAAATGTTTAAACATAAAATATTATGTTAAGCATGCATATATGCATATGGATCCATATACATATGACATATGTATATTCAAGCACATGTTTATGTTTAGTCATTTAGTCACATACTTCAAAGCTATATCATGTTACCCTTTTGTATGGCTTTTAAGATGGTTGCATTGTTTATCCAGGTCAGTTTGTGTTGACTTACTATTTACAACAATGACTGTGTAGTACAGGTCTCCAGTTGGAAAGTTAGCTATCTGGTCTTGATTCTGAAGATATACTTATTGCAAGTGACAAAAACGGCATGAAGTAGAGACAGAAATACATTCTGGGTTTCTGCTGATTGAAGATTGTTCAGAAATAGTTTATAGTGATCAGTGTCAGAGATGATACCACTATTTCTGTTGTTCTCCAGGCATGAGCACAGTTGAAAAGATGGATCCATGATCAGCTGCTTTTTCTTTTTTCATTCACATTCCCCTAGTGGTTTGTGGAGATAGCTCCTTTTCCTAGAGTCTGTGCAGTCAAGATCTGCCTGTTTACCAATGTGATGAAACAAATTTGCTTTCAATATCAGTTTCCCAGAGGCAGGTATTATGGCTTAGAATTTATCTGTATCTAGCTATAAAAAAGCAAAAATGGTGACATTGGTAGATAGAGTAGGAAGCTCCTAACTACTCACCTACTTTCCTTAGGTAGAGTGCCCTATGTCATTGAAATCACAGATTTATATCCTTTCCCTATCTATCTACCTATCTTCCTATAAGACATAGTTAAGTCTTAATGCTTAAATATTAAGTCTTTAGTTTTATACTTGTTATGATTGCAGTTAATAGCTGAGATTGAGAGAATGCTGTAAAGTTTTGGAAAAAGAATTCAGAGTAGAAAAAAACACTGCATCTGGGTTCAAATGTCACTGGACCTCAGTTTAAAAAAATAAAACAAAGCAAAACTCAGTATCAAAGATCTCATGGTAGAAGGAAAGAAGCAACCTCAGAGTCCATTTAGTACCATCCAAACACCTTATTTTAGAGATGAAGAAACTTAGGCCAAGGGAGGTTAATGGTTTGCCTAGGTAAAATAGATAGTAAGTATGTATCTATTTTTTTCTTTCATTGTATTTAGAACCCAGTCCCTCTTATTCCAGCACCAGTACTTCTTCCACTTCTTCTGTGATTTCCTCCCCTATAAAATGAGTTGTGGGGAGCCAAAGAGGCCTGATTCAGGACTCAGACTATGTGCCCTATAGAAGGCCCTTCCGATGCTTTTTGTTAAGCTTGCTCCTTGGGTCTTTTGATATGGGTTACACTTAAAAGGATGTCTGAGTTCTGAGACCCATAGGATCTACCCCAAGACTTTAGTTGTTCAAAGCCAAAATATTTGATTCTTAGGTGGTCGGCTCCTATGCAAATGGATGATTGTGACTTTGGCTTAGGCCCTGAAGCCAGCTGTCAAGAGCATCCTTTGTAATATGACTATATATGAAAGGCATTAACTGACTTTTCCCTAAGACTTTTTGGTGCCTAGATAACAAAGCCTTATCAAATTATCTATTCTGTGCTACTTCCAGGATATAACACATTAAGGTAATGATAAGCAAGAATACTTGAGTCCTATTCCTTTGTCTCATTTGCTCTATAAAAACCTTGTGCTAAGTATCAATAAATGGAGTTCATGGTTCTTCTTTGAACTACCCACACGGTCTGGTCATTTCTTATTCACACAGTTTTATAGCACTCACCATGCTTAGTGTTGGACACTGAAGAGCCCAAGCAATGAGTGGATTTTACTAAATGACGCTTGAGGCCCCTTCCAGTCCCAGATCTGTGCATTTCTATTTCTGTCAAGCACTGTGCATACACAGTGTCATTTGGCTACAATTTGGCTCTGCATGTAATACATACTTCAGTACTTAAAAATTTCAAAGACTGCGGCAACAAGGTGGTGCAGTGAATAGAGTACAAGCCCTGGAGTCAGGAGGACCTGAGTTCAAATGAAGCCTCAGACACTTAAAACTTACTAGCTGTGTGACCTTGGACAAGTCTCGTGACCCCAGCTGCCCTGCTTTCCCCCTTCCAAAAAGCAACAAAACAAAACAAAAATTCAAAGACCTATAGTTCGAGTAGGTTGGGTATTCCCTCTACCAGTGCATATCATAAGTCCCCTACAAGTACATATTCTTTGAGAGTTGACATGCTCCCCAAACTGCATTACCCTGTGGCTAACCTAGGTTAATCCTTTAACAAAGGACAAAAATATTTTTGGGCTTCTATCTGACGCCTTTCCAGACCAGTTAAACATCTCAGAGCTTGTGGTTCCAAGTCATAGCCCTAGCTATCCCAGGGTCATCTCCATGACAAGATGAGGTAGGAGGGTTTTAGTAGAAGTGAGATATAACAAAACTCAGTAAATGACCCAAACATAACAAAATAGCCACCTCCCCAACTCGGATTGCCTTACTCCAGGGTTGTTTCTGTCATCTTTTTTTTTCCCCTGGGCAGAGGCTCCTCTGATACACTGCTATGTAATTCATGATTTCAGATATTTCTTGTGTGGTCCAAACCACAAAGCCAGTGCTGCTCATAGCCGTTCATCTTTTATTGAAACCTGGTATTTGGAAAAACTCATTGAATAAACAGACTGTGTAGAAACAATCTAAGAGAATCTACACAATTGATGCTATAGTAGTTAAATTTTCAGTTAGGGATGACTCTTCTATCTACTAATAACAAACAGTGCAATACACTTGGATTTCACAATGTAGTCAATACTCACATATATCTACTTTTTTCTTTCATAAAAATAAATTTGTTACTTAATTTTTAATATTCATTCATTTTGGGGGGGGGTTCTGAATTCTCTCCTTCCCTTCCACCCCTAAGAAGTCAAGAAATGTGATATCAATTATACATGTGAAATCATGCAAAGTATTTTCATGTTAGCCATGTTGTAGGGGGGGGTAGTAAAAAAAAATAAAGTGAAAAAAAGTTGCTTCAATCTGCACTCAAACTTAATCAGTTCTCTCTTCGGAGAAGGTAATAGATTTTTCATCATAAGTCTTTCAGCATTGTCTTATATCATTCCATTGATCAGAATAGCCAAGTCACTCACAGTTGAAAATCATACAAAATTTCTGTTACTGTATACCATGTTCTCCTGGTTCTGCTTACCTCACTTCACATCAGATCATGTAACTTCCAGTTCTTTACCACAACAAAAAGAGCTACTATAAATAAATAAATAAATAAATAAATAAATAAATAAATAAATAAATAAATAAATATATAGTAGCTCTTTTTGTTTATATATATATATATATTTGTATATAGGCCCTTTCCCCTTTTCTTTGATCTCTTTGGGAGACAGACCTAATAATGGAATTGTTGGGTCAAAGGGTATGCACCGTTTTTTGGGCATAGTTCCAAATTGTTCTCCAGAATGGTTGGACCAGTTCACAACTCCAACAAACAGTCCGTTAATGTTCCATTTTTCCCATATCTCCTTCAACATTTGTCATTTTCCTTTGCTGTCATATGAGCCAACCTGATAGATATGAAGTGGTACTTTGAAGTTTTAATTTGTATTTCTCTAATCAGTAGTAATTTAGAATATTATTTCATGTGACTACTCGTAACTTTGATATCTTCCTCTGAAAAGCACTTGTCCATATCTATTGACTATTTGTCAACTGGGGAATGACTTATATTTATATAGATTTGACCCAGTTCCCTATTTATTTGAGAAATAAAGCTTTTATCAGAGAAACTTGCTATAAAGAATTTTTCCCAGTTTCCTTCTTTAATGTAATCAAAATTGTACATTTTACATCCCATAATCTTCTCTGTCTGTTGTTTAGCCATAAATTCTTCCCTTATCCATAAATCTGACAGGTAAAATTTTCCATGCTCTCCCAATTTGCTTATGATATCACTCTTTAAGTCTAAATCATGTACTCATTTCGACCTTATCTTGGTAAATGATTTGAGATTTTAGTCCATACCAAGTTTCTGCCAAACTGCTTTCCAGTTTTCCCAGTAATTTTTGTCAAAGGTTGAGTTCTTACTCCCAAAGCTGAGGTCTTTGGGATTATCAAACACTATATTACTATGGTCATTCGTTGCTGTTTATTGTGCACCTAATTTATTTCACTGATCCACCATTCTATTTCTTAGCCAATAAAAGATTGTTTCCATGATTACCACTTTGTAATACAGTTATAAATATGGTACTGCTAGGCTGCTTTCTTTCACATTTCCCCTCTTGATTCCCCTGATATTCTTGACCTTTTATTCTTTCAGATGAATTTTTAAATGATTTTTCTAGCTATACAAAATTATTTTTGATAGTTTGATATGATGCTGAATAAGTAAATTAATTTTGATAAATTGTTATTTTATTGTCATTATTTTATTGGCTTGGCCTACCAATGAGCAATTAACATTTCTCCATTTGTTTAGAGTTATCTTTATTTGTGTAAAAATGTTTTGTAATTTTGTAATAAAAATGTTCACATAGTTCTTGGATTTGTCTTGGAAGATAGATTCCTAAGTATTTGATATTGTCCACAATTATTCTAAAGGGAATTTCTATGCTGAAGTTTGTTGGTAATATAGAAATTCTGGTTATGTGGGTTTATTTTACAACATTTTATGTCCTGAAACTTTGCTGAAGTGGTTAATGATTTTGACCAGTTTTTTAGTTGATTCTCTAGGATTCTCTTTATATACAATCATCTCATCTGCAAAGTGATAGTTTTGTTTTCTCATTGCCTATTTATATTCCTTTAATTTCTTTTTCTAATCTTCTTGCTCTAGCTAGGATTTCTAGTACAATATTGAATAATGATAATGATGATAATGATAATTGCTTCACTCCTGATCTTATGGGGAAGGTTTCATGCTTGCTGAAATTGTTTTAGATAGATACTATTTATCATTTAAAGGAAAATTCCATTTATTGCTATAGTTTCTAGTGTTTTTATTAGGAATAAGTGTTGTATCTTGTCAAAAACTTTTTGTTTATCTATTGAGAAAATCATATGATTTTTGTTTTTTTATCATCCAATATGGTCAATTATGCTGATAATTTTCCTACTATTGAAACAACTTACTTAACTGGCATAAATCCCACCTAGTCATAGTGTATAATCTTTGTGATATATTGCTATAATATCCTTGCTAGTATTTTATTTAACATCTTTGCATCAACATTCACTAGGACATTGTTCTATAGTTTTCTTTCTCTGTGCTCTTTCTGGTTTAGCTATCATTATCATATTTGTATCATGAAAGGAATTTAGTAAAATTTCTTCTTTGCCTATTTTTCCAAAAAGTGCACATAGTATAGAAATTAAATTTTCTTTAAATGTTTAATAGAATTCACTTGTTAATCTCTCTGGTCATGGGGATTTTTTCTTAGGGAGTTCATTAATACTTTATTCAATTTCTTTTTCTGAGATGGGGTTAATTTAAATATTCTGTTCCCATTTTATTAGTTGGCAATTTATAAATATTTTCATAAGTACTGATCCATTTTACTTAGTTGTCAGATTTATTACCATATAATTGGGCAAAATAACTCCTAATAATTGCTTTAATTTCCTCTTTATTGGTGGTGAATTCTCCCTTTTGATACTGGTAATTTGGTTTTCCTTTTTAAAATCAAATTAACCAATGGTTTATCTATTTTGTTGGTATTTCCATAAAACTAGCTCCTAGATTTATTTATTAATACGTTTTTAAACTTTTGACATTTTTAATCTCTTTTTTGATTTTCAGGATTTTAATTTCAGTGTTTAGCCACGGATTTTTAATTTGTTCTTTTTCCAGTTTTTTTTTTATCTGCTCTTTCTCTATTTTATTGATGCAAACATTTAGAGAGATAAAATTCCTCTAAATACTGCTTTGGCTGCATCCACAGATTTTGGTATGTTCTCTCATTGTTGACATTCTCTTAAGTGACATTATTGTTTCTATGATTTGTTCTTTAACCCATTCTTTAGAAATAGATTACTTAGTTTCCAATTAATTTTTAATTTATATTCCCATGACCCTTTATTAAATGTAATCTTTATTGCATTATGTTCTGAAAAGGATGAATTTAATATTCCTGCTTTTCTGCACTCGTTTGTGATATCTTTAAGCCATAATACATGCTCAATTTGTGTATAGCTGAGAAAAAAATGTCTGTTCTTTTCTATTCCCCTTCAATTTTCTCCAGAGATCTAATTTTTCTAACTTTTCTAAAAATTCTATTCTTCACTTTAACTTTTTTCTTATTTACTTTATGGCTAGATTTTATCTAGTTCTGAGAGAGGAAAGTTGAAGTTCTCCAACAGTAATAGTTTTTTGTCTATTTCCTCTTGTAACTCATTTAACTTTTCCTTTAATTATTTGAATGCGATGTCATTTGGTGCATATATGCTTATAAATGATATTACTTCATATTCTATGGCACTTTTTACCAAAATGTAATTTCCTTGCTTGTATCTGCTATTGTTGCTATCTCAGCTGCCTCCAATTTCTGCTAGTGGGACACCATGGAGATTGTGTTCTGGGTTGACCCTCACCCCAGTGTTACAGACCTCTCCTTCCTGGCTTCCTAAGTCATGTTAGATGGGAAAAAATGTCTTACCCTGACCTTTTGCTGGCTCTAAAACTCCAGAATTCTTGAGAAGTCAATTTAAAGTGTTTGGAGGGGAATGTTGAGAATTCAGCTGAATTCCTACCTGTACTCTGTCATCTTGGATCAACTCCCAGTGTATTTTTTTATAAATGTATTTTTAAAAAGATTATATTGATATATTTTGGTTTTTACATTAGGCATTTTCAGATATATAGATATTCAGATATGCCCTGGCCTAACATGAACCCCGTTCCCATATAATAAAGAAACAAAGAAAAACAGTTAAGCCAGAATGTGCCCAGTAATGATCTCATTTGCAAGGGATATAGTACTCTGGCCTAATAGTTCTGTTCCAGAGGAGAGAAATACATTGCATTATCTGTTCCCTAGGACTACTCTAGTTTTTAATTTACTTAGAGTTTTGCTTCCTAATAGTGATTTTTTCATTTGTATTCTTGTTATTATTTATAGAGTTCCTCTGTTTCTGCTTATGACATTTGGATGCAAATCTTTTATGCAGATCTTCCCAGGTTTCTCTGAGTTCCACTTTTTACTATAGAATAAATAATATCCCATTATATCATATACCATAATTTGTTCAGCCAATTGATGGGTATCTATTTTCCCCAAATTTTTGTGCCTACAAAAATAACATTTTTAAATATTACAAGTTTAAATATTACAAGAGACTTTAAATATTACAAGGTTCTTTACCACACAATGAGACACTTAGAGTAAATATTAATGCTCCCATTTTACAGATGGAGACAATGAGCCTTAGATATGTGAGGTGACTTGCTTAATATTCACATAGCTCATCAATAGTAAAGCAAGAGATCCAACCCAGCTCCTCACTCCAAGGCCAGTGCTCTTGTCACTGTCCCATGTTCATTAATTCTCTCTAGAATGTGTACCTCCTGTTGTTCTCTGGCTGTGCCAGCCAAGTGTCCTATTTTAGCATCACACTCAGGCTTTTCCTTCTCCTCAAAACTGTATCTTGTAAAATTGACATTCCCTTAGTTTAGCTACTCACAGGTAGGTACTCCTGGGGAAAAGAAGAAAGGACACAGGAGAGGGTCACAGAAAAGAAGGACAGAACACAACAAACTGCCTTCTTTGAAAATTTGCATGGCATTGAACCTGTCATATGCTTTCCTTCTAGAGACTAGAAGGGAAGAGACACTCTTACTAAGGCAGGGAAGGCTATCATTTGACTCTCATTAGGCCTTCCCAAGCACTGTTCTTTGCTTTCTGAGGTGCTTAGATGAGATGGGGGTGGGTGAAAAGGAACAAGTTATTTGAATTACTATTTCACTGTTCCTTTTCCCACATGGACCAATGAGTCTCACCAGTAAAGATTTTTTTTTTTCTTTACATGAATCTTAAAGGCTTTCTTTCCTAATTTCAGAAAATATTCAACTTAATTCACATATACAAACAAAGTGCATTTTAAGATGAAACAAATGTTTGGGGTGGTGGCATTTTTTTTCTCTCAAATTGTCTGGAAAGTTGCCTCAATATTCCACTTTCTTTTATATACAGGATAATAAATACTATAATCTCAAAGGAATGAAAATAGGTCACAAAAAGGACAGTGGAGAGAGGTATGATGGGCATCAATAGGCTATAGCATTTTATCAGTGAAAAATTACAGAGAGAAACAATGTATAAATGGATAAGGAGGTCCTGGTCACAGAGCAGTTCAATTCATTCCAGTCTAACAAATGTATTTTTTAAATGCCTACCATGTGAAAGGCATTGCTAGATACCGGGGAGACAAGATAAAAAAAAAATTGGAGGAGGGAAGGCAGGGCAATTGGGGTTAAGTGACTTGTCCAAGATCACACAGTAAGTGAGTCAAGTAAGAGGTCGAATTTGAACTCAGGTCCTCCTGACTCCAGGGTGGGTGTTCTATTCACTGTGCCACCTAGCTGCCCTGACAAAGATAAAATTTCTTCATATGTAAAAGGAAAGGATTAGAGCAGATACCCACCTCTAGAACTATGACCATAGGCTCCCTGTCCCAAAATGTCATTATATTGGGAAATAAAACAAGCAAAGAGACAAATAAATTCAAAATAATTTGAAGGTAGACAGAATGGTGACAAGTGGTTGGGGGAATCAAGAAGGCTTCCTGTAGGAAGTGGCACATGAGCTGAGTATTAAAGAAAACTAGAGATGCTAAGAGAGGTAAGGAGAGAATATGTTCAAGGTATGATGGAAACTGCCTATGCCAGCCAGGGCATGGAAGGATGAGTTCTGGGAAATAGACAAATAGTTTGGCTAAGTCATGGAATGAGTGAAGGGAAGTAAGTTAAATGAGTGGAAAAATAGGCTAGACTTAGATTGTAAAGGCTTTGAAATACTCAGCTGAGGAGTCCTATTTTATCCTAGAGGCATCCAGAACTCCCTGAAAGTGCTTGAGCCAAATAATGATATGGTCCATTTAGGAAAGTTATTTTGGCAGCCGTTTGAAGGATAATCAGAGAGAGGAATGTCTGGAAGAAGCTAGCTTAGTTAGCACGTTATTACAGTAGTCCAGAGAAGAGGTGATGAGAGTTAGCATTGAGGAACTATCAGTGTGAGAGGAGAAAATATGGCATTTGTGAATAATGTTGTGGACGGAGAGTCAATAAGATTTGGTGACTGAGGCAAAAAACACCTGAAGGGGGACTGGAGGATAGCCCTTGTGCTTCATTGGTAGCCAGGTAATGCCAAGAGAAGTAGGGGAAGGCCTCCAACACATTGGGTAAGCTCTCTGTTGGAGTGATAAGAGAACATGGACAAATCTAGGACAAGATTAGTGGGTGGGTTGTGTGATCATCATTGCAGGAATAGCTATACTGAGAGATCCACGGTCCACTAGAATAATAAATGGTGACCTTTAATAAGAATTAAGAAAGAAGAGGATTTCTGTTGTTCCATCACCATGTCTGTTCACAGACTGTCCCCATGCCTGAACTGCTGCCCTTCCTCCCTTTTGCCTCTAAGCACTTCTATTTAACTTCAAGGTTCAGCACTTGAGTCACTTCCTACCAAGGGGCCTTTCCTGATGCTGCAGTTCATAGTGCTTTCCCAGCATATTCCCGTGCACGTGATCATCATTTTCAAGCTTTTGCTTGACTCTTTCTGGGGCCAATATGTCTGCAGAACAAAGACAAGTTAACTTGAAGGACTGAAATGATCATTTTAAATACAAGCAGGGAAATAACAACTAGCAGTAAAGTCTGTATATAATAGAACTTTCATTTTTAAAACTATTAAGTAGCAGCTACTAAGAGATGGAGATAAATTATACTCTTTTCAGGGTGTACACCAGATCTTGTATGCCTAATAGAGAAACACAGATTAAGATCATTCTGCTATGACATTTGTTATGCTGGGTAGAGTTTTGTTGAGATTGAATTCAGCTGGTCCTAAGGAAAATGTCACCTAGAATATAAATGGAATTAGTGGGGAATGCTCATGTCCTTTGGTTTTCCAAATTGTGTACTGTCTGACCAAAGATTAATGATAAGTTTAAATTCTTAGATTTCCTTTGATTTTGCCTAATGATACTTTTTTAGGAAGTTAAAACCTCTCTTCCTCCCTCCTTTCTTTCTTCTCTCCCATCTTTCTTCCTTCATCCCTCCCTATTTTCATTTCATCATCCCTTCCTCCCTTCTTTTATTCCTCTCTTTCTCCTTCCCTCCTTCCTCCCTTCTTTCTTCCTCCCTCCTTTCCTTCCTCCCTCCTTCTTTCCTCTGTCCCTCCTTTTTCCTTCTTCCTTCCTTCTTTCCTTCCTTCCTTCCTTCCTTCCTTCCTTCCTTCCTTCCTTCCTTCCTTCCTTCTTTCCTTCCTTTTCTTCCATCCTTCTCCCTTCTAATCTCCTTCCCCTCCCTTCTTCTTTTTCACCTCCTCCCTTTACCCTGGTGACACACTTAGCATAAAAACAGTTAAAGATTAAAGTGAGCTGCAAGCAGTAGAGGCTTTTGGGGTGAGGGTAGGGAATGCTGGTCATCCTTCTTTATCAGATCTAAATGAGATAGTACTATAATAGTACTAAACTATTATGCTTGGCAGCAACAATTCTGCCTTTCTAATTGAATTTCAGGTTATTTCTTCGTCCTCTCCTCTCCCCCCACATCTCCCTTGAGAGCAAGGGGAGCAAGTTCACTGGTACATAGTGTTCTCTGCACATTCTTTTATTATTATTATTATTATTATTTGGCTTATCAGAAATGTTTCCCGATGCAGATTTTGCTTCCTTAGTGGCTTCAATTGAGGATTTAAAATCAGACAAGGTAAAGACAGTTGAACTAAATGAGCAAGCTGAAAAGACTGGCACTGCTATTTTTATTTATGTGCAGATGGGTATGTTTGCATCTATGTGAGAATGTGAGAATATCTGATGACCATCAATACTCTAGTATAAATCTGACTGTGTTTTTGAAAATTCCCAAACACCCAACTCAGCAGTTATTTAGTAAGAGGATTCTGACTCAGTGTCAGAGATCACAAAATCCTCATAATAAACTGAAGTCCACAGATTTCGAGCAGAAAGGGACATGTGAGTCCATCGAGCCCAATCTCATCATTTTACATAAGACAAAACCAAGGAACCAAGAGTAAGTGACTTGCCCCGGGGTGCCCAGCTTCTAAGTATCTAAGGCAGGATTTAAACCCCAATTTCCCTGATTCACAGGTGCTCTAACCATTATACAATACTGCCTCTCTGAATGAGAGTTTGTCTGATATAATCTCTATCCTAACAGGAATTCGTCTACAATAACTCTGACAAATGGTCACCTACCCTAAACTTGAAGCTCTCTAGAGATCTCTAATCAGGTTAGTGTCTTCCTTGTGAAAGTACCCACAGTCCTGTATATATCTTGTTTGCACAGTCATTTATGTATTGTCTTGCTGAGCTTCTGGAAAGAAGGGACTTTTTTTTCTGGTCCTTGTTTCCCTAACACTTCTTACAGTACCTGACATATAATAGGTGTTTAATGAATGCTTATTGACTGACTTGTGAGGAATTCAATACCTTATAAAGCAGATTATTCCACTTTTGAATAGATCTAATTGTTAGGAAATATATCCTTGTCTTGGGCCAACTAGCTGGCACAGTGGATAGAGTGCCAAACTTAGAGTCAGAATCTGAGCTCCTGAATTCAAATCTGGTTTCAGACACTTAGTAGCTGTGTGACCCTGGGCAAATAATTTAACCCTGTTTGCCTCAGTTTCTTCATTATTAAAATGACGTGGAGAAGGAAGTGCCAAACCACTTCAGTGTTTTTGCCAAGAAAACTCCAGATAGGGTCACAAATAATCGGACACGACTGAAAACAAAGCAAAACAAACCAGTAATTTCCTCATATCAAGACTACTTACATTTGTCTTTGCAACTTTTAACCATTGTTCTTGCTTCTTTCCTCTGGGGACAAGTGGGACAGATCTAATCCTTTTACCACTTAACTGCCCTTCCAATTCTTGTATTCCAACAGTCTTTCCCTAGCTCCTCCAAATATTCCTTATATGGCATAGTCTTATGCCACATTGCTGTGTTGCCCAAATTTGGTTGCGCTTAAACTGATTCTAAGAAGGTGCTGTCTTAACATTCAACCCCTTTACCAAATCAGATGTGAAACCTTGACACACTTCCCCTTTCTGTGGCAAATGATGGCCTATTTGTGGGCAATCTGGAATTCCTACAAGTTACAAAATGCATTCTAAGATACTGTGTTGCAAGTAAACATGTTTTATTCCCCTCCATCTTGGAATCACTTAGCCATTTGACGTGAAGTAGCCCTGGAATATTTTGACAAAGTCAAATAGTAAATATCTGAAAATGTCCTTGAAGTGGAAGCATAACAAGAGGAGATGAATGAATGACCAAGGAAGCATTCACAAGGTTCTTCTCCCCCGCCTCTTTCTTTCCCCCTTCCCCCAGCTACAGAGTTAGTCAAGTCTACTAAAAATTCCTTCAAGTGTAGGTAAGGTATGACGAACAACTTTATCCCAAGTCACCAGGCCATATTTGGTTCTTTGTTCCTGTTCCTATTAAAGAATAGATAGATGGGGACCCTGAGGCCTCTAGGTCATATATGGCATTCTAGGTCCCCAGGTGGGGCCTTTTGACTGAGTCCAAGGAGCAAATCCTTTCATTAAGGTGATTTGTTCTATGAAATTTGGATTCAGTCAAAGGGCTGCACTTGAGGACTTAGAGGGCCACATGTGCCCTCAAGGTTACAGGTTCCCCACCTCTGAGATAGAGAATGGAAAAAAATGATTTTGAAAGGAAATTTGATTTTCATTAAATTTCTCATGCTTTGTAGATGTAGGACAGGGGAAAGAATATAATGTCTGGAATCAGAGACTATTCTTCAGAACTCGTCTCTGACTGTTACTACCTCTGTGGGCCATTGTTTCCTCTTCTGTAAAATTACATGATTGAACCAGATGACTTCTGATGCTTCTATCCTAGTTAAAAGATTTTAAACTGCTATGTTTTTATTCCCCATATGGGGGCATCCTGGAAATGGAGTAGACTGCTTTGGAAATGGTCTAAAGCATTGGAGGAGGAGGAGCCTACTGGGTGGGAAATTTCTGATGCTAAAAATAAATCGTTTGCACCTTAGTTTTGCTAATATTAGAAAAATGGCATCTTTATATTTAACTTCTGCAAATTGAAGTTGGTTGCAAATATGGAGTAATTGAGCATAGATCTCTTTCTACTTAATGTTCAGAACTGAATGGCTACTGGTGGAATTCTAATCAAATTCTCATTTACTTTTATTGGGCAAGATGTATTGTCTCAATGTAAACGTTCTATATTGTGTCTTTCTGTGCTGCTTGGGCAATTGCCCAGGTTTTCTATTTAAGCAAATGAAATGCTACCAAGGGAGAGAGAGAATAACTCTAATAACTCACTCACCAAGAGATGTAGCAAAAGAAAACAGTAAGGAAGCAGGACTATACTGGAATGGAACAGCTGGAGTGAAATTATCTATTACCTGTGGAAAGTAACAGCTTGCTATACAGAACTCATTTTCAACACTTCTGAATGAAGATGAGTCCCAGGCATCTTGGTACTTAATGCTTGCCATATGCCAAATCAAAATTAAGGTTCTTAGGAGTATCAGCAATCCCTCTGAGAAAAATTTGCAATTTAGACATACTTCCCATACCTTTAGGGCAAAACCGGAAAGTATGTTTAAAATGGGAGGAAACTATTGCATTGTGTAGCTATACCTGAGAAACTTAAGACTTTGAATAGGCATGCTCTTGTCTAGTAAAATCCCTTCCCCCCTTTTTAATCTTAGAGTTTTCTGCTTTTAAGCTTCCTTTCTTATGAATAAATGGTACGTAAAGCATATGAATCTTTCTAAATTGGAAAAAAGCCATGTAAGTGGTAGGCCACGCTGAATATTTTTTTCTTTCCTAGTGGGAGAGGAGATGGAGGGAATCATATAAGCATGTTTTATTGTCGTTCACCTTTTCCGCTGATAAATATTCTTAGGGTGATTTGTCTCATTAGAAGACAGCTCAAGCATTCTGGAGGTTCTTTGCAGATATACATATGGATCTGACATATTTGTCTCTAGTTTTTGCCAAGTTTGTGGGTGTAGAAACTAGGCTAGATATCTTATAGCTGTAGTTCAGGACAGAGGTTCCAGGCAGGATATAGTTTGAATTCATAAAACTTTGTTTCTTAACTAAACTGTAGGTTAACAACTTTTCAGTTAGAAAGAGGATCATGTTATGGACTTTAGGGAAGTCAAAAGCTCAGGATAATGACCCCTTAATGTCCTAGTTCTTGTTAGAGAAATATTAAGTTTATATACACCCCATTTAGTCCTTGGGCTTAGAGTGAAACTGACCAAAGAGATGTTTCTTAAAGAGAAATATGCATGTGGAATGTTGTTGATACTGAGAAGATTATGCAAACCATCTCAACTGAACTAAAGACATCCAAGTTCACAGAGAACTATTTGTAACTCAACTGCTACCCAGCTTCTCTTTTAATTAAGAAAAAAAAATGTCATTTGGTTGACAACACATATTTTTAGAACCATAATAAGCCCACTTTAATTTGTTTGGAAATAAACAAGCAATAATGGTAAGTTTCCTTTCAAAAATATGGTGACTGTCATTCCCCTAGCTCCCTGTGTTAGAAAATGCTTGTACTAAACCTCTATACTTCTCTCCATGTGGCAAATGCAAGCTGGAACTCGGAGCATATCAACTTCCTGGCATCGTGTCCTTAGAAAAACATGCCTTTGACTGCTTCATTCCAGTCACAAAGCCATGTACTCTGTTTTTCTGAAGCTGTTTCCATACTGGAAAATGTTGACAAAAGAGATTAATGGGAGGGAGCCTTTCTAACCAGATGCAATCTTTAAGATGAAAGACATGATTGTGATGTTAGACTCACTCTCAGGCAGACTCCAAAGCTTTCTCCTTCCTTGACTGGCCCCAGGTGAAGACACTTTTCAGTGGGCTTCTCCTTAGGCCATCTAACTACAAATAAAACCTTTTCCAAAGACCACTTGTTGGAGAAGCTAGACTGTCACGAATATATCTTTCCTTTCAACTCACACTTCCTTTGAAACTCTGGTTTAAGTCAATTCTGGGTCCAAATTCAGAGCCCACTGAAACAAAGGTAAAGGCCGTTGGTTTGTTTTATTGTCCTTTCCTTGCCTTTTTTATACCAAGGATTTGTGTCTGGGCTCAAAATCATGTAGCCTTCAGGCTTTGTTGCACTGCTCTGGTACCTCCTAATCAAAGAATCCAGATCAATCTAGCAAACATTTGTTAATCTGGATGAGAGGAGGGATCTCCTCTATTGGGTTGTTCCCAGGGTGGTGCAGTTTATAACCTATCTGGCTTGCCCATTGTGTGTGAATCCAGTTTGTCTCCTCCCATGAATCTTCCACAGGGGGGTATCTACCTCATACTCCAGTGACCTTCTTTTTAGCCTGTTTAAATTGTGTGAATTCCTCACTCTTGCCACCATGCATTACTTTGATTGCATTAATTATACCACTTATCCTGCACAAATCCATGTATCTAATATGTTTAAACGTGCTCCTGCCAACCACAGTCTTCTCTGTTGCTCTCTGGGAGATTCTCAAATTTAATTCTTCAGACATTTAGCATCATTACGTGACTCACTGCCACATAACATTATTTAAAGAATTTGGAAAGAAGGTAGGGTAAGTCCTTGTAAAGATGCCTGTTGTAGAAACAACTTCCTTCCCTGATGCAGATTTTCAGTCCTATTTCGGAGAGTGGCCTGAAGCCCCATGAAAACTGTAGTAGTATTATCAGTCAGGAATCAAACCCAGGACTCCCTGACTCCCTTTTAATTATCCTACTCTATCACTTTAATTACCCACTCTACCAGAAGAATATTGTTGTTAAAAAGATGTGCTTTTGTTGCTTGGGAAGTTTGGAAATAATAAAAGAAGAAAAATTCAACTGGCCTTCATTGGTCGAGTTCATTGTCATTTTGCAGTATTTTGAGGGTTTGAGATGTTGTTGTTTGTCCTTTGTGCTTGAAGAGGACCAAAATGCCATCACAATGTTGGGGTCAAATGTACAGAGTATCAGGCTGTGGGATATGATCTGGGAAGGTTACACCACAAACTGGGCACAAAGGGTCCTTATGACAATTTGGGAGGTACAAGACAGAAATTAAAAAGTCCCTGCCATCAAAGTACTTACCTTCTACTGGGGTGGTGGAGGGTTGGTTATAACATATACACAAATAGTTTTATACAAGGTAGAAAAGGGCAGGATCAGAAAAGGTTTTGTGGAGGAGACACACCTGACCTGAAACTTGAGGAAAACTAGGGTTGTTGAGATTTGGAGGTAAAGGGAGAATACAGCCTGGATTTGGGATTCTTTGTCTTTGTATATTACACATGTAACTATAACCAGTTATTTAAAAGATTTCACTCAATGTTTGATATATATTATTTCAGTCAGAACTTGATTTTTGAGTTTATAATTTGAATTTGAAAAGTAGGGCTATGTCATTTAAAATTAAAGGAATTATCAACACTTGGATTTAAACTACAAACCAAATAGAAATTTAGGGTTTATGACCCTATATTTCCAAGATAATTTTTAGCCATCCCCATTAACCTTTTGTCTCCCCATTTATATATGTAGTAAGAAACCATCTTTTAATTAAGGCTTATTTTGAGGTCAGTTGAGGTTTGTTACATCTCTTCCATTATCCTTTTTAAACTGGCAAGCCCAGAAAGGAGTGGGGGAGTGAGTTTGCTGAACATCTGGTAGTTATTGGAAGGTTGGGAAAAAGGCTTCTGAGGAAGGATATATGGGAAGGTAGGAATAGAGCAAGACATATGGTAACCAAGGGTCAGTGGGAGAGAGTAGAAACTGTTTCTAAACCACTTGATTTTATAAGCAATGTGGAGAGTAAAAAAAAAACCCAATGGTCTAGACATTGACACATGGATAGTCACAAGCCATGGAAGACTAATTGGAAAGGCAAGTCCTAACTATTGCAATTGCTTTGATTTTTTTTTTGATATGGTAAGATAAATACCATATGGAATCAAAACTACAAGAGAGATGTAAGTAGACACATCTTCCTCATATTTGAGTTATTTCTTGGTATCTAGTTAGATGCTTAGGGATGTGCATTAGCGTTCTAGCCAATAGTATATCATTCCAGGCTCATCTCTGTCACTGATTATGTTTCCTTGACAAAGTCATTCAACTTTTATGGTTCATATTTTATTAATAATAGTTGACAATTATGTTGTACTTTAAGTGTACCATCTCATTGGGTTCTTAGACAATTCTAAGAGGTTCACATTTTATCATTCATATCATATTCACATTTTATCACCATTTTATGGTCACTGACAGAGGTGTAGTTCAAACTCAGGCTTCTCCTGACACTAACTCTGTGTAGTACTTCATGCTCTACCACATTGCTTGTCCTTGTTGCTTCATGTAAAGAATAAGGAATTTGACCTGGATCATCCATATGGCTCTTAATATTATATAATTTTCTTTAGACACATGATTTAGCATCTAACTAAAACAATATATCATCTTGACATTTCATAAAGGAGGGGTATAGAAATATAATTTTCTTCTCGTGGACCAGAAGAGTATTCTTCTCAAAGTGGCCAATATTACCACCCAGTCACAAAGGGGTAACATGAAAAGGACCAGAATTTGCTGAATGATACCTAGTATAATGGATATAGAAGCAGAATAGACCTTAGACATTATGGAGTACATGCCCCTCATTTTACAGATCAAGAAACTGTCAGATAGATTAAATGCCCGCAGTCACATAGCTTACAAGATCCAGAGCTGAATTTCATATCCATGTATTCTGACGAAATTCAGTGCTCTTTCTACTAGATAGTTAATCATGACTTGAAAAAGAAAGCATAGTACTTCCACCCAACTCACTGGAGGAACTTAATCTTAGCTTTGGAGTTCCACCCCAGGAGTTGAGAAGTCCTAATTGTTGCAGACTCACCTGATCTACCGTATCTAGTAGATCGTAAACCTGCTTCCTATCCCATCTGTTCATATACACACACCCCAAATGCACAAATATATGGATATATATGTCTGTCTGTCTATCTATCTATCTACTTATCTATTGACTAATGACTCCATAGATCATAGATCATCCCTGGGACTTCCCAGATCAAAACCCCCTTTTCTGGTCACTAATGTCCTCTCTCTCTCTCTCTCTCTCTCTCTCTCTCTCTCTCTCTCTCTCTCTCTCTCTCTCTCTCTCCTCCCTCTGAATGTAAGCTCCTAGAGAGCAGGAATTGCCTCACTTTTGTACTTGTATCCCCAGCATCTGTGTCTGATAAGATGCTTAACAAATGATTGTTGGGTTTTTTGGTTTGTTTGTTTTATCACACACATAAAAAAATAAATGAAACTTATACCATTTTGTCATTTCAAATATGACTTCAAATTCTATCATATTTTTCAATCAAATCACAAATTTGTATATTTTCAATATTTTTATTGTTGAAAAAATTGCGCCCATCTAATTCATCTGAAATGTAGCTACTGGTGATTTTCTATTATATTTTGCTTTTTTATTGTTCAGAATAATTTTTGACAAAGTATTCCTTGTGATCATCATTGACACTTTCCTAGGTCTAAATGTAAATCTAAGAAATGAATCTTGAGTGATGTTACTTCAAATAATTTTTAGGTTAATTGGCTTGGGACTTAGAATTGAAAATGATGGTGTAGGAGGTGGGATTGGGTACAATTGGGAAGAGTTTTGCTATCAGGGATTTTTGTATTAGGAAAGTTATATTTACCTGCCCCACCCCATATAGCCAATTTCACTGATAATAATGAGACTATATCCATTTCTCCAGTCCTATTCATTCAAGAAATTGAAAAAAAGAGAGAGAAGTAATATAGAAAGTGGAAAAAAAGTACAAACTTTTGAGCCAATGAAAATTCAAATGCCACCTCTGTTATTTTTTAACTTGTTTGACTGGACAAGTCCTTTAACTTTTCTGAGCCTCATTCCCACTTCCCAAATATAGAGTTCAATTAAATGTTGTCTGAAGTCCTTTCAGTTTTAAACATATGATCCTAAAATAATAATAATAATTAATCAATAAAAACTTAGTAAGCATCTACTATGTGCCAGGCAATATAATAAACTAAACAGGGGAGACAATATGGTATAGAAGAAGAGATCTGGCTTTGGCATTAGGAGGTATATGTATATATGTACAGGAGGTAATATTATAACTGTAATAATAAATGTAAGAACTATATTTCATTTAGTTCAAGCTAAAACAACTGAAAAAGTGATGGGGTGAATAAATCACAAACTCCCCTTTAGTCCCTTCCCCCATCAAAAACAAAACAAACCTCCTGGAGATGATTAAGGAGCAAGTTCTTCAGCCAGATGAATGTGAAAAGAAAAAAAAAGTCAATATACAATCTAATTTACTGTTAGCTTAATTATACTCAATTGTGATAAAATATTGTGACTGTTCAAAATGTACTATTTGCAACCTCCCACAAATCACACTTAAAAACTTGTCCAAATACTGCATAAAATTAACAAGCTCCTTGTAAAAAAGAGGCAGCCATTTCAATCACTTTGAAAAATGTGAAATGAATAAATGTCATGCTATAGCAAGTTATCTGTTCCAAATTGCCATTTCATCCAAACCACATTTGGGGTCAGATTTTCCTTTTAGAGGGACTACTCCCATAGTATAAGTTAAAAGCTCCTGAAAGTTTCCTTGAACTCTTCTAAGGCCGGGTAACTTTGGTCCCACTTTGGATGTCCCTAGTGCTCTAGTAACATCCTGCAGGCAGAGTGAGAGGGCTTTGGTGTGTGCCCATCCTTCTTCTCTCATACCACCCCTTCTCTCTTTTTTCTCCTTCCTTCTTTTTAAATCACTTTCCCTCTAGTTCCCATCCCTGCCTAGAGACCAGACATTGTATTCATTGCCTAACAGTGCCCTGTGATAGAAAGGTATTCCATAATTGTTGTTTATAATGGTGATAACTTAGACTAGTTACTAGCTCTGTGTTGAGAAGAGTTCGTGCAGGTTGGGGGGTGAGGAGAGAGTTTTATAAGTATGAGAGAGAGAGCGAGGAAGGGAGGGATAGAAGGGAAGGGGAGGGGAGAAGGTAAAAGGAGAGGGAGAGAATTCAAGAGAGAGAGAAGAGAGAAAGAGGGAGGGAAGGATAGGGAGAGAGAGAAAGAGGGAAAGAGCCACTTACCCTTTCTGGCCTCGGTTTACTAATCTTCAGAGGATTTGACTAAATGATTTTCAAGGTTTCTTTTAGTTCTGACATTTATTCTGTGGTTTCAAGTAGTTCTTGGAATAATAAATGATTATTTTTTTTTAAATTACCTAAACTTTACTCTATTTCAAAGCTTGACCTAACACACATCCTAGGAAGATGTCTCTGCACTAGTTTGCCTCTACAACCCATATGCTCCCTTTTGGTGTTCACCAAATAACAAAGATCATTTAAAACAAGATCAAGATGATGAATGTAGAGAATTTCCTATAAAGGGGGGTCGAAGAGGGTCTACAAACTTTAGCAGAGTTGCACTGGCCTATCTGCTCCCCACCCCCATACCCCAAACAAAACAAAGCGAAAACAAAAACAGAGATGTTATCATTATTTACATAGTTAATGTAGTGTTTTAAATAAACATATGCATACATACATATATATGTATGTATATATATGTATGTGTATATGTTTATAATTGAGTAGGACAGAGTTTAGGATTCTTTCCTAAACATTAATTTTTTTCTTCTCTGATTCTATAAGAATGTTCATATGTCTTGTTATTTATTCTTATTAAAATTGCACACACACACACACACACACACACACACACACACACACACACACCACTTCATGATTTATAAGGCCACACGGTGATTTATAAGTTTTTCTCTACAGCTTTTTAGTGGGAAAAAAAAAAAAACATCTACATTGCTAGGTCAAGAAATCATCACCTTTATCACATACCACAAGCATAAACGAACCATATAAAAGCAAATAATCCTTAACTCCTCTGCAGGATGTTCAAACTGACTTGAGTTTTAGCAGATGCTCAGAAAGAAGAGCTAATATAACTAGTCTGTGGAAACAATGAAACTCCAACACTAACAAACAAGTCAAATAGGTCCTCCAGTGTAGTAACTATGCTCAGCTAAAAGAAAAATCTGGGTGTCAATAATCAGGGTCCTAGCTTGTTCCCTAAAGATTTATTTGCATCACTAAAAAAATTAATGTATCTTTTCTTTTTAAATTTTAATTGAATGTCATTTTGGGGGCATACTTTCTTGTGCTCTCTTTTCCTCCTACTAGCCAGCCAACCAAGTGATTTTTGTTTCTTTGGAAGGTTTTTTGTTTTGTTTTGTTTTTGTTTTTGTTGTTGGTTTTGGTTTTTATCATGCTTACTTGGAAATCCATTCATTTGTATGAGGTTTTATCTGCATTTTTAATATTCATAAATCTTATGACAGAGATTTCTGTAAGAGGTTTCTTCTATTTTTTTTCTCTCCGTATAGATCAACAAAAGGTGACTTCTAAGCCACACAGTGGTGTTGACCTAGGGGGAGAGAAATCTTTCAAAAGAAGGTTTTTTTTTCTTGTAATCCTTCCTCTCCTCTTCATCTAGATTAAATCATGTACAAACAGTTGATCCTAATGTCAATAGTTTATTTTATCAGTTCAAAGCTTTTTTTCACCTAGTACAGAAAATCCATTCCAAAGCTGAGAGCTGAGATCCATCCAGTGAAAACATGTTTATTGAATGAATGGATGAAAAAGCATTTATTTCATGCTTACTATGGATCTGGAACTGGTAGATTGAAGAGAGATGGGAGAAGGAAGAGAAAAACCAGGAGAAAATTAATGCATTAGAGAAGAAAGTATCTGGAAGGAGACAGTGATCACCAGTGTCAAATGCAACCAAGTGACAAAGAAGGAAAAGAATTGGAAAAGGATATTCAATTTAACTATTAGATCATTGGTAACTTTGGAGAAAGTAATTTATGTTGAGTTATAAGGTCAGAAACCAGATTGCATGGGGTGAAGAAGAGAGTGAAGGGAGAGGAAATTATGGTAATGAGTGTAGATGGATTTTCCAAGAACTTTGGTTAAGAAAGGTAGGAGCGCCATGTAGGATGATAGTTTCAGGGATGGTGGGATCCAGGGAAAGATATTTTAGGATGGGGGAAGAGATGAAGAATTTGAAGTTAGTCTTTAAAATGTGATAGTATTCAGTTGTAAATCCATTATTTATATGTTGAATTGGTTGTGGTTTTGAACATTATTTAGTTCATAAAAAAAGGAAATTTTAAAATAAAATGGGTTGAAGAAAAGAATACTGGTGAAAAGAGATTAATGTTAAATTTTGTTAAATTCAGATAATTTTGATGAGTCCAGAACTTACTCTCACTATTTTATGTGACTGCACCTATACCTTATTTGTCAATGAAAATGGTGAATCTTCCATATTTATGTACATGTTTTAATGAAAACACATTTAGGAGTTTCATGATTTCAGCAAAACGATGCTAAATGAACAGGAAAAACCTCTGTTGACATATAAAGTTAGTTGCTAGTATGTGGTTTCAATATTTCAATAAAATGGAAATCCTATGACTTTAAATCATTATAAAATTTAAACCCTTGCTGTTCCCTAAATTCAATTCAATGCCAATTATAAATTCAGTTGCTCAGATTTAAGATATATTTATTTATTTTTCCCAAAGAAATCAGTATTTTTTTACTTGTATACCTATTTCATATTAAAATATGCCATGTGAATCAACATAAAGTGTAAATGAGAATACTAGTCATCTGATTTTAATGGTATAGGCAGCTCCTAGAGGAAAAAAATATGCCTGTCCCAATGCAGGTCAACAGCTTTTCTGCAAATTAAAGTTTGGGAAAGTTGTAATGGGAGGTCAAGTGACTTGGATAGTGTCACACAGCCAATATGTATCCGAGGCACATATGAAAACAGGCCTTCCAGCCTAGAAGTATTGTTTTCTATGCACTATGTTATAGTGCCTCTCAATGCAAATTTTAGGTAAAAAATAACAGCTAAGGATGGTTTTTTGTTTTGTTTTGTTTTAGATAATAGTGATAATGAAATGGCTTTGCTTATTGGGAAATGACTCTGTAACCTGTTGGTTAATATGTACTTTTCCTTTCTCCCCTACTGAAGGCAGGACAAAAATGTCTTGGGGGTTTTTTATTAGAGGAGCAGTGTGAATCTTTTGGAATATCCTAAGGGTATACCTTCAAGGCAAATCGAAGCTTGAATCCAGTCAGATTTGGTTTTTTATTTTTTTTCTGCAATATAGATGAGTGAAGTGAACCACTAAACACTTGATTCACCAGAGTGCCTTGATATTTTAGATATAAAATGGCAGAAGCAAACATTAGGAGGTACAGAGTATTATCTGCTAAAGCTAAAGACCAAACATAGACTAATGCCTACCACAGAGTAATTGGTAAATTTGTGAACTCAAATCTTGTTTATGCTTGTCTTCTTAAGCCTAATCATGTGTTTTAAGTAAGATGTTATGTTCTAATTAAAGCCATTTGAGGCAGTGGATAATGGAAATTATTTTTGGATTTTCTGTGCTTTTTAAATTTCATTATAGGATTCCAGATTCAATCCCTATCTCTGTGTGCCAACACCTGTGCTTATTTAAAATACATGATTATTTTCACACTGGTTTTTAAAAAGCACCCTCACTCGTGGATTTGTTCATTGTTCTGCAGAGTTATGGGCATGGGCAAATGTCACCATAATGTATTATTACATTTATGTTCCAGGTGTTCTGGAGAGTTATAAATAAAGTAGAAAAGAAGGTTCTTGCCCACAATAAGATCACACAGTTCCACTGGGGGTGGGGGCTCCAGTCAGGATTAAGATAATTCTTCCTCAGATTATTTTGTCTTGGGAGTAGTCTCCGAAATCACCATGCTAATTCCCCTATTGGCACATTTAGGTTCATTCCACAAAATTTAGTGCTAGTATATTTCACTATATTGGCAACAGATGAGCATAAGTGAGAAGATTTAAAGTCAGAAGAATCTAAAGTAAACAAAGTTTTATGGATTCAATGATCTGTTTGAGAGATATAGTATGTAACTAATGAAACAAAAGAATTTGAAATAAACCCCAGGGTTAAAGGTCCATCTTATTGATAAAGCCATTAATTTTTTTTTCTTCCTTAACAACTACATACCCTAGAATACAAATAAATGCACATGATTTTAAATTTCAGAACTATTATTATGCTGCATATAGGGTTAAAATGTAGCTTTTGGTGGAGATTGAGGTTTGCTGGAAAAAAAAAAAGCCCTGAATTTACATTTTGATTTATGTGTGACTCATCTCTTCTAAAAAGGGGTTTCTTGAGATTGAGTGGTCAGTAAATGGAAGAGCTATGTTAGTGCTAGTTTCTCTTCTCAGTTTTGTTTTATTTGGGGAATAAAATTATTCCATTTTAAAGATACTCAAAGTCATTGCAAAGTCATCCTAAAGAAGTCATTGCAGCCTTGGGAATAGTGCTTCTGCCATGAGACTAGTGGTGGATTAATAACAGTCAAGAGATTATTGACCTTGCTTAACCTGTTTCTAGAGCTTTGGATGATGCATGAAATAAGAATCTCATGTACTGCAAGGATAACTTAATGAGTATGCCTTCATTAAAACAGAATCTAGCTATAAACTTCACCATTAATTAATGTTTATATGAGTTATATTTAAGAATTTTCTATACATTGGGTAAATCAACAAAAAATGCACTGGTCTTTTTTTTTTAATCTCAGTGCCAAATTAATGATTTTCAGGCCTTAGAAATGTTAAAGTAATGGAAGAGTACAGTAAATGGAGGAGAATATGATTATAAATAGATTGTTCATTTTTTGTTTGTTCAAAGACCTTAGAATGTTTATTTTCTTTCCTTCTGCATGTTAAGTATATTTCTATAATATAAATCGTTTTTAATGAAGTGTGATTATTGTGGAACTACAAGGATTCAAGCTGAAAGAAGAATGTCATTCCAGTCAATTAAGTCTGTAATAAACAGCAGTTTCCTCCAATTTATTCTTCCTCTTCTATTGCCAGCATAGTGAAATGTAGTAGTATCTGATCTTCCAGAACAAACTCAAAATGACTTGTTTGGAAGGTAGCCTAGGGACTAGGATAATATTTCTAAAGGGCAAAGAAGGCAGAATTACCACAGGAAGAACAGTTCTGGGTCCTATCAAGGGAAACCCCCATAAATCCATTGTGAAATGTTTCAGTGGAGCCATGATCTCATCCTTGTGGTTTCTGTGTCCACTGGTGCAAATAACAAAAGTAATAGTTATTTTCAATATGGCTCTTTAAGGCTTGCTTACATATATTATCTCTTTTGATCCTCATAACAGTATTATAAGGTAGGTGCTATTATTATTCCCATTTTATACATGAGGAAACCAATGCTGAAGGGGGTTAAGTGATGTACCCAGTGATAGAACTAGCAGGTTTCTGAGGCAGCATTCACACTCAGGTCTTAAGTCTGGTGCTCTATGCACTTTGCCATCTAGTTGCTATGATTCATCTTTTTCATCCTATATTGTTCTTGCCCACGTCTTTAAAGAAGTATTCCATTTAGTATCTACTCAATATTCTAAGAGATCTTTCTTTGATTCTTATAATATTTTATGGTTATTAATACACACTTAGGACTATCCATTTGCTATGTCTCACTCTCACTATATATCTATTCCACTTGCTTTTCTGGTCCTACATATATTTGATGTCTTTTATATTTTCTTCCATGCAAATGTTTCCTAGGATCATAAATTTTAGAGCTAGAAGATATTTTAACAATGACTTGAATAAAGGCATGGATGATATATTTGTTAAATTTTCACAAAGCACACACTTGGAGTCAGGAAGACATGAGTTAAAATATGGCCACAGATACTCATTGTAATAACTAGCATTTTATGGTTTGCAGAGCACTTTACTAGGTCATTTGAACCTGGCAATAAGCCTGGGAGATAGGAACTATTGTTATCTCCATTTTTACAGATGAGGAAATTGGGGCAGTGTAAAGATAATGGGAATCTGAAGAGCTTCCCTTCCCCTTGGCCCCTTGATAGGCTTAAGTGAATCTGAGAACCTTCCCTGATTTGAAAATATATTCTGCCTCCTAATAGGCTGAATGTGGTCACGTGGAGCCTGTGGTGGGAGGCTTGTTTTTCAGGAATGCCCACACCTTGTTACTTTGTGATTGGGTAGTGGGTCAAGAGGATTGTGACATTATCTGACCCAGGAGAAGGCTATATAATCCCTAATGTGAGGCTTTGCTTTGGGGCTCATTTTGGGCAGAGTTGTGTGATTTGGTCAGATGAGACTCTGGGCAGCTGTTGAGCCCCCCCCGCCCGGGTTTGAAGACCTAGATGTTGGTGCTTCCCTCTTTGGTAATTAACTAAGTAGGGATGTAATGGTCAGACCAGCTAGAAGCGCTATCTGCCTAATTGTGTTATTTTCTGTTGTAAGTTCTGTTTGTAGTCTCTGATGTTTAGTGTGCTTACTTTTTTCCCTGAACTAGGTAAATGATATATGTTTGATTGATTAAAGTAACCCATTTTGAGATCTAACAACCTGTGCTAGCAGCCATCCTGGGTATGCTAGGGTGCTTGCTGCTACAGGCAGACAGGGGCTAACACAACTATGAGGAAGGATTTGAATTCCAGTCTTTTTAAATCCACTGTGCAGAGGTGTTAAACACCATGTTCTACACCTGCAATACCCCTGAGTATAGAATGAACTACATTAAAATGTAATTGAGGGATATTTAGCAAAATAAATAAAAAATCCAACATTAGCAACCTGCCCAAGGTCATAGATGTAATAATTAGCTAAGAAAAGATATGAATTTCTGCTTTCTGATTATAAATCTGGAGTTTTTGTCATTGCTGCTTTTGGTTTGTTTTTCCAGGGTGGGGCTTAGGGCAATCAATTTTCTTTTTTTTTTAATTTATTTTTAGTTTTCAACATTCATTTCCACAAGATTTTGAGTTACAAATTTTCTCCCCATCTTTCCCCTATTCCCCACCCCAAGATAGCAAGGCTACTGAATACTCCTTCCCCCAATCTACTGTCTCATCCATATCCTCCCCCATACTACCTCTAACTTTCTAGTAGGGCAAGATGGATTGCTTTCTTGTATTTTTTTTTTTTTTTGGAGGGTGTAGGGCAAGGCAATTGAGGTTAAGTGACTTGCCTGATGTCACACAGCTAATAAGTGTGTCTGAGGCTGGATTTGAACTCAGGTCCTCCTGACTCCAGGGCCAGTACTCTAGTCACTGCAGCACCTAGCCACTCCAACAAGATAGATTTCTATACTCCAGTGCCTGTATATCTTATTTCCCAGTTGCATGTAAAAAAATAACAAACTTAAAACTTTGATTTCCAGATTCTTTCCCTTCTTCCCTTCTTACCCACTCCCACTGGGAAGATAAGCAATTCAGTATAGGTTGTATGTGTGTAGTTACCCAAAATGTTTCTATAGTAGTTATATTGTGAAAGACTAAATATATTTTCCACCATCCTATCCCACCCCCATTTATTCCATTTTCTACTTTGACCCTGTCCCTTTTCAGATGTATGTGCTTCTAACTACCCTCTTCTCCAATATGTCCTCCCTTCTATCATCCCCCCTCTTAACCCCTTCCCCACTACTTTACTGTACGGTAAGATACTCAAATGAATGTGTGTTATTCCCTCCTTGAGTCAAATTCAATGAGAGTAAGGTTGACCATTTCCTTCCTGCTCTTCACCTCCATTGTAACAGTTTTCTCTTACCTCTTTTATATGAGATAATTTGCCCTATTCTATCTCTCCTTTTCTCTTTCTCTCTTTATATTCCTCTCTCACCTCTTAACTTTATTTTTTAGATATCTTCCCTTTCTATTCAACTGATACTGTGCCCTCTATATATACATGTACATATATACACACACTCACATATGTATTTATACACATAAACCCTCCTATACATACATATATGTATATATACATATATATTCCCTTCAACTATCCATATACTGAGAAATGTCTCATGAGTTGCAATTATAGTTTTTCCATGTGGTAATGCAAATAGTTCAACTTTAATGTGTTTCTTATGATTTCCTTTTCCTGTTTACCTTCTCATGCTTCTTTTGCTTCTAGTATTTGAAAGTCAAATTTTCTGTTCAGCTCTGGTTTTTTCATCAAGAATACTTGAAAAGTCCTCTATTTCATTGAATATTTTCCTCTGAAAGGGCAATTAATTTTCAATGAGAGTGCATCTTATGATGTTCAGGTACACAATGCAATTAGCACAAAGACAGGTGAACTTCCTGGCCCATAGGGCATCTCATTCCTATTTAGATTTTTACCCATGCATACACCATGATAATTGGTGTTCAGCTTTGCTGATTATGTCTCCTTCTGTTACGTGCCTTATGCAAGGAATGACATGAAGTACAATATTACTAGACTCTAAGGTATATGGAAGGGAATGTAAGTCCCCCATCCCTTTTTTTTTTCTTTCCCTCCCTTCTCCACCTTGGAGATGGCCACCATTAGACACAAATAGGTGTGTGTGTGTGTGTGTGTGTGTGTGTGTGTGTGTGTGTGTGTAAAATCATTTGATACATACTTCTATTTATCAGTTCTTTCTCTGGACACATGGACTGGAAATTTAAGGAGGTACTAGGTTATAAGTTCTTTAACATCCAAATAGAGGATTTTGTGTTTGGTCCTAAGGTGATAGGGAAGCACTGGAGTTGATTGAGTAAGGTGACATGGTCAGATATGTGCTTTAGGAAGATCAGTGTGAGAGCTGAATGGAAGATGGACTGGAATGGGGAAAAGCTGGAGGTAAAGAGACCAACTAAAGACACCATGCTATTGCAATAGTCTCTGTGTTCAGAGAAAGAACTAATAAATAGAAGTATGTATAGAATGATTTTACACACACACATACACACACAGACATATATAATTTGTGTCTAATGGCAGCCATCTCTAGGGCAGGGAAGGGAGGAAAGAAAAAATGGGGGGGATTTACATAATAACTTTATTTTATATATAAAAGGAATAGCAAGTGTAGCTAATAGATTTGCAGTTTCATGTGCAATGATCTTTTTTATTATACTGTTATGTAAATGCTAGTTTTAAAATTTTTTTTCTTTGTAATTCTATGTATTTTATTTGATGAATTTGTAAAACATGAATCAGAGAAGTGGTTCAGAGTCTTCAGCAGATGGCCAAAGGGGATCCATGATAAAAAAAGGTTGAGAACCACAGCAGCAAGACACCCTAGCAGAAGTGCTATAACTGCTTAGTGACTACCCGAATTGAAGCAATCACAGATAGAGAACTGCTCCTTTTCCAGGCTCTTCTATGGTGGGACTTAAGAGGCACCTGGTACCTGAGCTTGCAGTCAGGAGTCCTGGGGTCCACTCCCAATTCTGCCACTACCAATTCTGTGACACTGGGATGAAGTTGCTTCCCTTGGCTGAGCTCCAATTTCCTCATCCATGAAAATGTGAGAGAGGGGGATCATGAAGGTGGTGTAATAATTCTCTTGAAAGTTCCCTCTGGGCTTTAAAAGTCTCTGAAGCTTTGCTTAAATAGAAATAAACCATTTGACCGAAAATGATGGGGAAGCTAAAGCCTTTTACACTGCGGCCATTTCTTTATTTTATTTTATTTTTTATTTTTGAGACATTTAATCTTAAGACCTTGAATTTCAGATTCATTTCCTTCCTCCCTTGTCACCCATTCCCTCTGGGGAGAGAAGTAATTCAGGATATGTTGTACATGTCTAGCTGTGCAAAACATTATCATAGTAGATATATTGTACAAGGCTGCTTATAATTCCCTCCCCCTCATGCCAACCCCACCTGGTTCATTCCCCACTTGATCCTGTCCCTCTTCCATAGTGGGTACCTCCAACCTCCCCTCCCCCCAAGGATGCCCTCCTATCCATCATCCCTCCTCTCATCCCCCTTCCCCCCATTCTGCTGTAGGTTGAGATGTCCCACCTAGTATGTATGTCATTCTCTCCCCGAACCAAATTCAATGAGAATGTGGTTTCGCCTTTTTACCTTCCTATTCTTCCCCTCCCATGCAGCCAGTTCCCCCTGCTTCCTCTACATGAGATAGTTTACTCCACCCTGTCTCTCCCCATCTCCTCCTGCCACTTTCCTCTCTCACCTCACAACTTCACCCCTTGAGTATCCTCCCTTCCCAACAAATTCAACCTATGCCCTCTATCCATATAAAACTGTAACCATATACACACACATTCACATATGTATTCACATGACCATACACCCTTCTTCCATTATTTTCACAGTGAGAAAGATTTCCTCAGTCACAGTTATTGTTTTTCCATATAGGAATATAAATAGTTCAACTTTGATAAGTTCCTTTTGATTTCTTTTCCCTGATTACCTTCTCAGGCATCTCTTGCTTCTTGTGTCTGGATGTCAAATTTAGAATGCTTGAAAGTCCTCTATTCCACTGAATGACCCATATTTTCCCCTGGAACAAAATGCTCAGTTTTGCTGGGTAGGTGACCCTTGGGTTCATTCCCAGCTCTTTTGCCCTCTGGAATATCATATTCCATGCCCTTCCATCCCTCAGTGTAGAAGCTGCCAGGTCCTGGGCTATTCTGATTGTGTTTCCACAATATTGAAATTGTTTCTTCCTGGCTGCTTGTAGTATTTTCTCCTTGATCTGGGGATTCTGGAACCTGGCTATAATATTCCTGGGAGTTTTCTTTTTGGGATCTTTTTCAGGAGGTGATCTGTGGATTCTTTCAACCTCTATTTTGCCCTCTGGATCTAAAACATCAGGGCAATTTTCCTTGAGAATTTCTTGAAGGGTGATTTCTAGGTTCTTTCCTTGATCATGGCTTTCAGGTAGTCCAATAATTTTTAAATTGTCTCTCCTGGATCTATTTTCCAGGTCAGTGGTTTTTCCCATGAGATATTTCACATTGCCTTCTAATCTTTCATTTGTTTGGATCTGCTTAACAGCATCTTGATTTCTCATAAAGTCATTAGCTTCCATTTGCTCCAGTCTAACTCTGAAGGAATGAATCTCCTCAGTGAACTTTTGAGATTCTTTTTCCATCTGGCAAATTCGACTTTTTAAGGCATTCTTCTCCTCATTGCCCTTTTGGGCCTCCTTTGCCATTTGAGTTAGTCTATTTTTTAAGGTGTTGTTTTCCTCAGTCAGGCTGTTGACCCTCATTTCATACTTTTCCTGCATCCTTCTCATTTCTCTTTCCAATTTTTCCTCCACTTCTCTTATTTGATATTTAAAGTCCTTTATAAGGTCCTCTATGGCCTGCAACCTGCTCATGTTTTCCCCTGGGCCTTTTGGAGCAGGACTTCTGACCTCACAGTCCTCTTCCTGCTCCATGCTTTGACCCTCCTTGCCCCCAAAGTAGGAGACTAGGGTTGCATTTTTCTGTTTAATTTGTTTCCTTTGCCTTGGTATGTTGCCACTTAATTACTTGACTTTTGGGCTTGTTGCCACACTATGGCTTTGCCGCCAGATAGGGGAATTTTCGTCCCGAACATGTGGGGGGGGCAACTTCCGTTTCTGGCAAGCTGGAATCCCACCCATGACCTCCACCCCAGATCACAATCCAGATCCAGGGAGGTTAAAGCAAGAGCGATTACCCCCCCAATTACTGGATCTCCCTACAGTTTGCAGGCCAGGAGCTAGAGCTGCCTCTGAAAACTACAAAATGGCATGTCTCCTCAGCAGCTTCTAGCCCCCAGGGGAGGAAGCCGATACATTCCCCAAATACTGGTCCCAAAGTCCATAGGGCACTAACCTCTCACTTTGTCCTAGGCATGTCTATGTTGATCATTCTGGAATCACCACAGCTGCTGGTGTTCTGGGGTCCCTCTGGCCAGCTGCTGGCCCGGCTGCCCTGGGGTAGAACTGCGACTCAGGAGGACTTGTGCTCGGCTCCCACTTGTTGCCGGCTCCCAGAGTGCTACACTGGTCCTTCCTGCAGGTCTGCTGGGCTATCCTCAGTGGGAGGTTAGCTTCTCTGTGTTGTTCTGTGGGTGCTGGGGCTCCAGAAGTTGTTCAGCATCCCCTTTTACATAGTTTGGATGAAATCTCGTAAATGCTAGTTTTATACCATAAATTAAAATTTAAGATTTAAAAAAGGAAAAATAATGGTCTGTGTAAAGTGAGGAAGGCCTGAACCAAAGTGGTGGAAATGCCAGAATAAAGAAAAGGGGGTATATGTTTTGAAGATAGAATTAACAGTATTTGCAACATCTCTATGCCTTTGTATGGCTTTTGCTTCATGCCTGGAATGCACTGCTTCCTCAGCTTCCTCTCTTGGAATCCCTGCTGTTCTTCATGACTCAATACAAGCACAACATTTTGAATATGACATTTCTTGAGCACCCTGTTGCTCCTGCCCTCCCTCAAAAAAGGTTACTTTTTATGTTTGTTTGTTTGTTTGTTTTTTGTTGTTATTGTTGTTATCACCCTTTCATGTCGCCTTCTCCTGTAGAATGTAAACTCCTTGAGGTCAAAAGTCTTTTTTTCCCCTTGAGGTCTTTTCTTTTTGTATGACCAACGCTTAGCAGAGTTATTGGTACATAGAAGATCCTTTATCAATACTTCTTGATCGACTGAGCTGCAGGTAGTCTAAAGGATTGAAGAAGTGTATGAAGGACTTCACAATATAGAAGGATTCTCTCTTCCATTTAGACTTTGTGCAGGACCTTCTCCCTGATAGCAAAAACTCTTGGTAAGCATACATCTATGCCTCACTGGATATTGAAATCTAGAGAATCATTAAACAAAGTTATCTTTTTTTTAAAAGATGATTTTATAAATATGAGAAATTGGATATGCAACTTATTAGTTACTGTTGTATTTTTGTTCTCAGATCCCTCATTTTTGTTGTGCTATCTGTGATCTTTTGCATTTTAATTTTTTTTTTTTTTTTTGCTTTTTGGAAGGGGGAAGGTAGGGCAGTTGCAATTAAGTGACTTGCCCAAGGCCACATGGCTAGTTTTGTGTTTAGTGTCTGAGGCCGGATTTGAACTCAGGTCCTTCTGACTCCAGGTGCTCTATTCACTGTGCCACCTAGCCACCCTGATCTACTGCATTTTTAAAGAATCTTTTTCTTTTTAAGAGACCTTGAAATTCTAATTCTTAAGAGCGTTTAATATTGTGTTGCCTCTAGCATGGTTTCTTTTGCATGAATTTGGTCATTTCCATTTTTTACTCAAGACTTCACCTTCTTTGATAGTGAGATACATAGAAGAATACTTAATGAGAAAAATTACATAAAAATACCAGAAGATATCTGTGATTTTCCATATCTGTTGGTTCTTCTCTTTCTAGTTTTATCCATAGAAGCTCTCAGAGTAATATGAATAAGTTCTTGTGCCTAGATATCTTTGTGTTACCCTTAACTGCTTTTCTTCATTGTCTGAGGCTGTAATACTTCCATTATCTCTTATGAAATTTTGCCAATGAGCTTTTATTTTAAATCAGTATTGCCCTTGGCTACCATCTCTTTCCATTTGGCAGAGACAGCTTCTGAGCATTTCAAGTCTCCTCACATCAACTGGTTTATGTCAATTAAATTCCCTTAAAAAGTGGAAATGGAATCAATATCTTTAATTTTGTCCATTTCCCCTCTTCTACAGTTGACAGACTGTTTAATAAGTAGATAATGTTGGAGTGGCTGTAACTCAATACTATAAAATTTTCTAATCTGTATTCTTTCCCTTTGTTTGATATGTTTTGGTTTTTTGCTTTAACAAGTCAATGATCTGACTATAAATGAGGCATTTTTGAAATGAATCCCATGGGAGAACTAGTCATCTCCTAAGATAAAGTCATTTTAATGTTGTTCAATACCCCCCACATTCATTGCCTTCTAATTCTAACTCTAACTCTCTGCTTGAAGAATGTATTCACAATTTATGAATATACAGTTATATATGTTAAGGGGAATTAATGTAAATATATTATTATTTTATTATAACTCCTTAGAGCTTCAAGAATACTTTGAAAGAACAAAGCACACAATTACTATGAGATTGGCAGAAGTAATTTTTGGCGAAAAAGACAGCTTACTACCTTGACATTAACATACTTACTAAATACAAGCAGCTTATTTATTCATCCTTAATTTTGCCTGGAAGAAATGGCCATATCCAGTGTCAAGAAAACCAGTCTCAAGGTTCAGTATCCTTTCTCCTCAATAAGTCTAAACCCAAGGAGAGGTACTTCCAGCACTTTCACTAAGTGTTCATTACCAAACAAATTGCACAATATTTTGTATATTGAAGGTTTAGAGTTTTCTTGTATTTTCCATAAGCTGTCGGTGCCAAGAATTCAGGCTTGCTTCACCCATCTATGTTTTTATAATACATTGAGCCAGATTTACCAAATGATTAAGATACCCTAGGAGTAATTTAGGACCCTCTGGGAAAGTCATCAATTCTTTCAGAAAACTAGAGTATTATTAAGGAAATTACCCACAAGGTGAAGTGAATGGTAAAGACCTAGATTTCAAATACAGTTATATGACAGCCATGTATCTAAGTATAATTATCTATTTTGTTTCATTCTTCTAGATACAATGGCATACTCTCTTGTAGTCAATACAATTTAATGCTCTATTTTGTTCTGATTGGCTCATATTAAAATTTTTGAATTTTCCATACAACTACTACAAGGTAGCAGATGTTAAATAGATAGATAGGTAGATGGAAACAGACAGGCACAAAAATGCATAGACACATAGATAGTTTTGCTGTTGTTTGGGCTTTTAGTTGCATCCAACTTTTCATGAGCTGTGGACCATTCTGTTCATAGGATTTTCTTGACAAAAGTACTGGAGTAGTTTGCTATCTCTTTTTCCGATGGATTAAGGGAAAAAGAAGTAAAATGACTTTCCCAGGGTCACATAGCTAGTAGGTGTCTGAGGTCAGATTTGAACTAAGTTCTTCCTGATTCCAGGCCCAGTACTCTATTTATTCACTGAGCCAAGCTAGCCCACATAGAAAGAGATGATGATGATGATGATGATAGATGGATAGATAGACAGATAAATGGATGGATGGATAGATAATAAATATTTATTAAGTGCTTATTCTGTGATAGGCATTATGTTAAACTGTAGAAATACAAATACAAGCAAGCAAGATCATCTGCCTCCAAGGAATTTATATTTTTCTAGGGGAATGCCTTAAAAAGGGGAGCTAGAAAGGGAGAGGAAGCTGAGAGGGAGGGGTTGGCATGGAAATTGCTTCAAAGTGTATTGCAGAGTTGGGTCTAAGCAAGATAAAGTCAAAGCTAACTTATTAATTCCTATGGTGGTTCTAGGTCTAGAATCAAAGGTTCTAGTGGGAAGTAGTGGAGATGGTAGTCTAAATTAAAAGTGTACAATGGCCAGGGTGTAAGAGATGGATGTTGGAAGAGTTAGAAAGTTGAAGATGGTCCTTAAAAAGGACTGTGAGTGTAAACTGAAAATTTTGCTAGATTTAAAACAGTTTCTAATATTTTCAAAGGACTATAGTTTGGTTGTATAAACATTAGATGTTTTATCAGAAAATCTAGGTTGCATCCATGTGATTCAGCCACTTGAATCTTCAATCACTTGAATCCACTTAAGTCTTTGAATTTGACTCCTCTCTAAGGCTCAACTTCATCTGTCAAGTGATAAATTTGGAATAGATAATCTATAGAGGCCTGTCCAGGTCTAAAATTTTAGGATTAGTTGAGATAATGTTCTCAAGCTGATAAAATTCTTGAGTTAGATCTCCAAAGTCTATTCATCATCCAGGCCTCAGTTTCCTCACACTATACACAGTTGTGTTTTGTATTCATTTATGTGTTATTTCAGTTTCTCTTTGTAATTAAATTGTAAACCCTCTGAGGACAGGGATTGTATTTTTTTTTACTTCTTTTTACTCCTCTCCTTCACTTAAAAGTATAGAGCTTCTTCCACCTGCTACAAGGAGGGGTTCCTAAATTTCATGGCCCTCTCTGCTTCTTGACAAGCCTATTCTCTTTTATTGACTCCCTAACTTATTCTCTATGGTGACTATGCTAAACCTTTTTCCTCTTATTTCAAGATCCTAACCCTACCTTTATTGGAGAGAAGTTGAAGTAAAAAAAAGACATGAATTTGAATCTTGCTTCAGATATTTACTAGTTATGTCTCTCTGCGTGTAGCAGCAAGCACCCCACCATACCTAGGGTGGCTGCCAACACAGGTTCTTAGATCTGCTTTTCTAAAGGAAAGCAACTCAAAATGGATTAACAATCTTGTATTTTTAATCAGTCAATCAAACATATCATTTACCAAGTTCAGGGGAAAAAGTCAGCACCCTGAACTTCAGAGTACAAAGAGGTTACAAGCAGAAATTACAAGAAGACAGAGAGACAAACAGATCAAGCAGACAGGCCTCCAATTTCCAACCAATTACATCCATACCTAGTCAGTTACCAGAGAGGGAAGCATCAACATCTGGGTTTTTCAAAGCCAGGGGGCTCAATGCCTGCCAAGAGTCTCCTCTGGTCAAATCACACAACACTTCTCAAAGTGAGCCCAAAGCAAAGCCTCACATCAGGGTTTATATAGCCTTCTCCTGGCTCAGAGAATGTCAACCCTCTTGACCCACTGCCCAGTCACAAAGTATCTCCTGAAAACAAGCCTCCTTTCACTGGCTCCAGGTGCTCCAAGACCTATCAAAGGGCCTAGGCACAGGGAAGGTCTTAAATTCTCATTCCCATTACACTGGGCAAGTCATTTAACCTCTTTCACAATCTGTTTCTTTATCTGTTGAATCAGGATAATACTAGCACTTCCCTTGTAGGGTTATTGTGAAAATCATGCAAATACACATTTTATAAATGTATTTTTACAACAACTTTATGAAGGAGGTGCTACTATTATGTTTAGGATTTGATATCTAATTTCATGATGCTAGTGGTCTCTATATAATATGTATAGTGTATATGATATGTATATGTGCATATTCATATATTCATGTATTTGTAGAAATATGGTGTTTTGCAGATCTTAAAGTGCCATATAAATGTTAGCAATCATTATTCCTAAAATGCTATTATGAAAGCATAAGGCATTGACTCCTTTGCTGAGAGTGAGACAGTATCATCTCTCTATCATCCCTTGGTACTACCTCCCATAATCTCCCATTCTTATATTTCATTTCATTCACAGAGGATGAGACATTCCTTTAATCTGTCTTCCTTTACCCTTAGTCTCATGTCTTTCTATCTCCTCCGGGAGAAATAACAAGCATTTCTTAAACAACTTACTATGTTCCAGGCACTATGCCAAGGGTTATAGTAACAACAAAAGAAAGTGAAAATGGACCCTGCCTTGAAGAAGCTTACATTCTTTTTTTTTAATTTAATTTTATGTTTATTTTTAGTTTACATCATTTATTTCCACAAGATTTTGAGTTGCAAATTTTCTCCCCATCTTTCCCCTAACCACCACCCCAAAACAGTGATCCCACTATATAACCCCTCCTCCAATCTTCTCTCTCCTAAATCCTCTCCCATTCCCCCTCTGACTTTCCAGTAGGGCAAGATAAATCTTTATACCCCAGTGCCTGTATATCTTATTTCCCAGTTGCATGTAAAAAATAGAATATATTTTTTTAAACATTTGATTTTAAAACTTTGAATTCCAGATTGCTTCCCTTCCTCCCTCATCACCCACCCTTACTGGGAAGATAGGAAATTCAATATAGGTTCTACATGTGTAGCTATGCAAAACATTTTCATAGTGGATATATTGTGAAAGACTGACTATATTTCCCTCCATCCTATCCTGCCCCCCACTTGTTCTAGTCTTTGACCCTGTCTTACTTTGACCCTGTCTCTTCTCAAAAGTATGTGCTTCTAACTTCCTTCCCCCTCCCACCTGCCCTCCGATCCATCATCCCCCCCTCATCCCCTTCCACCTTACTCTCCTGTAGGGTGAGATACCTGGTATAGTGTGTATGTCATTCCCTCCCTAAGCCAAATTCAACGAGAGTAAGGTTGACCCATTCCCTTTTGCCTTCCTGTTCTTCCCCTCCATTGTAACCATTTTCCCTTGCCTCTTCTATATGAGATAATTTACCCCATTCTGTCTCTCCCCATCTCCTCTCATTATATCCCTCTCTCACCTCTAATTTCACTTTTTAAGTATCATTCCTTCCTATTCAATTGGTCCTGTGTCCTCTGTCTATGTATACCTGTATACATATATACACACACTCACATATGTATTGATATGCCCATATACCCTCCTATATAGACATATATAAGTATGTATGTGTGTATATATATATACACATATAAATATACATATATATACACACACATATAAATATATATATATATATACATTTATATTCCTTTCAACTATTCTCATACTGAGAAAAGTTTCATAAGTTACAATTATCATTTTTCCATATACAAATATAAATAATTCAACTTTGATAAGTTCCTTATTATTTCAACTCTGGTTTTTTCATCAAGAATGCTTGAAAGTCCTCTGTTCCATTGAATGACCATATTTTCCCCTGAAACATCATACTCAGTTTTGCTGGGTAGGTGATTCTTGGTTTTAATCCTAGCTCCTTTGACTTCCAGAATATCATATTCCAAGCCCTTTGATACCTATTCCAAGCTCTCAATGTAGAAGCTGCCAGATCCTGTGTTATCCTGATTGTGTTTCCACAATATTCAAATTATTTCTTCCTAGCTGCTTGTAATATTTTCCCCTTTATCTGGGAACTCCAGAATCTGGCTATAATATTCCTAGGAGTTTACTTTTTGGGATCTTTTTCAAAAGATGATTGATGGATCCTTTAAACCTCTATTTTGCCCTCTGGTTCTAAAACATCAAGGAAAATTTCCTTGAGAATTCCTTGAAGGATGATTTCTAGGTTCTTTTTTCGATCATGGCTTTCAGGTAGTCCAATAATTTTTAAATTATCTCTCCTGGATCTATTTTCCAGGTCAGTGGTTTTTCCAATGAGATATTTCACATTACCTTCTATTTTTTCATTTGTTTGAGTCTGTTTAATAGTATCTTGATTTCTCATAAAGTCACTAGCTTCCATTTGCTCCAGTCTAATTCTGAAGGAATGCTTCTATTCAATGAGCTTTTGATGTTCTTTTTCCATCAGGCAAATTTGGCTTTTTAAGGCATTCTTCTCCTCATTGCCTTTTTCAGCTGCTTTTGCCATTTGAGTTAGTCATTTTTTAAGGTGTTATTTTCTTCAATGAGGTTGTTGACTTGCTTTTCATAATTTTCTCACATTGTTCTCATTTCTCTTCCCAATTTTTCCTCCATTTCTCTTGTTTGGTTTTCAAAATCCTTTTTAAGCTCCTCTATGCACAGTTCATATTTTTCTCAAAGCTTTTGATACAGGAGTTCTGACTTCATTGTCCTCCTCCTGTTCCATGCTTTGATCCTTTTTGTACCCAAAAAAGGAATCTAAAGTCAGATTTGCTGTGCTTGCTTTGCTTCCTTTGCTTGCTCATGTTGCCACTCAACTACTTGACTTTTGAGCTTTTTGCCACAGTAAAACTCTGCTTCCAGAGAGAGAGCTTTGTCCCAAATCACTGGGGTTTTCACAGTTGCCAGAATTATTAGTTGGCTGCCCTATTTGAAGCCTCCACCGGTGCTGGCTTCTGGTCACGCACCCAGGACCTCCACCCTAGACCACAATCCAGATCCAAGCAGGTAAAAGCAGGAGCAATTACCCATCAGAATGGTTGCTTAATCCCCTACAATCTGCAGGTCTGAAGCAGCCAAGGTTTAGCCGGCCACCATGCCTCAGCTGCTTCTCTCTCCAGGGGCAGAGGCCAGACTGTGCTCCAGGACTCTTTGTTCCCAAAATCTACACTGACCTCTCACTTTGCCTTTGGCATTTATGGGTTGATAATTCTGGAAATTGCCACAGCTGATGTTGATCTACTCTGCCCATCTTCCTCTAGCTGTGGCTGGTCAAGCTGCCCTGAAGCTAAAACCACAGGCTCATGTGGGGCTGGGCTCTGCTCCCAGAGTGCTGCAATGAACCCTTCCTGTCTTCCTGCTGGGCTATCTTCAGTGGGAGATTTGTTTCTCTCTGTCACTTTGTGTGTTCTGTAGTCCTAAAGTTTGTTTAGAGTCATTTTTATAGGTTTTTGAGGTGGTTATGGGGGGAGTGCAGGGAGTTTTCCTGCTTCTATGCTGCCATCTTGGCTCCACCCCAAGAAGCTTACATTTTAATGTGGGAAAGAACATCTGCATAAATAGGCACGTAAAAGATACAGACAGAGTGGACAAATGTTAACCTTAGAGAGGAGTATACTGGCAGCAAGGGATACCAGGAAAGGCCTCTGATAGAAGGTGGCATTTGAGCTGATTCTTTTTTTTTTTTTTGCCTTTTGGAGGGCAATTAGGGTTAAGTAACTTGCCCAAGGTCACACGGCTAGTTTTTTTTGTTTGGGTGTGCGTTAAGTATCTGAGGCCGGATCCGAACTCATGTCCTTCTGACTTCAGGGCCTGCGCTCTACTCACTGAGCCACCTAGCCGCCCCTGAGCTGATTCTTAAAGGAAACTGGGATTCTAAGAGACAGAGATGATGACGCAGAACATTCTAGGCACAGGGAATGGCAGGGGGACACAAAATTGAGCATTGTTTGTAAGGAACAGCAAGACCTGTATGGCAGACTGTAGTGTTCTTGTAGGAGACATATTAAGACAGATTGTAAAGAGCTTTAAATGTCAAAGTATAGAAAAAGAAACAGAAGATCTGGAAGGTTAATTGATTTGCTCTTGGTCAAGCAGCTAGTTAATGATAGAGTCAGAACTAGAACACAAATCTCCTTACTCCCAGTATCATCTGATATACCAAGATGTCTTATTCAATTAAATTGAATAGACCTAGAAAATCAGGAGAAACCTATGTATTGATAAAGATGACAAAAATAATAAACTTGGAAGGACTATAGGAAGATTGGAACTTAAATGTGTTATTGGTGGAGTTATACATTTCTAGAAAATAATTTAAAATTTTACTAAAAAATGTCATTCAGCTGTACATATTCTTTGACCTATATAACTTCCATTTGGCATATACACAAAGAAGGACAAAAACTAAGGAAATAATCCCATTTTATATCCATCCATATATACACACATCTATATGCACCATTATATGTGCTGTCTTTGTACCTATATATTGTCAAATAGTTGAACAGAACAGATAAGGATATTATTACTTTGTAAAAAAAATGATGAATATGAAGAATTCAGAGGAATCTGAGAAGACTTGTATAAATCAATGTAGAGAGAAGTTTGCAGAATCTTAGGGAGAATTTACATAATAACCAAAATAATGAAAAGGAAAATGACAGAGAAGGACATCATAATTTTTATCAGTGAAGTTACTTTTAATTCCTTCAGAAGGCTGATGGTGAAATATGGCACCTACTTTTCAGGATAGAGGTATTGGATTATAAGTGTTCAATGAGGGCTGCATTTCCAGACATGGACAAAGTATTGATTTGTTTTGCTTAACTTTATTTATTATAACAGGGCTATGGTGGGACAAGCCACTGGGATGTGGTATAGGTTATTTTAAAAAGCATACATATAATATATGTGTGTTTGTAAATACACATATATATGTGTACATACATACTTACATGCATACATCCTTGGAAAAATTTAAAAGATAGAATTGGCTGAATCTAATAAGATTAAACTTAATGGTTATAAATTTTAAATAAATAGTTATAAATTTAGCATTCAAAATAGTCACAAAGTAAAAAACCACAGATATGGAGGATGCTAGGTAACAGTCTAGATGGAAAAAATCTAGGGATTTATGTGACTATCAGTATAATATAGTGGCTAAAATGTTAATATAACAATAATAATGGAGGCATTATGTCCAATTATGTCCATCAAAAATATGACAGGTGGTGGTTCACTGTATTCTGTCCCTTTGAGACCACGTCTCGAGCAGTCTTTTTTTTCTCCCAGTTCTGGATGCTTCATGATAGAAAGCACATTACAATCTGCAAGAATGTTCAGAGGATAGTGATTTAAAATAGTGAGGGGGCCTTGAAACCATGTAGTCTACAGAAAATGAGAAAGAAATGCTGAAGCTTAACTCAGAGGAGAAAAGGTGTGAAGCAAATAAGAGAAGAGGTCTTTAAATACTTGAAGGGATTCCAAATGAAAGCATAATTAACCTATGCTACAGAAGCAAAAGTAGGAGCAATGAATGGAAATTGTGTGGGGAAGATAGAGACAAAATCAGGAATGGGTTCATCAATTTACATTTATTAAGTAACTCTTTAAGGGGCTATCTGAAAGTTAGGCTTGGGAGGTAATAAGGATCATTACAGCAGCCGACTGCTATTTGAATAGCATTTCAACATTTGCAAAGTGCTTTACACAGGTGATATCATGTGAACCTCTTCAAATCTCCAAGTGAGGGCCAGTTGACCATTTATTGGGAATATTGTAGAGGCCCTTCTTGGTCAGATACTGTTTGGAGCAGATAACCTCAGTTCCTTCCAACTCTGAGATTCTGTGATTAATGTTGGTAGAAGGGGAAGAATATAGGTTTAATTTCACACACAGAAACACAGAAGGAAATACAAATGCTCACACAAAGATAAAATAACATGGAACCTACTTTTTCTATGTGCAGAAAATCCATTCGGAATAGAAGCTGTGAACATAGGACCACAGGGTCATAGATTTTGAGCTAGAAAAGGACTTTAGAGAGAAGAGGTCATCTAGTCTATCCTTCTTTTTACAGATGAGGAAACTGAGGCAAGGAGAGGTGAAGTGACTTGCTTAAGATTATGCTATCATTTTTATCACAAATTATGGCTACTAGATATGGTTATTTACACATAATGGGAATTTAATAAATATCTTCTGAGTTAGATACAACTGCCAAGGTTCTCAGCTGCTATTCAAATCACAAGGCCAGATGTGGAATCCAAAGAGCTTTCTAAAAAAGAAATTATAGACTTCAATTGAAAAGAATGAAAACACTTTACAATAATTTAGAGCAGAAAAGCAGGAATGACTAATCATCCAAGGAGAGTTCCTGCTCACCAGTTGACATTCTAGCAGGCAATATTTAATAGCCTACACCAAAGGCAATGTATTGCACCCTGCCAGATTTTGTTAACATCATTCTATTTCCTTTGCATTTTCTACCATTTACATAGGCAATAGTGGCTCTTGACAATGAATTATACAAAGAAGAAACTCAGCTATCTTCAAAGAGCCTTAGGAGGAAGGAATCCATGCTTAGATGGATATGCCACTCTTGCTGGATTACTTGAGTTTGAATTTTTAGAAAAAAAAAAAAAACAGCCCCACTTTAATGAAGCTGCCTGTACTTCCCATACTCTGGCTTCTGTCAATTCAATAAACAACAGAAAAGAGTCCTGATTCATCTTTGTGTAAAGATAGGGTAAAGTCCAGGAAAGTTATTAATGTAACGTTTTACAGCTTTCCAAATAAACAGCTAAAAGCTTGCCACACACTTGATCATGAGGGTGTTAGGGTTCTAGTATATCACACCCATCCAAATTCTGTTTTATCTTACACAAGAAGTGACTTGACTATGTGTTCACTTTTCTTAAAAAATCTTAAATGTTTGGTTAAAAATTTTGTGCTCACAAAAATAAGAAAAATCAGTAAAGGAAAAGTCTGGTTTCATTTTGTTTTATTTTTCTTAGCAGCCTTCATACCTGAGGCAGCATCTTCAGTCAGTCAGTCACTCAATAAACTTTTATTGAGTGCCAGTTCCAGTGCCAAGTTCTGGGTTGCCATTAGCAAATTATCCCATCCAATAAATATTTATGAAGTACCTACTATATTCAAGTCATCATCTTAGGCCCTGTAGATGGAAAGGCAAGGATGGAACAGGCCTTGTCCTAGAGGAACATACATTGTAGGTGGGAGATACAGCTTACATGAATAACCATAGTACAAGGAAAATGGAGTACACACAATTAGGGGTGAGGCAGGTGAAGTTTCATGAGAAAATGTGTGTCTCATTTAAACTTTGGAGGAAACTAGGAATTCCAAGATTCATCTGGGAGAGGGTGGAATATATTCGGGCCATGGGGTCAGTCTTTGCAAAAACATGGAGTTGGCAGATGAAATGTTCAGTTCTGGGAAGAGCTGGTAGGCCAGGTGACTGGAACCTAGAGTACCCAAAGGGAAGTAATATGAAATAATTCTGGAAAGATAGGTGGGAGGCAGGGGTGGAGTGCTTTAAAAGCCTAGTTGAGTAGAGTAGTTTGCATTTTATTATTCCATAGCCTCAAGTCTTCCATTTTCTATCCCTAGTTTCCTTGAAAGTTGCCCTCAAACACGGTTTTCTACATAAAGCCTTTCCTGATCTCCTGATATACTTGTAACTCCACATCTCCTGAATTACCTTCTGCTAGTAGATATTGACTCCCTTCATAGAATATGAATTCTTCAGTAGCAAGAGTTGTTTCATTTTTGTTTTTGTATCTCCTGACTCATACGGTGCCACAAACATAGTAATAAGTACTAAATAAATGCTTGTTGGTTGACTAATAGTTGGTGCTGAATGCATATTTGTAGAATTGAGTAGAGATATAGGTTTTGAAACTGTCTTGCAGTAAGTAACTAGGTAGGTTATGCTATCTAGACTGAGGATATTTTTTTTCTAAAAGTCAAAGTGATTGGGTTTAATGCTAAAGTATTTTAATGGTGCTCATTAGGCCCTTTAGAAAATCTTTCCTTTCTTATAAAGGTATCAAAAATAGCTATAGGTTGGTAATGAATTATTTACATTTATTTGCTTGTTTGGCTTATTTATTTATTTGATTGATTGATTGAAGATAATAGTTTGATTAAGGAGCTGTTGACTAGTGGATACAAAGTAAATCTGGGAGTCATAAGAACTTCAGTCCTACTGTTAACATAGACTAGCTTTGGGACCCTCTTACATAGTCCAAACAACAAAATTAAGACTATTAATTTACAGAAATGTTGATCTATATTGGTAGAAGGACTGAATTTTCTCACCAGGAAATCCTAACACTGATGCAATATCAGATCCTACTCAACTCCTAGATCCTCTTTCTCAAAAAGTAGCCCAATTATTCCCCTAATGTGTCAAGGCTACTGTCTTGTATTTTGTAACATTGTAATATATAATCATTTAAAGCATATGAATGATAAAATTTGAATAATTCATTGTTATATTTTTAAAATACAAAGGTTTCAAATTAGAAACCATTGAATTTAATTCCTTCATTCTGCAAATGAGGAAAATGAGGCAAAGAGAGATAAAATGATTTATCTAGGATTGCACAGGTAGTGTCTCAGGTGAGATTTGAATTCTGGTCTTCCTGACTCTAAATCTAGCATCCTATTCACTATGCCATGTTGTCTCCCACTTGATTTCAGTCTGATCTACATTGAACTCTACATATCCTATAACGTGAAAGCACATTAAATCTGGGCAATGTATTTAACTGCAGGAGGAGTCTAGAAAGACTTGTAATGAAATTAAAATATTTAGTAAATCATATATGCAGCCATGTTCTTCCAATGTAATTTCCTTTATAGGAAAATGAAACACTCTGAGATGTAGAATGACCCTTTTTGTCTCAATTTCAATGCCCAGTGATACACAGATGATTTCCAGATCTGGCTCTCTTGCCCTGACCTCTCATACTGTCTCCAGTCCTATATCTCTTTCTGTTTACAGAACATTTTTACTTAGATGTTCTGCCATCACCTAAAACTAAACATGTAAAAAAACCGGAGTTCATTATCTCTACTCATCCCCTCTACCTCACTTCCCTTGTTTTCTGACTTCCTTAGGACTGACACTTCTGTCTTCTAAGGCTTTTGAGTTTTGATTCTCCTCTCACAGTTATCTCTAACATTTAAGCTGTTATCCACTTTTCCAATATATTTCTCCATGACTTTTTCTTTCTCCATTCCCATAGCCACATTAGCCCAGGGCTTAAGTAGTACCCTGTACAGTGATGAAATCATAGACAAGAAGGAAAGGAAGAAAGGGAGGAAGGAAGGAAGGAAGGAAGGAAAGAGGGAAGAATGGCTAAGAAGAAAAGAAGGAAAAAAATCACAGAGAGAAGAACAACCTTTAAGTCTCCAAAGAAGGAAGTATTAAAGATGGAATGATAGACAGTGAGGTTTATATACCTCTCCAGCCATATGATGTACTTCTAAGTTAGCCCTCACTGGCTCATAAGCATGCCATTCTTCAAATAATCCATTCTCACTTCTACACACTGCTGAGACATCATACCTGCCTTGGTGTATAATTTGTGAACTGAAGGGAGCCTGGGAATTATTTGGCATATAAAAAATGTACAGAACAGGGGAAAGAATGATCCATTTTCTATCAGTGTTATTGATGGCTGAGCTGCCCAGACTAATTTTAATTGATTGTTATACTGAGTTGTTTGGTCACAGCAAATATTACAGCCATCTGTTGATATACTGTCATCTTAGAAAGACTTGCCTGAGTATCTGAGAAGTGACTTGCCCCATGATACAATTCATAAGTATCAGAGGTGGAATTTGAACTCATATCATCTGTGTTCTGGAAACTAGGGAATGTGATTCCAAGTCCAGCACTATATTCCCTCAACTAGGTGTAGTACCAGGGGTGTGGCTGCAGTGAGACCAGAAATCTCATTATTTAATTTTAATATATTAATATTTAATATTTTAATAAAACCTAATCTTTCTTTTAGAGGAGCAGGCAGCCTGACTTAATAGAGCGTTGTGTTCATGTCAAGTCAAGAAAATCCAAGTTCATTTTCTGTCCTTGGTACTTTCTAGGTCTGTTACTCAAAGCTAGTCAGTTTGCCTCTCTGTGACTTGAACAAGACTCTAAGGCTGGTATATAAAAACTAAGTCAATGGATTGTGATCCCTATTGATGAAGTCCCTACATGAGAAGTTTCTCAAACTAATTAAATCATAGAACCTTAATGGAATTTTTTATTTAGATTTTCCTCCTTGATTTTAAAATGACTTGTAGGAAAAATAAGCTTCCTCTTTTGCTTTCATTCACTAATGAATATTATCTTGCTATTTTCCTGCTCATATATAGAACAGGACCATTATAATTTTATTTAGAAGCATTTTACTAGTTGGTACGTTACTAAACCCAACCCTGGGACAAAGATTTATTTTGTGATGTTCATTTTAAAGATAAAGAAGTTTTGATGTAGATAATCAGCAAATAGGATATATTTGATTTTTGTAGCAGTTTTAAGCATAAACCTTAAAAAAATATACAGGGGAGGCTAGGTGGCACAGTGAATAGAGCACTGGCCCTGGAGTCAGAAGTACCTGAGTTCAAATGCAGCCTCAGATACTTAACCCTTACTAGCTATGTGACCTTGGCCAAGTCACCTAACCCCAATTGCCCTGCCTTCCCCCCTCCAAAAAAAAAAAAGGAAAAAAAAGTATATTCTCAGGGGTGTGCTGATAAATGTGCAACAACCTTCTCCCTCTCTTTTTGAAAAAGAAAGTGTGCACTTTTAGGTTTAATCTGAATTATTAACATTTTCCCCCTCATCCTTTCAAGTTTAGATAGTCAAGAAAACAATAAATCATTTTATTGAATCTGTTTGCTGATTTTTTGAGATGTAAATTATTATACTGAAAATTTAAAAATTGGTTCCTATGAAAGTGGTTGAAACTGGCTCCATCACACCCCTGAATATACTAGGTAGTTTTAGTGAAAACAAATTTCCTAGAATCCCTGTTGAGTTCAGATTCATGCATTGAGCAAGGTTAGTGATATTTTTAACTTGGTGACCAATTCATTGTATTATTATCCCTTCCTTTTTATTATAAGTAAAACCAGTAGTCTAGAAAGTGCATCTTTCCTAGGTTTCATAATGAAATTCCTGTCTCTTCATTATTTTAACATTTTTGCCTAGCCTGGCACTTTGCACTTTCCAGAAGCAATGTACGATGTTTTCCAAGAACTATTTTAAATTATTCTTTTGTCATGTAATAGTCTAAAAAATAGCACTCTGTCAAAAAGGATTAGGTATCACAGTTTAAAAACAAATGGATCTCCATCTGATAGGAGACAGAATGTGATTAGGCAATCCTTGGTGGAGCCTTAATTCTGTGTCATCATGTCTTCATGCCACCTGTCATCTTTTTTACCCTACTTAACAAGAATTACATAATAATATGTAATAATTATCATCTAAGAATAAAATAATACAAGTTTCATTTGGTCCACATTCTCTCTATGATAAACTCCTTGAAAGGAGGGTTTGTGCCATTTTCCACCTTTGTTATCTCTAGCACTAAACACAGGGCTTTTTTATGTAGTAAATGCTTAATGTTTGAATTGAGTTTTCGTGGGTCACTATGGGGAAAGTATTGGATTTGGAGTCAGAGGACTCAAGTTTGAATTCTACGTGCGTTAATACCACTGTGGCCTTGGACAGTTTATTCAGTCTCTCCGGAGTTCTGCAGAAGTTAGGTGGCCCACTGGAAAAAACACTGAACCTGAGATAAGGAAGACCAGAGTTCCAATCTGACTTTAGCTACTTACTACCTGTGTGACCCTCTGTGTGCTTCAGTTAGGGGATGATAAAAGCACATACCTCCAAATGTTGTTATGAGGAAAAAAATGAGATATTTGTCAAGTGTTTCATAATCTTCACAGTGCTATATGAATGCTAGCTATCATTATCATCACTATAATTTATAAATCTGATAACTTTTGAGGTCTTTTCTTGCTCTCAATCTATGATCCAATGATTTGTCAATCTCTAAGGCCCCTCTCACTCCAAGTCTATGATCGTAATAAAAAACACTCATATGTCTAGCAATGCCTCAGCTTTGCAAAGTGTTTGTTTCACAGTAACATGGTAAGATAAGCAGCATCAACATCATCTCCATTTTAAATGTAAGTAAACTATAACACAAAAATCTCTAATTGGCATGTAATTGATAATAAATTGACAGTAATTGACAGTAAAGAGAGTAGCTGGGCCTGGACCTCACATCTCCTCTGGGTAAGGCCTGCACCATATCCACACTAAACCATGCTCCCTCCATCCATTCCTCAGTAGTACAGGTCTGCCTAGTGTCTTTTAAGATGGCCTTCGCCTGGCTGCCTTTGTATGGACCGAAAAGTAGAGATGATGAAGGTCAGAGGTTGAATTAGGAAGGCATCACTCAGGATTTCCCTGCACCATGCTTAATACCAATCAGGTAATATCATTAGTGTTATTTGGTTAAGTTGAGGTTTTCTGGCTGAATTCTCTGTAGGCTACCCAGCATGAGCTTTTCCTGGTACAAGAGAAGTTAAGCTTCTCAAGTCTCTTAGGTCAAAGGTTGGATTAAAAAGGCAAGACATGATGCAGGAGTGCCCCAAACTGTGCTTTGACTTCTAAATAAATAGAAGACTTGAGTCTCCAATACTATCAGCCCTTCACTTTTCATGAACACTTAGTTCAACAGGAGAAAAAAAAGATTTTTTTTTAGACCAAGATAAAAGACACCTGCATGCCATGCCTTCTCTTCAGTCTGGCCTGTCTGCTTTCTTCTCCAATTCTTGATGATTGATCACTTCTGCATTTTGTCAATGTAAAATGTGGGAGAGGACAAAGTCCACAGTAATGTTTTTCAGCATGTTTAATAGAGTCTGGTTAAGTAAACATCCTTGACCATAGCAAGGAGAGAGACCTTAAAATAAATAGTGCTACTGTGCCAAGTCTGTAATTGCTTGCACATTTAGCACTTTGCCCATCTCTTAAGTATGACCATCAAAACCAGATTTGTGTACTTAATATAATTGTCTTGAAACTGTGGCTGCTCAAATGCTATAGACCGTTTACATGCTTGGAATTTTTTTTTCTCACCCCTTTCCAGCTTATACAATTCTGGAATTTGTTTCAAAGAATTTATCTTAGGATAGCTGGTGAAATCCCTTTTTTATAACAGATCAGGCCTACAGGATTGCTGTCTGGGAATTACTGTTCTTTACTAAAAACATTCTTTTTAGCAAATATATAATGTATTTGCACAAATTCATGATAGCTGGTGCCAGAGGGGATAGTGCTGAGTGGTGCCATACAAATCCCAAATTGGAAGGTTGCTTTGGATTAGTTTCATGCATAATTCAAATATTTCAAAAAGTCTGTGATTTCATTGGTATTGGTAGTTCCACTAAGAAAAGGATGGTGAATGCAATCCCTATATGGTGTTAATGTGTTGCTTATGCAACCAATCAATCAATCAATCAATCAAAGAATGAATGGTTAGAAAAATTAAATAAGTTTATGGATAAATAAGCAAGCAAATGAATGAATAATTATATGAATAGATTGATGGTTAAATAAATGGTCATTTAGTGACACAATGCTAGATTTAACTAGGCTGGTCCTTGGACAAGAAGTGTGAAGGCTATCAACAGTGTCCAGACTCAAAATCTTCCCAGTTTGGTAAGGTCTTCCAAGACTTCTACTTAATTGTCTTCCCTGTCTCAGATATTTTGCCTTCTCACCTCCATATTAAAGAGCTCCTTGCTTCCTTCAAAATATAGTTTAGGTGCCATCTTTCAAATGAGGTCTTTCCTCACCCTGACTCTTTTCCTCTCAAAAATTTCTTTATATATGAACATAGAATTTTCCCAATATAATATAAGCCCCCTGAAGAGTAATAAATCAATAAGTATTTATTAAATACCTACTCTGTGTGAGGTCCTATACAAAGTGCTAGGACTACAAATACAAAAGTGAGAAAATTTCTGCTTACAAAATGTTTACATTGTACTAGGGCATATACTGTTTGGGTTGTCTTTGTATCTCCTTTGCCTAGCACAATGAACAGGTGTGTAATGAATGTTGTAGAATTAAATGTTGTGGCATGAAGAAAATTAGACTCAGGAACCTTTAGACTTAGCAACAAAACCTTTATACCACATAGATGAATCTGAGTATGACTTTAGATTTTTATTAAGTTGTGGTCCAGGACCTCCTAAACCCTGAGCTCTTACAGAACTGGTCTGATCCCAGAGACTGACCTATAAAGCAACTATTTTTGCATTTCTGTGTCTCCACCCTGAGTTGCTTTGAAAAATTCTCAAAAGAGTTTGTTTCTAGGTTTCCACGAATGTAGACAACAGGTTCTCCATATGCTATATAGGCAACCATTATAACCAGCATATATCAAATAAAAGGTAGTCTTTGTTTCAACTCATATAAAATGCACAAGGTGCAAAAGACTCAAAGGCACCCATAAGGACACATATGATATACACAATGCATTCACAATAGTCCCTAAGCTTCTCTCGGAAGAGAACTGAACTTTGGGTTGGAAGCAGGGTGCCAGAAAATATTTTGGTGAATCCTTAGCTGTCCTAGAGGGTCCTGTGGCATTCATGCCAGTCTTACCCCGGAAGGCAAATGTTTCAGAACTGCTAGATAAGGTACTCCCCTTCTCATTAAACTTGTAATATAAGAATAATTTAAGGTAATATGAGGAGGGGACAATGCACAAATCTTTTGCTATCCCATGTGAAAGTTTTAGTTCCTAAAGATCCTTTAGCTGTGGGAACCAGGTGGGAAAATGCTTTTCTTTCTCATGTCACATCTAAAGAAGGGGTGATGGACATAATTAAAACATAGGATCTATGCAGAGTTCCTCCTGGGTCATTTTGGGTCCTATTTTAGCAGCATCATTTGGGAACTGAAAGCGGAAATAGGAAGCATGAGAAGTGCATCTGTTGAGGATAAACCAAGATGATCTGCAAATTCCTGAGAGAGAAAAGTAAAAATAGATTCTTAGGAGGTTGCAGAAATGGGCAGGAATGAACAGAAAAGAATACAATCTCCCATATAAGCTAAACCAGCCCTTCAATGACATGACACATAGAAAAGAAAAATTTGCTAAGACAGCAAACAGAATCACTGAAAACCAGCTGCCCTAGTTTGTAGAGGAAGATAGAAGAGCACTAAACTGTCAAGTTAAGAAAGTAATACACTCAGTTTAAGCTTCTGATCTACAAAATTTAAAAAAAATCATTAAAGGAATGAAAACCTTTCTTTATACAAATACGTCTGCTCTACCAACCACCCCCCAGAACTAGTAATAAATAACTTTTTCTTCCATAGTCATCAGAGGCAGCTGCATTGAGCCTGGAGTCAAGAGTGCCTGAGTTCCCATTTGACTTCAGATATTTACTTTGTGACCTTGGGCAAGTCATTTAACCTCTGTCTGCCTCAGTTTCTGTATCTGTAAAATAGAAATGATAACAGCACCTTCCCCACCCCAGGAATATTGGGAGAATGAGATAGCAATTGTAAAGTACTGTGCAAACCTTAAAACACAACATAAATACTAGATATTATTATCATCAATAACCTTCCCTAAAACATCCTTGACAAGTGATCATCTTGCTTTTGCTTGAAAATCTCAAGTGTTGTGGAACTCACTACTTGCAGGCATAGTCCATTCCATTTTTGAATACCTCTAATTAGTAGGACGTTTTTTATTATTGAGCTAAATCCTGCCCATTTCCAACTTCCATCCATTAATCCTTATAGTAATTGGACTGCTGTTGGACTGCTGTTTACTTGGGTTTTATCTATAAAGAAGAGCTTGCTAAGTAAATTAAAAATATGCACATGGAACAGAGGATAAAGGACTGAACTTTGAGTCAGGAATATCTGAGCTCAAACGCTGTCTCAGATACTCATTAGCTATACGACCTCAAGAAAGTCACTTAACCCTGTCCCATTTGCTTCATCAAGGAGATGTGGGTAATAACAAAACTTACCTCCTAGACTTGTTGTAAGGGTCCAGTGAAATAATATGTGTAAAGCACTTGCTAAGTCTTAACAATTATTTATTTATTTTATATGTTAGCAATTGTTAAGATTGATTGTTAAGTTTCCCTTAGGCCACAGCTAAGATCTCACCTTCTACAGGAAGTCTTCCTCAACTCCTCTTAATTCCAGTACCTTCCTTTTGTTAATTATTTCCTATTCATCCTGCATATAGTTTGCTTTGTATATATTTATTTGCACATTGTCTCATCCATTTTACTGTAAGCTCCTTGAAGGCAGGGACTGTCTTGTGTCTCTTTTTGTAGCTCCAGGGCTTAGCACAGTGCCTGGCACATAAACTGCCTTTTTTTTTTTTTTGCTTTTTGGAAGGCAATTGGGGTTAAGTAACTTGCCCAAGGTTTTTTTGTTTGTGTGTGTTAAGTGTCTGAGGCCAGATCCGAACTCAGGTCATTCTGACTCCAAGGCCGGCACTCTACTCACTGAGCCACCTAGCCGCCCCATATAAACTGCCTTTTGCCTCTTTTTGTATCCTCTGGCTTAGCACAGTTCTTAACAATAAATATTTAATAAATGTTAATTGATTGATTGATAGTGTTTATAGTGTTTATAAATCTCTCTCTCCATAGATTTATATATCTATGTAAGGATCCACATTACTTCAGAAGGAAACATTTATATGCAAAGGTTTGGATATAGTAAAAGGATGTCTTTGGAGTGGGAGGTGGAGGTGGAGTGGGGCACCTGAGGCCTCAAAGTGGGGCCCTTGACCTGATTCAGTCAAAGGGCCTCACTTGAAGACCTAGAGGCCACATGTAGCCTCAAGTCCTCAGGTTCCCCACCTCTGGAGGAGTATTTAGGTTGATGCTTTGATATTCTCATTACAAATCATCCCTCTGATTTTATCTCTGCCATTAATTCATACCTGAATTAGTATAAGAAATGTAGCCTAGTTGCTTACTTAAAACTAAAACATTTGCAATTCTTTTAAAGAATTCCATAATTCATACTCCTCACTACTTCAGTGCAATGAGTCTAAATTAAGGAAGTTGTAGCATACAAATTGCTGCATCAGGTAGAGGGAAAGATTGAGAATCTCTCTTAAAAGAAAATTTGGTTTCTAAAAACACTAACAGGATCTATAGAGGACACTTAAATTTATTCTTTTTGTCTGAGCCTGGTCTTCCCTGCTTCCCCCTTCTTATCACTGGTCATAATGTTTTATTACTATAGAAGTGTTTTATCATGAATAAAACACTTTGAAAGATAAGCAGGGTGTTAAAGATAATTCAGAGTATTGAACTGACAGGGAGTGGAGCCAGAAACCTAACTACTTGTAAACCTTAACCTCTTGTTTTACTTAATTAGAGTAATAGAATCTTAGATTTGGAAGGGACTTTAGAAGTAATCTAACCAAATCAAGGTGTATCTGTAAGATGAACCAGAAAGTCCCTTACATTTCTGAAGCCATATAAGGCTTTATAACACTTGACCTTTAACTTTTTTTTTTTTTTAGCATTTTCCAAGGTAAGAAATTGGGTTTACACCAGGAATTACTAAACTTTCTTGTTTCATGGACAGAGGAAAACAATTGCACTGAAATATGATTTTAAAAGTTCATAGATGGGGTGACTAGGTGGTGCAGTGAATAGAGCACTGGCCCTGAAGTCAGGAGGACCTGAGTTCAAATCCTGCCTCAGACACTTAACAAGAAAACTAGCAGTGTGACCTCGGGCAAGTCACTTAACCGCAAATTGCCCTCCAAAAAGCAAAAAACAAAGCAAAAAGTTTATAGACTCCACGTTAAGAACCCATAGTCTACAGTGTTTTATTTTTATTCATGTTAATTAGCTACTAATTGAATGTTCTGGCAGGAATCCTCTCCTTAGTACAGCAAAATTAAAAATTACTTGAAAAAATTAATGTTTCATATGGTCATATCAGATTTTTTGTGAAGAAATCACCACAAACATCCATATGCAACATTATGTTCCTTGTTTAAATATTTATTTTCCATTGTATGGTCAAGGTCTCAGTGTTTGGAAGACTGTTAGGAGAATCAGTTGGTTCCAAATCTATCCAACTACTTTTCCTTCTCTATACAGACTTTGGAACTTAAAAAAAAAAAAAAAGTATAACATAACCCTTAGTCTTACAAATCTGTGGATAATATTTTTCTTTCTAAAAGTATATTTTTTCTCCCTGATTTCAATAACCAGTTAAGGAAAGTGCCATGTTGAAAAGCATTTGAAGAACCATTGGGAGAAATCATCCCATATGGTGATTAAAAACTCAACTCCAGAAATATTTCTTAAGCATCTATTGTGTTCAGAGCTATGGGGATAACCACCTTCTTGTTCTTCTCCAACATCAGCCAAGAGGAGCACATGAATAACCTTCATAAAAGCTGAAGGTGACCCTGAACACCAAGACTAGACTGCCAAATGGTTTGGAAGCTAAGAAGAGCAGAGAAAGCTGGTGAGAGGATGGAATGTTGAATGTGGGAGAAATTTCTTTCCAGGTGTTGCATTTCCCTTGAGCCAACTCCACATCTCCTATGGTGTTCCACTGTCATTTTTCTTTCTATTAGTAATGAATGAGTAAGCCACAGTTAAGTGGTTGGGGTCCATAGAGTGTCCACATATAATGTGCCAGACACATTAGGAAGCAGTCAAAAGAAGGCCCCTGTTAGTGACAGAGCAGCAAACAGAAAAAAAATTAGCTGGAGGCTATGTTGGATCTACCCCCAATTTTTCTGTAAGGAGGCCTTGAGTGGAAAACGAATTAGAAGACACTTGTTCCTAAACAGCTAAGTTAATTATAAGGTTTGATTCTAAGGACCTAAGTGTGTTACCATAGCTCTCAAGTTTGGGATGCAGGTTAAAGTGTACCTGGTTCTAGGTGGAACTATAGATCTATGTAGTAATTATTTTTATAATTCCTTTTTGCATCTTTGGTCATGAGTGAAAAACTGTATAGTTAAGCCTTGTATGTGTATTGGACTCCATTATGCCGTGATCATTTAGATGGGGTGCAACGAAACAGTAGTAAGAGAGGAAAGTGAAGTTGCCTGATTGAGTTGTGAGCATTTCAAGAGTTTAATTGCAGAAATCCATGTGCACATATTTTTACCTACATAAGTCCACATGTACATATTATTCCTTTAGACTAATACAATGTTAACCACAGAAGGGGAAGAGCAAGGGCAAAGAGCTTGGCAGTTCTCTGAGAACCATATAGAGCTTAGTGTTTCTCTCAGGATAAATATAAATTTGTTAGTGCTTAGCATTCATCAATGAATTAAGTCAAAAAGTAGTCCATAGCCATACTTTGCTACACCTCAATGAATCTGTTAATCAACGTACATTATTTTTTTTTCCTTTTTCAGGGGGGAAAGCAGGGCAGCTGGGGTTAAGTGACTTACCCAAGGTCACACAACTAGTAAGTGTTAAGTGTCTGAGCCCAGATTTGAACTCAGGCCCTCCTGACTCCAGGGCTGGTGCTCTATTCATTGTGCCACCTAGCTACCCCTGTACATTTTTTTAAGAGCCCACTAAGTTCTAGGTATTAGGTTAGGCCATGGGTGGGGAACCTGTGGCCTTGAGGCCACGTGTGTCTACAACTTCAAGTTAGGCCTTCACAGAACAGATCCTCTTAATAAAAGGATTTGTTCTGTAAAACTTGAACTCAATCAAAAGACTAAGGACCTAGAAGGCCAGATGTGGCCTTGAGGCTATAGATTTCCCCACCCTGGGATAAGCTCTGAAGTTTTGAATTTTTTTCTGATGAGATAGCTTATATTTTATTTTGGTGTGTGGGTATTTGGGGCAGGACATAACATGGTTACTCACAAATAAGTTAAAACCAGGTATATATAAAATATAAAGTAATTAGAAGGGGAGTGCACTAACCACTGGAGGAAGCAGGAAAGGCCTATGGAAAGAGATTGAATTTAGGGTGAACATTGGAGGGAACTAAGGGTTCTAAGAGGCAAAGGTGAGAAGTTATTAATAGGGGAGTAAACTCCACTTATTGGGGTAGCCTGTTCAAAAGTATGGATACAATAGATGGAATGATGTACACTGGAGAACAGGGAGTAGGTCAGTTTTGCAGGTTTTCTGGAGTGAAGTTGGGGAATGATGTGTAATCATTTTGGAAAAATAAGGTGGAGATTGGTTCAAGAGCTTTAGGGGAGTTTGTATTTTATCCTAAAGGCAATGAAGAGCCTTTGAAGTTTCTTAAGTTGGAGAATGATAAGGTCACACTTATATTTTAGGAGTATCAAATTAACAGCAGTGTTTTAGATAAAGTAGAAAGGGAAGCAACCAATTGGAGATACAGGTGATGTAGAAACAAAGGTACCCAAAGGTTGAGTTGCCCATTCCCTGGTTTATCCTCTAAAGGCACCCTAAAGTACAGAGTTACCCTAAGGGTTGAGTTGCTCATTCCCTGGTACCATAAAGTCTCCCCTTATCTTGAAATACCACAAAACTTCCTCTTATCCTGGACCATAAAATTCCTTGTCTCCCCCCATCCTGGGTCATGGGATTCCCTTGTCTCCCTTATCTTGTGTCATTCATCGTCCTCATACTGTGTCCTTATCTTGCAAAACTTGTCTTGTCCCTACATCCCCAACCCTATGAGTCTGGTCCTTTTCCTATATCAATGCCTTTGTTTTTAGCTCCTTGCTAAATCTCAGGCCCTGGTATGCTTTCGACTCAATTTCCCATTGGCTAAAGAGAAGGTCTAAGCGAATTCTTTCAAATCTGAACCAGTTCTCCCAACTCTGACCTTAACAGGGAGAACAAATAGAATACCATTATAATAGCTTAGTCAAAAATTGATGAAAAGGCAGCTAGGTGGCACAGTGAATAGAGCACTGGCCCTGGAGTCAGGAGGACCTGAGTTTAAATCCAGCCTCAGACATTTAACATTTACTAGCTGTGGGACCTTGGACAAGTCACTTAACCCCAATTGCTCTGCCTTACCCCCTCCAAAGAGACAAAAAGTTTGATGAAGTTCTGAATTAGGTTGGTTGTGATATGAGTAAAGGGGTCAGATTGGATATTTAGGGAGTTGAATAGAGAAAATCAAGCAACTGATTGAGGCATGAGAGAGAGAGTGAAAGGTTGAGATTGACTCCTATATTGTAAATTCATAGGAATGAAAGAACACTTTTGATAGAAATGGGGAAGTGAAAAAGTAAGGTGGGAGGAGCAGAGAGGGGAAAAGATAAGGAGCTTTGGACTTGTCAAATTTGAGGTGCCTCTATAGGGAGCTGGAGATGCAGGGCTAGAATTCAGGAGGGAATTGTAGTTTAGATGTTTAGATTTGGTATTCATTTACTTGAAGAGGATAGTTGAGCACATGGGAACTGAAGGAGGAGCCAAGAGAAAGTAAAGAGAGAGAAGAGAGGGCCTGATACAAAAACCCTGGTGTATACCCACACATAGAGAGGTCAGGCATGAATGATCAATTTGGACTCTGGTAGGTAAGAAAATTGAGATGGATTGGTCAGATGGGGAGAAAGAGAATCATGACAGAAGAATGTCATGGAAACCCAAGAGAAGAGAGAGAATTCAGAAGGATGAAGTGGTCTAGTGTCAAATATTACAGAAAGGTCAAGAATGATGAGGGATGAAAAAAAAGGTCATTTGATTAAGCAATAAAGGGATCATTTTGTGACCTTGGGGGGAGCAACTTCATTCAACTGTTTGAATAGAGGACAATCTATGAAGAGTTAGGAAGTGAGTGGGGGGAAAGAAAGTAGAAGTAAATTTTTCTAGGAGTTTGGTTATGAAAGGGAGGAGAGATATAGGACAATAGCCTAATGAGGGGATCAAAGGATCAATCCAACATTTTTTTAAGGATGGAGAATAGGTGTTAATGTTTGAAGGTGGATAGGAGTGACTGAGAAAATTACAGAGAGAGCTAGTTGGCAAAGTTAATATGGAACTGGACTTGGAGTCAGAAAGTCCTGAGTTCAAATCCAGCCCCAGATACTTAATAGCTGTGTAACTCTGGGCAAGTCACTCAAACTCTGTCTGACTTAGTTCCCTCAACTGTAAAATGGGAATAATAATGGGAATAATATTGTAATCATGGGTCTGGAGCTAACTCCACTGAAGAGTTCTTAAAAATAGAGTTGATATTACCTATAATAAATAGTAAATTACAGAGAGGAGATTCAGAGGTAAAACTTAGAAAGTAATGAGGACATGGGTATTCTACTTAAAATAGAGGCCCTGGAAGGAGCCAGACACTCAGGGAAAGGTCATTTGAAGAAAACAATTAAACCCTAAGGAGCAATTGTTCTAGTGAGAATTTCATGAATTTATGGCAGGTTAGAGAGTGAAATGTTTGGGGAAAAAAGCTGGTCTATTGTCACCCCTCAAATAATTTATCAAAATTACCTGCTTACTTACCCCATCCAGAGAAGATCTCCTTCCTCTGAACTAACAGAACGTTGTATTTGTAATAGTACTGGAATTTAAAGATCCCCCTGTATTGGCTTGGTTTTCGGGTTGAGTGTTAAAACCCAGAGCTTGTGAATATCACTTATGGGATGAACTTGTTGATGTGAAAAGAGAGGGCTGAACTGAGAGGAGCTGGTGCCCTGGATTTAGAGAGGCACAAGCAGAGGAAGAGAGGCAGAAAAAACTTTTGGAAGCAGCATCATGGAACCAGAGAGAGAGAGACAGAGAGAGACAGAGAGAGACAGAGAGAGAGAGAGAGAGAGAGAGAGAGAGAGAGAGAGAGAGGATTGCTGAGGGCCAGTTTGAGCTGCCCAGGACTTTTGAGAGCTGCCACCCAGAGCTGCCAAGGACTGAGGGGATATGGCTATGATGCCATTATTTTGTCTGTCTGTTTTGATGTTGTTTTGCTAGGTTCACCTGCTGGTGAAGGACAGTGCTGTTGTTGCAGAGGTCCTGGAACCTTGCTGTTGGTTCAGGGGTCCTGAGACTATTTATGCAGACAGAGTGAATTGTGTCTGCTGGATGAGGGACAGTGCTGTTGTTGCAGAGGTCCTGGAACCTTGCTGTTGGTTCAGAAGCCCTGAAGAAGGGTTTTCTTGCTGTATGTTTACAGAAATCCTGGAAAAGGGTCTTGCTGATGTTTTCAGGGGCTCTAAGACTGTTCTGCAAGTAGAGAATGGATTAATGACACTGCCAGTGTGTCTTGTGGCCTTGTTAAGCTTTGTCTCCCCAGGAACAGAGATTGCTGAGAACTTGCTTTGGGTCAAGATGAAGAAAAGACCTCTTTCTGGGTTGTAGCTCAGGGGTAGATGGCTTTTGTGCTTTCTACTGCCCCTTTAGAGAAGGTGCTTGGCATTAACCAGTGATAATTGTAATTCAGTTGTGATCCTGGGGTGGGAAACTTTTGACTTTTTTGGAGTAATATTTGGAAATTATTGAATTACACTTGGTCAATGCTGTATTTTGATTTTCTCTGTTCTTAATTTGTCACTGAATAAAATGGAGAACTGCTATGAGGATATTTTGAACCTTGGAAGTTGCCTTTGCTTGGCATGACAGTATCTCACTAATTACTCTTTTGCAATCATTAACACAATGGCACAGATTAGTTTATCACGTTAACTAGAAACTGAGTGCAGGAATAAGTGAGAATGGGTCAAACAACAGGTATGTTTTGATGGTGAGGGATGTAGTGTAGCAGATATGAGTAATGGACTGTTAATAGGAGGGGGCAGGTGTAGTTGGGACAATGAATGAAGGATGATGAGGTATGGGCTCTGGGACCCCCCTTGAGCTCTCCCTGAGTCCTTGAAGTACAGGCTCTGGGAACCTCCCTTGGACTCTGATTAAATCATCTCATTTGATGAGGCTTTTGCATGAGGCAATAAGCCTTACATGTGGATGGGCCCAGACCTCTAGCCGAGTTACTAACTACTAACTATAGCTTAGTTACTAGCCTAGCCCTCCATTGTTCATCTACTTCCCACCCTTGAACTGGCCTAGACCACCACTGTCTGTAGTCTCCAGATGGCTTCCCACCAGTAATCACTCATTGACCTCATTAACTCCTCCTGAAGACTCTCCCCAAACTCCTCCCCTAAACCACCCCTAGATTCCTTCCACAACTTTCTGTATATAAGAGGCCATCCTGTCTTCATGTTTGTGAGAGCGCCATAGAATGCCATAGAATAGTGAGAGCACTATAGAATAGTGATGGTGCCATAAATAGTGAGATTGCCATGGAATAATAGTGAGAGCACCAGAATAACCTAGCACAGACTTACTCTGTGTCTAATACAAGCTAACTTTTAATAAACTTTACTTTTCTTTGGCTGAGAGAAGACTTGAATCGAATTCATTAGGCAGGACCCAGTGTGTTGGTATTTTGGGGTCTCCAGAGCAACCCTAACCCTTTTAGTGGGTAACTTCTTCAAAGGGGACCCAGACAAGCTGGGTGAGGATGGTGAAAGTGATGGGGATGGGATTCACCCAACCCCAGACTGCAACAAGAGTACAAGGAAACTGTAGGGAACAAATAGTGAAGACAAATGTCTAAATTTTGTCTGGGGATAGCTCTGGGTTTTGGTTTGTTTTTTAATTTACTAAGCCTGTCAGAAACTTGTACCTTCATAAAATCCTACTCCCCTTTCATAACTTTAACAAAATGATTTGATCGTTTTTCAAATAGAACAATTTGGTCCATATGTCTGTGGTCTCTAACATGCAGATTGTGGCAATTAACTGGGTTCACATATGGGAACAAGAATGAATGTGGGGTTGCTAGGGAAGAGACAGTAATATTATTTTTTATTGAATTTTATTTTTAAATAATTAACTAGAATCTCTTTTCTCTCTTAGCCATCCCCCCTCCTCCCAAAATAGACAATTAAAACTCTTATAACAATTATATGTAGGGAAGTAAAGCATTCCCACATTGACAGTGTTCAAATATGCATTTCTCATTCTGAGCATTAAGCCCATTATCTCTCCATTAGGAAGTAGGCAACATTCTTCACTAGTACTCTGGAATAATGGTTGGTCATCATGTTGATCAGAGTTCTTAAATCTTTTCAAATCATTTGTCTTAACAATGTTTTTAATGTATACATTATTCTTCTGGTTCTCCTCACTTTACCATCTGTCAGTTCATACAAATCTTCCTGGATTTCTCTGAAACTGTCTCGCATCATGTTTTGCAGCATAATCATATTCCATTACCTTCACAAAACACATTTTGTTCACCCATTCTCTAATTAATAGTTCCCCCCTCAGCTCCCGACTCTTTTCCACCACAGAAAGAGCTGTTATAAAGTTTTTTGTACATGTACTGTGAATTGGTTTAGCCATTCTGGAAAGCAGTTTGGAACTGTAACACAAAAGGTGCTAAAAAGTGTATATACCCTTTGGCCCAACTATAAATCACTAGAGTTATGCTCCAAAAAGATCCAAGAAAGAGGGCAATCATGTCCTTGCATGTCAAAAACCCTAGGCTTCTCATGAATTAAAATGTCCTTTCTTAAAATTATTGCCCCAAATAGCTTTTCCTTTGAAACACCGTAAGTATAAAAATTATGCTGAAAATTTGTAATTTCTCTAACCCAATGATTTTGAAGCACTTGAATCAAAGTTTCATATTGTAATAAGTATTTATTGTATTGAAATGATTTTACTAAATTGACTTGAATTTTATTTTTGAGAAACCCAGTATAATTGAATCATCTCAACACTTAACAAGAAGAGGAAAAAAAATATGAAAAAGAAGTTAGACTATGTGATTCTTATAGCCTGGTCTATCACTTTAAATGACAAATATTCTCATGTGAATGAAATATTCCAAAATGGAAATGCAATCTTATGACTAGTCAGATTATGTTTTTTATTTAAAAAAATTTTCTCCAATCCTTCTTTCTGTAAACATTTAATTATGTGTCACAAAACACTATGTTAAAATAACCCCAAATTAGGAATATTTGAGAAACCTTATGTTTTAAAAATATCATTGCTCTATTGGCCTCTCCTTTGGAAAAGAAAAACAATGATCATGCTTCTATGACAGTCTAGGAAATTTTCTTTTGTCAGACAAATGCCGTCCAAGAGGGATTTGTTGGGGATCTGATGAAATTGATTCTTCCTCCTTTCTTCAGAGTTCAGCAGTAGGCTGGCATTTATACTGTCTTCAGGCTCCCATTTGATTTTTTTTTTTGGGGGGGGGAGAAGACAAATAATCATCCATTTAGTAAGGAGCATTTCACTGCAGACTATTCCTGCTGGGCTAACAAACGCATCTAAGAAAGACAGCTCCTCAGTAATGTTTCCCCCACCCAGCGCCATTGCTGACTAGTGACATTCATTCTTTTTGGCAGAGTCCTAAGAACCTTAAGCTGCAAGGGACTTAATAATTAGAGATGACATTTTTACTAGCTTCTTTGTCCAGTGATGAGAGCCTGATTAGAAAACCTCCATGGGACACTCGGGTTTACTTGATGGGGTAGCAACCAGTCTTGGGTCACTTCATGCTTACTCTGCTCTGCTCTCTTTCAAATAACTCCCACCCTCACACCCACAGCCACAGCCCCTTATGGCCACAGATGCAGAGTATCTGCCTGCAGCTGGAAGTTACAACATGTAAGTGCTTGTTGATTAGAGTAATTCAATTCAAAGAAGCAGCCAGTTGTCCTCAACTAACCCAACTATTCATTCTCTAAAAGGCTATAATGGTACCACTGGTTATTTTTAACAGAGTGCTAAGAATTGCTAATGGGACTTTACTAAGATTTCAGTTAGATCTACTGGAGTTTGGAAGCAATGATGAATCTGTTAGAGGGACTCACTAATAGACATGAAGGCTTGCCTTTGCTGAACTGATGATGTATTGTTGGAAAAGCAGCCCTTCTGGGTGATGAGAATATTATCCTCTCAGGTAGAACTTGATCAGGAGAATAGGTTCAGTTCCCAGAGAAGCCAGATAGCTTTGCTGTGCTCCAGAGTGACAGCAAAAAATGTATACCATTGCTTAGAAAAAGGAGTGAATTAATTGACCAATGCACAGACATACCCATTACAAAGCACTACAAGATTTACAAAGCACTTTATATAGGTTATTTTTCTCTAACAGTAACCCTGTCAGTTGGCCCTATAATTATTCCCATTTTACAGATGAGGAAAATGGGGTAGAAAAAAAGGTTCAGGTTAATTGCCTAGCGTCACACAGCTAATGTAATCATCTAAACCAGATTTGAACTCAAATCTTCCAGACTTTAGGGCCAGAATATATAATTGGTTCTAGAGAGAAACACTCAAAAACAAGTCTTAGTGATCATGCCTTACCTTCTTAGAAAAGGAATGGAGTATTTCTTTCTATAAGGGGCAACTGATTGAGACTTACCAATGTCATTGTAGTCTGGTCAGCATTCAGCTGAACTATTAATATCTTAGGCAGCTTAGTGGTAGTAGAAAGTGAACTGATTTTGGAGTCAGAAAGACTTGGGTTCAAATGTCACCTCTGAAAAATACTGTGTGACCCTGGACAAGCCACTTAACCTTTTAGTGCTCCAGGCAACTTATTAAAATTGTGAATTGCAAAGCAGGTTGAGGGAGTTTTGTCACTGGGAGTTCCTTACACTGATGAAATCACACATGTGGTCAAACAAACAAAAATACTCGTAAACATGAGCACATCTGTATCATAGCTGTCACCTATTATCTTGCAGCTTCCTAAGAAATACCAGATAGATAAGTTTATTATCTCAGGCAGATAGTCATGGTTATCCAGATCATGAACATTGCCCAGAAGAACAGGCCCAGGTGAATACTGCAGTGATCCCTGGATCCAAGGAATTTTCAGGAAGAGAAGAGAAACTGTAAGAACTGGGAATGAAGGCACAAAAAATAAACCATAGGCCAGACTTGCACGACTTGGCAATATGTAGGGGCCAAAATTAAAATAGGCTAAACTTCTTTAGGCCACAGACAGTTTAGATTAGAGACAGACTGATGATGGTTGGTTGCCACTGGTCACGTGACAAACAGGAGAGAGTGTGCAGGGGCAATCCAACATTTTTTGCAGGCTGCCCAAAATCCTTTGGTGGGCCACAAGTGACCAGCGGGTCATATGTCATACAGACAAAGTGTAGCTCCTTCACAATTTTACCCAGTTTTGCTTTTAGTCAAGAGCAGCCCAAAGTTTTGATTTAGTAAAACGAGAGGCTGGGAGGGTCACTCAGATAAAATTTAGACTCTAATAATGTGTCCCTGGGCGAAGCACTTACCCTTTATTTGGCTTGTTTGCTCAACTTTAAAATGGGGATAATTACAGCACTTACCTCACAGGTTGGTTAGGAGGATCAAATGAGATAATATTTATAAAAGTGCTGGGCTCATTGCCTAGGGCATAGTTGGTTGGTTCTTGTTCTTCTTGAAGAGAACCAAAATGACATCACTATATTGGGGTCAAGGTATAGTGTGTCTGACTGTGGCTAATCAGGTCCATATAAGCTCAGAAGGCTACAACAGGTCAGGCACAAATAGTCCATATGAACATTTGGAGTGGAGATGTCTCTAAATGTGTACATCTCATTTTTAAAATTTTTTTCCAAGCTGCTATAATTCTGCTTTGCTCATAGAACACAGTGCCTTCTTTGATGAAGGTGTGCCATGCTGGGTGGTTCTTTGCCAGTGTCTTCCATGTCATGCAATCAATTGCAAAATTCTTTAGAGAGACTTTGAGAGTGTCCTTGTATTGCTTATTCTGACTGCCATGTAAATACCTGCCTTCCCTGAGTTCTCTGCAAAATAGTCTTTTAGGCAAATGTACATTTGGCATTTGAACAATGTGACCAGCCCATTGAAGTTGTGTTCCCTGCAATAGAGTTTGAATGCCTGGCAATTCATCTTGAGAAAGGGCCTTCGTGTCTGGTACCTTAACTTGCCAGATGATCTTCAGAATCTTGCTAAGACATTTCAAATGGAAGTGATTCAGTTTCCTGGCATGGTGCTGCTCTCCCGAGTTTCACAGCCATGCAGCAATGAGGTCAGCACAACAGCTCCGTAGCCGTTCAGTTTGGTAGGCTGCCTAATACCACTTTTGTCCCACACTTTCCTTTGGAACCTACTAAACACTCGACTTGCTCTGGCAATGCATTCATCAACTTCATCATCTACATGTAAGTTCCTGGAAAGTATGCTGACAGAGTAAGGGAACTGATTGATCCACAGCGTTCAACATTTTTACATTTGCTGTAACTGATGATTCTACATGTGGATGGTGTGGCGCTGGCTGGTGGAGAACCTCTGTTTTCCTGATGTTAATTGTTAGGCCAAAATTAGCACAAGCAGCAGAGAATTGATCCATATTTTGTTGCATCTCAGCCTTAGAGATCGCATTGATTGCACAGTCATCTGTGAACAAAAAGTCATGGTCCAATTCTCCCTCCACTTGAGTCTTGATTTATAGCCCTTTCAAATTAAATAATTTACCATCAGTGTAGTAAATGACCTGGATGCTGTTTTCATCCTCATTGAAGGCATCCAACCTTGCTGAAACATCATGCTAAAAAGCACATATAATAGGTACTGTATACTTATTCCCTCTTCCTTTTTCATTCCCTCATTGAGGTAGCAAGATTCATACTGAGACCTCCTCTTTCAAGAGTGTCAAATCATAAAGAGTCACATTGGGAACCTGCCCTGTCTTAACTTCTGCTTACCACAACAGAGTCACATTTACTGAGTAACAGACCCAAAAGGTGGAGGGAGGAAGGGAAAAGGTCTAACCCCTTCTCTTCTGAGATTTAGCTTAGATTGGATTTCTAGATCCTTAATTAAGATTCAAAACATGTCTTCAAGAAAGTTTGTAACCATCCTAATGTTAAGAACAACATCCAGTTTTTCTCTGTGTTTTTTTTGTTTGTTTCTGTCTCTCTATAGATTTATTTTGCCACCTCTTTGAACTTTCAGAGACATATTTCCCATATTGAAAATATTAGATTTGGTTATTTTGTTTAAGGAAATAGCAATCTTATGGATTTTTTTGGTTTTATCAGTGATTTCTGACATTCTCATTTCTTTGGATTATAATTATTGTAAGGACAAGAACCCAGGCCTGGCCCTGGCCCTGGCCATAGTATTCTAAGAATAGGAAGCATATGTAAGAATCATAAGCTAGAAAGCAGCCCTTTGAAGTTGTCTGTCTTTTAAAGGCTTAGATCCTGAATAACAATGAAAAAAGAAGAAAGGAAAGACATAAAAATAGGCTTTGCCCAATGTATTTTAGACCAGTATGTTATAAGGGAGTAAAATTTTTCTAATTCTTCTTTCCTCAACCTTGTTCTCCCTATTTAATTTTTTAAAGCCAGAGTTAAGGGGAAGAAAATTCAAAATTGGGCAACCCATCTTTCCTCACTCTATCCCCATATAATCCAGATGTATTTCCCTACCTAAAATGTTCTCAGTGAGGGAAGCAAGGGGAGGAGTTGGTTGATAGCTATTGGGAAAGAGGTAAGTGAAGCATAAAATAACAGAAAAATATCCCATCATTCCAAGAGAGCTAAATTCTAATCCTAACACTTTCTTGGAGTAGCTTTGATATTGGGAGCAAGTCAGTTAACTTCTTTTGGCCTCAGTTTCCTGATCTATAAAATTAGGGGTTTGGTCAGGATAAATGCTAAAGACTTTTCTGCTTCTAAAATTCTAACATATGGCATACCACTAAGTAGGTCACTTGATGATTGCTCTATCCAAAAAACATAGAAATTCTACAATGCCCATTCCTGACTGACTGGCCTTCTTGAACCCAACTGGCCACTCCAGAAGTATGAAAACTCTTAAAGGCAAGAACTATATACTAGCCTATGTGCCTAGCATATAGTATATGCTTAATAAAGGCCTGTTGAATTAAATTGCCCTATCTCTTATATCAGAAAGCATAATTTCCCTTTCTATGTATCTGTAGCATTTCCTTCAGGTCAAAATATAGTGTATTTCTGTCTTTTGCTTTATTTTGTTTTTTACTGTAAAGTGCCTGAAAGGATCACAAGAAATATTATTGAGAATTTTATTTTTAAAATGAAGTCCCATGATATTCACAAATAAGTGAGAGTGTACATAGGACAGTACTTATTCTCGTATATTAATCTGAATGGTTGCCAAATGCTGTTCATAACTTATACCTATTTAAGATATAGTTTCCAGAAGTCTCAGGATGAGAATAATTTACTAATCATGCTCATTTGTCAGAAGTTGCCTGAAGCAAATTTGTATCAACAAATAAAATTATTGATAAGATCCTCTCTTACTTATCTTTCTCAAGACTGTAGTTTATCTCCAAAATTTTAATATTCCAGCTAAAGATCCTAAAGAATTAGTCTTTTCAATAAGTGGGAAGGAGATATATTTAAAGATGAGTGAATCAAATCAGTACACACTCACATACATACGGACATACATACATATAGTCATTTCTATTAAGTAAGCCGAAACCAGCTATTCTATTTTTACCAATTTCAAAAAGCATTTTTGCAATTAACCCCCCCCCAAAGCAGTTTATCTGTAAGAATCAGCTATCATTCATTTAACTTTATGAGGTTTGAGGTTTGCAAAGGCTATCAGCTCCCCCACACACACACATTATTTTATGCAAAACATGTCATTATGTTAAAAAGGGAGAGAACTATGTATTGAGGCCAAAATCTACCATCTCTAAGCATCATGGCCAAAGATGCATAGCACTATTGGTAAATGGGTGGAAACAACTTGGCACATGCCCAGCCCTTCGATGCCTTCGTCTTGCAGTGTCAATTCTACCTAGAGTGGGTTCAATTTCTAATTCTTTGTTATTGCATCCACCACAGAAAAGGAATCACTCTAAAAAGGTGGGAAAAGGAAAGATAAGACACCATTCAGGATAGCTTAAATGTCAATACCTTAGGGACATATTTAGAATACTGGGTCTTTGAAATAGGGCTCATTTCCCTGGGGTCTTGTTCTATTCTGGTATTGATCCAGATAATTTTGGTCTCCAGAAAATGGCCTTAAAGGGACCAAAAAAAAAAAACCCAAACCAAACATCATTTAGGAACTTTTTTGATGGGGGTGGTGAGAAGGGAATATGTTACCTAGAGTTTCTTAATCAAATGTATACCCTATATGAGTCAGTTTTCTCATATTGTCTGCTGGAATTCTCTGGTGAATGAAGGATAGACTGTGTGGATAATCATTTAGACAGCAAAGTAAATTATTCAGTTTTGCTGTTTATATAGCCCAAATTTGCCGGATAATAGCTAACTCCCACTTGACTAATTGTACTGAATTGCTGGGAAGGAAGGACCATTGATTGGCTGCCTGCCCACTCACCACTATTATGAGGCATTATTTCTTTTGTAAGAATTTTATTCATGTATGTATTTTAAAATATCACCTTCATTTCCCATTTCCCAGTATATCTGTCCTTTCCCCCCCTCCCAGAGAGGTTTGTGGGTCTTTTTAATACAAGCGTATGCATTTGTATAGTTAACATTGCTTTCAGTTCCCTTCTAGCAGCTGATTTTGGCACTTGCCTTAGGAATTTTTTTATTTTTTCAAAGTTATAAGGGAAAATTAGCATGATTTTAAGTAATCCTAAAATTAAAAAAAATGTTACCAGAAAGGTCCAGTCTATTTTTGTTTATAGTTGAACCGCTGATTCGGTTATTGAAGACCAGAGTGAAATTTATAAAAGCATTCCCTTGACAGGAAGTGTTTACATTAAAATACTTTGGCCAAGCTTTAACTCTGGTGGTATTCCTGGGCATGGGGAAAATGTTAATTATTTAGCTGGGTCTTATTTTCCTTTGATTTATTAAAAATGAAACATTTTGAAACTAAATTAACTCTTTCAATAAGTATTTACTAAGAGCCTGATGCCTGAGAGGTTCTATGCTGTGTGCTAGCAATCAAATATGTATTCATCAAGCAAACAAGGGTAAGGCTTTTCTTTTGGTCAGAATTTCAGACTAAGGATATTGAGGATAAAAATGATTGCCATGGCTGTTTTTGAAAGGCATATATAAAGATTAGATATCATAGATTTGGAATTAGAAAGAACCTTAGAGACAATTCAGGTGGCACAGAGGATAGAGGGCTGGGCCTGGAGTCAGGAAGGTCCAATTTCAATTCCATCCTCAGATACTTACTAGATATGAGGCCCTGAGCAAGTCACTTACCCCTGTTTTTCTCAGTTTCCTCATCTGTAAAATGAGTGGCAGAAGGAAATGGCAAACCACTCCAGTATCTTTGCCAAAAAACTCCCAATAGGGTCACAAAGAGTCGGATAGGATTAAAACAATTGAACAACAATAATGAGCTTAATTAATAAGCATTTATTAATCAACAAAAATTTCTTAAATCTTTACCATGGGCAAAGCACTGGGCTAAGTACTGGGGATACAAAAAAAGAGCAAAAATAATTGCCTGATTTCAAGGAAACTAAATTTTCTAATGAGAGAGACAATGTATATAAATCAGAACACACAAACTCAATACAGGACTATTTCCACTGTATCAGGCCAATGCAAGTAATTGGCCCACATGACAAAGCCCCTGGAAAAGTGACTTCTAAGAGCTGCTCAACATGGAAATCATTAAAATCCTGCCGTCATGGGTCATGCATGGAGTTGTCCAAAGAATGAATGGAAGCCAGCACAAATAAAAAAAATATTCTAGGGAAAAATCAGATGTCTTCATTAAAATGTATGAGATATCTCACTGAAAGACATCAATTAGACAGTCTAGCTAAATTGTTATACACAAAAGCCATCCATTAAAATTATATCAAAATGACCAACCCACCAGTCTTTCCATTTGCTTTGCTGAAGCATAAACACACATTCCCTTCTTACAATCCCACACAACAGGTAATCAGTTCCTTTTGAAATTTCATTCTACAGTCACATCATGGTCACTAGGAGATTTCATTAAGCAAACAGTCTTAAAGATTGCTTGGCTTTTATGCTAGGCACCATATTGATGGATGCTAACCTTAGCAGCAAGACTTCTCCTTTGTAAGCTTGAGTTGACTTTTTTCTCTTTTTTCTAAACTTCTGAAGCTTTTGGCAAAAATACAAGGTTAGTCTTTCTATGACTCCTTGGTGTGTCTGTAGGAGACTTGAAAATGTCACAGAGAAGTAAGATGCTGTTGCCTTCACCTTTTCCTCTACCTAATTTTATTTTGCTCTGCCTGGTATCTTGGCTCATACTTTGTCTTTACAAAAGACCAATGGACATTTTTATTATGCTTCCACAGAAGCATCACTCGCTTTCTTTTACTGGCAGATTTCCATGCAAACTGTGACTAATACAGGCCTCCACTGTCATTTGACAAAAAAAAAAAAATGAAATTTTTCAATCCTTAAAGGGAAAAGCTCTCAGCTACCTGCAGAATAAAGGCAGTCTGGTTTACCTTTCCTTGAAGTCCAATAACTTCATTCACAATAGGGATTCTTTAAAAGTTTCCATCAAATATGAAAGTGGCCGTTTCCTACTGCCTAATCAGAACTTCCCCACCTTCATCCTTAAATTTTATCCAATCAATTGATCTTTAATTCAGTATCAATAGCTATGGAAAAGGGAACTAATAAAAATTCACATTTCTAGGATTGACCATTAGTCTTTACAAAAGAGTCTATCTGAGCTTATAGCAGGAAGTTGCATTAACTCATTTTTCAGGGGAAATGAAGGCCTTAAGAGATGCAATGACTTGCCTAAGTTCACAAAGCAAGTGAGGCTCAGAATAAGGACTAGCATCCAAGAGGCATGATTTTCACTTTGCTTTAAAGAGGAACACTTGGGGGTCTCTGAACTTGTTTTGTGTTTAAACTGATTTTGCCAAATCAGTTTCAATGTAATTGGTTTCCTTTGGAGTATTATATGTTTTTACTTTATTCATTGAAAAATCATTATCCTGGGAAGAGGTCTATAGGTTTAATAAGATTGTCAAAGAGGTTCTCAACATAGATACACACACATACACACACACACACAAACATACCATGGTTAAAAGCTCCTGCTTTAAGTGTTAAAAAAGAATCCTAAGAGTTTTTGTCTTTTCATATGTGCTTACTGATTTTCTACTCTAAGCCCATGGTAATTCCATTTTTAAGAGTTGGAAGAAATAGTGATGAATAAACAGCTTTTCAGAATAAGTCACTAATTTTGGATGACTAGGGGTATAGGGAATTACAGCTATGTCACATAATGTCACATTCTATTATGGTTTTTGCATGGACAAAGTGTTTTTTAAGAATATAAGCCTTAGAGGAAAATAAAGAATGTTTACTTTAGTTACTAGGCTACTTGTGTGTTCTGCTGTAAAGAAACATTTAAAGACAAAATATTCAGTGATTAGCTGTCAATTGGCCATTTATAAATGATGACCTAAGTGACAGATTGGAAACAAAGCTATTGGACCTGGGCCCAGCTGCTCCAGGGCACTAAAAACCAGGGTATAAAAGTAGGACAAGATGGAAGCCCTGACATCTCTCCTTTTGGTCAGGAACAAACTGTTTTATCTTTAACTCCCTTTAGATTATCAGTACAAAGTGGGAAGAGGGGCAGAGAGGACACAGGAAAGGGAAACTTTGTTGAGTCTGACAATAAAGTTGCCTTCAGTAGATAATAACTAATGTTTGTATGGTTATTTAAGTATTACAGGGTTCTTTCCATTTACCAGCTAATAAGATTCTCACCACAGTCTAGTGATATGGTTGCTATTATTTTTCTTACACATTTTACAGATAAAAAACAAAAAAACCCAAAAAACAAAAAAAAACGTGGGGGCAGGCTAGGTGGCACAGTGAATAAAACACAGGCCCTGAAGTCAGGAGGAACTGGGTTCGGATTAAGCCTCAGACACTTAACACACACACACACACACATACATACACACACGCACGCACACACACACACACACATCCTAGCCATGTGACCTTGGGCAAGTCACTTAACCCCAATTACCCTCCAAAAGGCAAAAAAAAAAAAAAAAAGAAAGAAAAGAAAAAAACTGTGCTTCAGAGAATTTGTCATTCATCCACATCTTTCTGCTTTCAAATAAAGTTCTATCTGCTGTTCTGCCACGGCACATATTGGAAAGTCTCCTAATTTTGAGAAAACATTTCAAGGGTTAATGTAGTATAGTGGATAGACATCTGGTCTTTGAGGCAGCAAGAGATGGATTCTATTCCCACCTCTGACACATACCGACTTTGTGATACTAAGGAACCCACTTAATTTCTCAATATTTTATAAAACTCTCTAAAATTATAAATTGTATGGAAGGTGCTTACCCCCATGTGTAGAAGGAGTTTCCTCTTCTGGGAGTTCCATATATCAGTGAAATCACACATCCAGTCCTTATCCGATCTAATTTTTAAAGAACATGATAACATTCATTTTAAGTTGAACTACATGAAGGCCATGATACATGGATCATTCAGCTAGGAATTTCAAAGTATTTTCTATTTGGAGTAGGGATAACTAGGGACATGGGTAGTTTTTCTTAGCCACTGATCCCATGTAGATTTTGAAATTGTTCAAAAGCTCTCTACCAGAACTTTTTTTTCCCTTCACCTGCAAGCAATTGTATACACAAATCATTACCTTCAGTTAGCAAGTTGGGTCTGTAATGGATCCCAAGATCAGGGGAATCTTTGTGTCTTTGATGGTCAGATATCTTCACAATAAAACCAATCTGTTACCCAAATAATCAAATATTTTTCTATCTATAATATTGTCATTTTCCCTAAGAAGCTTTCTACCTTTCCAAGATAGTTTCCATGTTAGTAATTAACACTGGTACTTTGACAGTTTTGCCTCTATTGGCACTAGGGATAAATCTCTTTAATGACAGAGAACTCAAGTTCTCCATAGTTGATTATATATGTTGTTCTATACATATTGGGTCTATATGTTCTATAAACTTGTGTCCTTTCTTCAACTGATTCTCATTATATGAGTAAAATCCAAGCCTATGCTTTGGATCCAAAGTGCCTTCCATTTTGTTTGAACCAGATGTTATTTCATTTTTTAAAAAATATGCTTCCTCTTATCTTTTACTCGAGAACTGCTACTTGACTTACACTTTTAGAAGTCACCAGTCTGTATTCAATTCATTATCTCTCCTATGGCGGTCCTCTCAGCTTTCTAGCCTGTGCTCATTCCAGGATCAATTGGTATGTATCAAACTGTGCTGATTTAAAAAAATGCAATTGGATATAGTAGCATGGAAACTGGCACCCAAATGATCTATTGTCTCATATACTCTGTTGGTTTATTCAAGGCCAACATCATTTTCAGCTGAATGTCATGTAATTACTAAGTAACTTAGTTATCACAGCAAACAAAGGAATACATACACCAAAGTCTCCACTTATTCCCAAATTCTTGCCTCAAATTATGTTGCTAGTTTTCTTAGGCAAAACAGCTGAAATGTGTTTGGCTTTAAAGGCTCATATTATACTCAGCTAAGTGCAATTGTCAGGAAAAGTGATCTAGTTATGGAAACTGGAATATATAAAAATAAAGTGAATCATTAATTTGCATTAGAGTGGCTTCTTTTGTCTTGGTTATATTTTGTCTTTTTTTCCTCCCTAGGATTGGGGAGAAACAACCTTATTCTAAAATGTCCTTTGTATTTACAAAGAACAAATACCTGCCTGAGATTTGGACATCAAAACAACAGAGGGAATTGTGGCATACAGTTTCTCAGGGAGTTGTAATCAGAGCCCCAAAGAGCACAACATCTCTTGTATAGTTAGCAGTTGTGGTGACTTTTAGTGAACAACTGTGGTTGCAACATGTTATTAAGAGATAAATGTCTAAACGCCACATTGGAGAAATCAAAACAATTTTATTTTCTTTGCTCTATGTATATTATATTTATCATTTCCTAAAAATATAAAGAAAACTGTTTCTTAAACCTATCCACCTCTCACTATAGAATTACTAATTTGAGAAATGCTGACTCCAGTCTCATATGTTTATCTAGGTCTAAAGTTGAAATAATATGGAGTCTTCAGATTCAGGGTCCCATACAAATTTCTTCTGACCCTCCACTTATTTTTTTTACTTAAAGAGAATTAATAGAATATTATTGTTTAGTAAGTGTTTGTGGTGCCCTTACTGATATGTATCCTCCATAAAGACAAGAACTGTGTTTTATTATAACTTTTACTTTTGAAGTAGCATGAGGAAATAATGGTCACATTTCCCAGGGAAATTTCCTGTTGGCTTCAAAATGTTACATATTTCCTGTCTTTAAAGAGAATGAGGTGAGGATTGTGATGATTTGGTCCATTGTCATACCTGATTTTCTGGAGGCTAGTAAGAAAGGAAAGAAGGAAACAAGCATTTATTTATTAAGCATCTATTATGTGCTGGGTTCTGTGCTAAGCACTTTACAAATATTTCATTTGATCCTTACAAAAATCCTGGGAAGTAGGTACTAATAGGATTCCCATTTTACAGATTAGGAAGCTAAGGCAAACAGAGCTCAAGTGACTTGCCCAGGGTCACATAGCTAGTTAATGTCTGAGATTGGCTTTTAATTCAGGTCTGCTTGACTCTAGGCTTGGTACTCTATTCACTGCACTATCTGCTTTCTAATTGGGAAAATCTTTAGTCCAAGGATGGGGAAGCTGTGGCCTCAAGGTCACATGTAGCGCTCTAGGCCCTCAAGTGCAATCCTTCGACTGAATTCAAACTTCACAGAATAAATTCCGTTAATGAAAGGATTTGTTCTGTAAAACTTGGACTGAGTCAAAAGGCCGCACCTGAGGACCTAAAAGGCCACATGTGGCCTCCTCCTCATTTTACAGATGAGTAAACTGACACTTCTCTGGCTACCCACCATGCCCTTCCTTGGATAGCTTCCCCCATTATCATGCAAAGACTCCTTGGACAGGCACTGTCTTTGCTTTTGTATTTGCATTCCCAGCACTTAGCACTGTGTGTGTGTTGCATACAATGAACATGCAAATACTTTTTAATTCTTTCTTTCATGAAAATATCCATTCCATCAGTTCATTTACTTATTGCAACTCCATAGCACTAAATGTAAAGGAAAGTAACTTTCTTGGCTATAAAGTTATTAGCACAGAATGAAGTATGGCAGATAAGTAGTTCTCTGGGTTCTGTACTTGAAAAGGAATAAGATGTATGTGATGCAAATCATCAAGTCACCTATTCCCAGATTTCCTTGACTGTATCACATCTGTTACATGAACAAAGTTCGGTATTGTAGTTTTACTCATATGTTCCACTGAGAAAAGATTTTAAATTTCCAAAGTTCCAGCAAAACATGAACACTTAGAGTTGAATTACCTGATGTAACAAGATACTTGATACACACAAGTGGGGTATTCATGGGTAAAGTGAACATTTTTGGCATCATGTAAAAAATTAATGAACCTATACACTGGACAGGGTTTAAAAATTTTTTATTTTGGAAAACTGATCATGGTCTTTGAGAAGCTTAAGGGTCATTTTCTGAAATTATCATTGATATTCAGTTAAGATAAGATGTCATTAAATGAAACCTTAGTTGATTTGCTGTGCAAGTCTATATGATTTAAAGGTCACTTTTTAAACGTCTTTGTCTTTCCTTAGATATAATAAAGGCTTGATATATCTGCTCAGACAAAATCATGAAGCAACTTTTAAATGTATATATTACTAAGTAACCTTAACCATAAGAATTAGTAAACACTCAATTATAAAATTAAAAAACTATTTATTGGTGTATTTTGCTACTTACAATGTAAATATTTTCTAATCAAATACCCCTCCCACACACATAATTCATAACTTCCCCTACAGTAATTTTTAACTTTTTAACAAAATCTAGTACAGAGAATATGATTAACAATTCACATATTTCATCCTCTCTCTATGGAGAATGAGAATGAATGTTCCAACATCAGTCACCTGGAACCAATATTGATCATTATATTTCAGAGTATCATAGAATTGGAAGGGACCCCAGCAACCACTTAGTCCAACCCATAGAGAAAAGGAGTCTCTACTATGACAACACAATAAGATTGTTATCCAACCTCTACTTGATGACCTACAAGAAGAGGGGAAGCCACCACCTCTCAAGGGGAACCCATTCCCCTCTTGTAAAGCTCTAATTCTTAGGCTGTTTTTCCTGACATTGAGTCCAACTTTGCCTCTTTGTAATTTCCACCTACTCTGGGGCTAAACAGAATAAGTCTCATCTCTCTCCCACATGACAACCCTTCAGATATTTGATTATAGCTCTCATGTCCCCAATGAGTCAGACTGCTTTTCTCCAGGCTAAATATGCTCGGTTCCTTCAACCAATCTTTGTATGTCATCTCACTCAAGCCCCTTCACCATCCTGATTGCTTTCCTCTGGACACTCTCCAATTTATGTTCTTTTTAAATGGTGTTGCAAAGAATTTAACATAAAGCTCTCCATGAAGACTGATGCTAGCAGAGAAGAATGAGTCTATCAAAGCCCATGATTCTGGAAGATATGCCTTTTTAATAAAGTCAAATTGCATTAGCTTTTTTGGCTGTCACTTCACACTGCTGACTCACACTGAGTTTACAATCCACTGAAAACTCCAGATCTTTCTCAGAACAACTGTTGTTTTTGTTTCAACCATCTTATACTCATAAAGTATTTTTTTATTTGGTAGCCAAGTACAAGACTATATTTATCTGTATTAAATCTTATCTTATTAGATTCAAACTTTTCTTATACCTTGTAATGATCATTTTGTATCCTTTGTCATTGCTTCTGTTGGCTAGTTCACCTGGTTTTATTTCATTTGCAAAATTGATGAACATAACACCTATGACTTCATCCAAGTCATTGATAAAATATTAGATAGCGTAGAGGGAAGACCAGTTCCCTAGGGTCCTCCACTTTCTGCCATACTGATATTGAACCATTGACAACTGCTCTTTGAGTCTGACTGTCTACCTAGTTCAGAATCCATTTGATTGTATTATGGTTTCATCCTCATCTCTCCATCTTCTCTACAATATTGAGATTTGATCTGAGTTCTATTGTCCTCTAGGGTTCTCCTTTCTTAATGTTAGTGTAGTCATTTCATATGTTGATCTCCTGGTTCTGTTTTCTTTAATCTGCATCAGTTCATAAAAGTCTCCCCATATTATTTCTAATTCATTACATTCCATCATTACCTAAGCAGAAATAACTTTATTATATAGCACATTTTGAAAATCCTTTACAAAATATATAAATTTTATTTTAAAAAGTCTTTAACCCTCTTTTAACTGCTGGGTCGGGGTCATCTAATCAATATATCTTTTTTTTTGCTTTTTTTTTGGAGGGGCAGTTCAGGTTAAGTGACTTTCCCAAGGTCACACAGCTAGTTTTTGTTTTAAGTGTCAGTCTGAATTTGAACTCAGGTCCTCCTGACTCCAGGGCCAGGGCTCTACTCACTGTGCCACCTAGCTGCCCCTTTAATTAATATATCTTATTCATTTAGCACACTGAATATTGTTTAGTCCATCACTTATATTTGAGGGGCGTATTTATCACTGATCAAAATTTCTGAGTACAAGCTTAATTTCCTGGAGTAATTATAAATATTTTACCTAATATACAATTTAAATAGTAAAGGGAAGTATAAAAAATAAAATATTAGAGTAACTGGCTCTGTGGAAATGATAATGTTACCTTTGTCATTTCCTCTGCCTACTTTTTTTATCTCATATAGCTCTCCAGATCTTTATTGTTGTTCAGTCATGTCTGACTCTTCATTATCCCATGAACTATACTGGACATAGGGTTTTCTTGGCAAAGATATTGGAGTGATTTGCCATTTGCTTCTGCAGTGGATAAAGACAAACAGAGGTTAAGTGACTTGCCCATGGTCATACAACTAGTATGTCTGAGGCTGGATTTAAACTCAGATATCCCTGACTGTAGGCACTGGGCTCTCTCCATTGAACCATTCAGCTACCTACACAGGACTCATTCTTTCCTTAATTCAACACATTCTTTGTACGATGCTCCATAGATTGATGAATTGATTTATGTTTGAGAATATCAACATTTGAGAACATCAATAACTGAGAAAAATAATAAAATTAGAGAGAGAAAAAGTCTTTTTTGCAGGTCTTTTCAAAATTTTCTATTATTGATTATGCTCTGATAAGGTCACCCCAAGATGCCAGGTACCACTGAGAGCCCAACCCTGGTGTGACAGACCTTTCCTACTAACCTCCTAAATTGTCTTGAGTTGGAAAATTATTTTACCCCAACTTTTTGTTGACTCTGCTGCATTAGAATTTGATATGAGGTGATATTTTAAAGTTATTTGGAGGAGAATTTGGGAAAGTTTAGGTGGGTTTCTGCCTCTACCCTGCCATCTTGGATCTGTCCCTTGAAAAGCCTTTTTAAAAAATAAGTCCATGAGTTGTTTCAGGAGTGTTTTCCCTATATTATTTAACCTTAAATAGAGAATGAACAGGAAGATTATAGGGAATTAATATACTTAATTTTCTCAGGCAATCTGAAAAAGAAACTAACACAAAATGAAGTAAGGGATTTTCAATGGTTTTGAAATAATCATTTCTGTGTAATTGCTCAAATTCTATTTTTTGTGAAAACAAAATTAGGTTAAGAGAAATAGTCAACTTAAAGGTGGATTTCAAGAGTTAGCTGATGATTGTCTAAATGTCCAAATCTCTAACAGATTATTACCCATGGAATATATCAGACTCTACAATTTAGGTAGCCTAATAGCCCCAATGGAAGAAAATCATATATGCCTGTAGCCCCATCGAAGTGTATTCTCTTCCAACCCTCCTGAAATTTAATTTCTTTTTGCATATTGTTCTCAATCCTAACTCTACCATGCACCCAATGACTTACTAACTGGCAATACTAGAAACACAATATTTCAAAATTAGATTATTATAGAAAATCAGTCACTGTCAGTTTCCATCTACTCAAAGAGAATGTGCTGTTCACATATAGTATCAATCCAAGTAAGAAAGCCAACTCAATGAACATCTTTATGCAGAGACCAGAACACGAAACTGTACAATGTGGCTATTGTTTTCTCTTGGGAAAATATTAACTTGGGAAAATAAAACCAGTTGAACTAGCCAACAAAGACAATGACAGAGGATCCGAAATGATCATTAAAAGCTATGAGAAAATAATATAAAAATAACTATATTATTTAGTATAGGTTAGCTCTAAGAAATCAAAATATAACTTTGCCTTTCAGTACAAGGAACTGTCAGGACAGGAAGGAGACTCTTCTCTTAATATGGGCAACACAATATGTTAAGAAGAATAAATAAAAATATTTCAGGTTTTTTTCCCTTTCATTTACTGTCACTCATAGTGTTGGCTATCCTCCCTCATTTTATTTCATTTGCATATTTGATGAATATGCTATCTATCCCCTTATTCAAGCCACTGATAAAACATGAGACAGCACAGAGCAAAGGCAGATCCCTGGAGCCCTCCACTTGGAGACCTTCTGTCATACTGACATTGAAACATCGACAACATTGAAACATTGCCCTTTGAGTCTGACCTTCTACCTAGTTTTGAATCCATTTGATTGTACTGTAGTTTAATCCTTATTGAAAAAAGCCTTAATAAAATAAATCATAAGACTGAAGGCTAAGAATGAGGAATTTGCAAGTTCTAACTGCCTCATTCTGAAGCTGCAAATGTATCATTATTGCCATCATCATCTTCAAGAAAGGCAGAGTGGTAAAAGAGTTCTAGATCCAGAGTCAGAATGATGGGTTTCAATCCAGTGATACCATTTACTGCCTTCAAATAGAAATAATACTTCCTGGGTAACTTGTAGATGATATTTTTTGAGATGGTAGTTACTTAGCCATTGTAATTGTGAAGGCAGTGTGGTGCATTGGAATGAATGTGGAGTCAACCTCTAGATCTACTTTATTTCTTAGTGACCTTATTTAATACCCAATATAAGTAGGGAGGTGCTAAAAGAACACTTGGCTGCCCCTAATGTATTCAAACTGCTTGGCCCAGGTGAACTACATCATAAGGTAAGGAGTAATGGATGTGATTGTTGAACATGGTTAGTGTTCATTCTAAGACCATGGAAAATGGGCGAAATAGATCAGAATAAGAAAAGGTCAGAAGTTGTCTGACGTCTATCAGAAAGATAAAGTTAGGTCAGTGAGTTTGTTTTTTAATTTCTAGCAACTTTTTAGAATACATTATTTGAGGAACAGTTAGAGAATATCCAGAAAGTTAGTCAATGATCACAAAGAATGATAGTGTCTTCATTAAGAAGAGGTTATTCCAAAATAAACTTATCTTCCTCATTGATAGTAATAAGACAGGTAAATAAGAGAAATATTGTGAATGTAGTTTACCTGGATTTTTAGCTATCTTCTCTCACAGAGCCTTTTAAAAAGTTTTGGTATCTTTAAGAGCCAAATAGAAAGTTTCAGAAAAGAGTTTTCACTGGAAATTTGGAAGGAGATTCATAATTGCCTTTCTATGAGGTGCTTCTCTCTGTGGACTCAGGAAGAGTGTAGGTTTAATTTTGATTTGTGAAGAATTTATGTAGAAGCAGAGAGAAGAAGGTAAGAAGAAATGTCCTTATTAAAACTGTTTTCATTCTTATCTTGTGAAGAAACATTTTAAAGAGAATGATGTGAAGAATCTATGAGGACTTACCTGGTAGATTTTAGTGTAGTGCTGGAAAGGCCTGTGAGTCCTGATGAGGGAAGTAAGGAAAAGCATTCCTGAATTACTGAATTTAACTCTTTTCTTGAGAAATATGGAGATTCTTGAGAAACGTTAATCAGTATCTTGAATGAACTGGGTGGTGCAATTGTATTTACAGAGGTGAAATAGTCATTTGCTGTTATAGTATGGATTTGAGGTGACTCCGTGACTTTTCATGGTCAAAATATAACTATTTATCCATAGCTTTATCTCATTATTTATTCAATTGTTAGTAAAGTGTTTATTAGCCTTACAAATAGTAATTATATATCTAATATAAAGAAATATTTGAGTAACTATATTGTTTAGAAAGGCATTTTCTCCAATTTGCTCAATAATAATATTTCATGAACTCAGATGGGTTTTGAGCCAACTGATTTATTAATGAGAAAAACATTGAAATTTTAATTAATTAATAAGTAAAAAGCCAAATATACTCTGGGTTACTTTAGAATATGAGATGATAATTAAATATGGGAACAAATCAAATGACAGGCTAAGGGATAAATGGCAAATAAAAGTGGTTTATCCTAAAATTCCTGCTATGCATATTTTGCCCAGATTTTATCAAATGTTTGATAGTTTCTTATGCTATTATTGTGGAAAAGTTGAAGAGATGTGGGTAAGATAATAATACAGTGAAGTAGACATCCAGCTGATTGAAAGGCTGGCCTAAACA